>VONZ01000234.1:0-557500 GCA_012976165.1 Labeo catla
GCTAACTTCATGAATGATTATTTTTGGTATATAATAAGGAATGGGAAGCAAACAGAGTAGCTTATGGCTGTTTCTTAAACATGCAGTGCCATCTGCTGTTCAAAACTAAGCTTAGAATCAATTTGAGAGAGAATCGTGATGCATTTGGAAAATTTCAGAACTGATGCAGAATCATATCTCGATTTGCAATACATCAGTTTATTGTCACAACACTATTCATCAAATAAACTCACCACACACTATAAGAACAAGAAGATCATTTCCACAAGTGTTTGTCATCTCATTGTAGTACTATGAATGTCTAACGCACATAGTAGTGCATTTCAAGAGATCAGCCTGTGTTTTATTAGAGGTTTAGACTCTGTAAATTTCATTATGTAGGTTCCTCCTCAGAGACTCTGTCCATCCTAATGTATGAAAGACCCATCACAGGATTTCAGCTTATTCTCATTGACAAGTTTCCATGTATTCACGTATGTCTTACTTTGTGTGTGAGTGTCTGTGAAAAGAAAAGAGAGACTAACAAGGTTGAGTCCACGTGCCCAGCGATGGATGGCTCCCTCTGCTCTTCTCTACATTGGAAGCAGATGACTATATCAGCGGCCTACAAAAACACAGTCCTGTCTGTTCATGCACACCGAGTCACAGTCTGACAAACCTCTCCTCTCTTTCACCCTCCATCTCCTATAAAACAGAGAAATACAGCATAATACAAGAAACAGAAACCAATTTCTCATCCTGAATGTACATTGCTCATTGATCAACTAGAAAAGGAGTTTGTTTTCTAATTATAAGTATAAAGATAAATAGGCTAGCCGAGAATAGCTCCCCTTCATATTTCATGCCAAGCCAATTCCCTTCAAACACACATGGATTAAACACACTAAAGGCTCTGACCAATGAGTGAGCCAGTCCTTTTCATTTTACAGTGCGGTCTCAGGATATTATGATTATTTTCTCAATCATAAAGCCATAGCAAGGCTGAAAGTAAAACCATGTGAGGTGGCTGTTTGAAGAGGCAGTGATGCTGGGAGTGGGAGTTGTGGTTCTGAGAGAGACCTAATATTTAGCTCCATCTGGAGGTGAGGGTCCATGCTGAGGTGATCAGAGACTTAGGACGGGCCCTTGATCACTTGTAAGGGGACAGTTCATGGAATTCTGGATTTCCCTGCAATAATAGCATTCAATTTTACAGCATACACTCAGAAAAAATGGTACAAAACTGTCACTGGGGCAGAACACTTTGAAAAGGTATTATATGTACACTATTCGCTTGTTAAGTCTGACGTCAAGCATCACCTCTTCCGTGACTTCCGGGTCCAAATGCTCTATCAGATGACTCGAGAAAACAACAAACAGTACTAATTATACACTCACAATGTGATATAATACTACCAAAAAATTTAAATTATAATCCTACCTTTTAACTCTATACCAAAATCCCAGATAGCCATACAATGAATATATATATATAAATAAATAAATATAAAAATTATTTGTGTTTGGGACGCTGTGAGCACGAAGACTGTAGTGTATACTGTAAATTTGAAAACGTTTAGTTTAAATGTTTAATATGAATAAACAGTGCTCATAAACGAATAAACAGTGCTCATTTTAATCAGTGACGGAAAAATCTGAAGGCCGTCCATCATTTTAAGAGATTACACTGAGGGTGATCTATTGCAAATTGTAGCTGTAATTCCCACTCCTGTCCAGTTGGTGGCGAGTGCGCTCCAGTCAGCAGAGCACGGGATACAGAACAAAAACGAAACTATCACAGATGTTTTCCTATGCGTTTGATTACACACAGCCGAGTACACAGAAGCTACAACGATCTATCACACCACATTAAAGAGCGCCAAAACGGTATTTATTGCTTGAATTTCCTAAGGAAATTGACAGAATTTGAAATCTGAGATTTGTTTCATAACAAAAGTAAAACAAAGCCTATCCAATTGCTATTTATTGGAAGGAAGAAGCACTACTGTCCATACATTAAATGAAAACAGCATAGACCAAGAGATCGATTGTGATTTAAGAATCAATATTGGTTCATTAAAATGAAAATCTATTAAAATCGGGAAATCGTTTTTTTTTTTTTTTGTTTTGTTTTTTTGTTTTTTGTTTTTAACCCAGCCTGCACTGTCGTCCTGTAGGTTCATGATTAAAAACGAAAATGTGAACAAAAATAAAAGCAATTAAATGTGTTATTATAATCAAAATCTGAAATTTAAAATTACGGGTAACAATAGATTATGACACAATTTTTACGACCCTGTCCGTCAGTTTGAGTCTAGCGCAACCTCTGATTCTCACCAGAGGCACTACTGAATGAAAGGGGTTGATGGGCTGTAATGTTGTCCAAAGGGATGTTTTTTTAAGCATAAAGTGTGCCACAAGTTGCAAGAAATAAGACGGAAAACAGGACGAAGGATCATAACATTGGGGCTAGTTGTCACATGATTCACTAAACATTTCTTAGGGTGAGGTAATTTGGGGGGTGGGTTGGTTGGGAAAAAGTAAAAAGTAAAACATATGTTTTTTGAAGTTCAAAATCACAGGCACTATTGAAGTCCACTATATGGAGAGAAATCCTGAAATGTTTTCCTTAAAAAACTATTTCTTACGACTGAAGAAAGAAAGACGTGCACATTTTGGATGACAAGGGGGTGAGTAAATTATCTGTAAATTTTTGCTCTGGAAGTGACCTAATCCTTTAAATCCAATGTTAAAATTTTGTACCATCTTGTCTAACTATGTTTAAAATAAGATTAAGAACTAAAATCTTTTTTTTTTTTTTTTATGATTTAAGCATTACAACATATTGTACAGTATGGATATTTATTTTAAGATTAGGTAAACATTACATTTAATTTAACAGTGTAAATTGAAAATGAAAAATAAACAAAAATATACAGATTTTACAATTTAGTAATAATAATAATAATAATGTACAAAAAAAAAAAAGAAAAATAATAATAAAATAAAAAACAAAATGTGGTAGTTCACAACCAGAATGGGGCCTACAAGGGACCTCAGCAAACTTCCAGTGGGCCTTCAGGATGACTTAAAATTATCTAAATTAATATATTATGATATATTAATTAGATTTGTATTTTAAATATATTAATAACATGGTATAATAAAAATCTAAATTAAAATGCTAAAGAAATATACAGTCAAGAAGTAAACTCCAATCCTATTTCTGATTTGTCTGATATATGGGGGATTTTGAGTCAGAAAACACTGATGATATTTACTTGACATGCCTTTGTTAGTGAATGGGTTCACATGGAAACTAAATGCTCTACCTGTTCAGAGGAGTGTTAAGTGAGTTGATGGGAAGGACAACCATGAGTGCGTCCTGTCCCACTCATGATGTCTGAACGGGCCAGTGAGACCGAAACTGAGCTCTGGTGCAGCATCAACACACCAGTGACTCTGACACCCACACACTCTACAAACCCCTATTGGGTTATCTGGGGAAAAGAGCAAGACTGACATGAAAAAAAGAAGAAGCAAAAATGCATCTGTGGTCACATAAGAAAAAATCATCTGGGAGAGCAAAAATCATTAACTAGTTTTATTTATTTGTTTATTTTCTGTAAAATTAAAACACAAATGCAAGGCACTATAGAATGAATGGAGGTTGATGGGCTGCAATGTTGTCCAAAGGGATGTTTTTTTAAGCATAAAGTTGCTAGAAATCAGACGGAAAACAGGATGAAGGATCATAAGACTGGGGCTAGTTGTCACATGATTTACTAAACATTTCTTAGGGTGAGGGGGTGGGTTGGGAAAAAGTAAAAAGTAAAACATACTTAACCCTAACACATGTGTCACTTGTAATGTTGTTGGTGCAACGTACATTTACATGTACTCATTTAGCAGATGAGTAAACAACCAACAAAAAGAGCAATATTATGAAAGTGCTGTGACAAGTCCTAATGCAGTACCTAAAAATAATAATTATAATAAATAAAACAGAAAACGAGACAGAATAGAAAAAGAATAGAAAATGCTAGTGTTATATGATCATTTTTTTTTTCAACTCCTTGCAGAATCTGTGAAAATGTAAATAATTTTAACAAAATAAGAGAAATCATACAAATTGCATGTTATTTTTTTTTTTTACTACTGTCCTGAGTAAGATATATAATAAAAGAGTTTTACATATAGTCAAAAGAACAAAAAAGTTGAAATTATTAAAGGAAAACACCACTTTTTTTGAAAATAGGCTCATTTTCCAACTCCCCTAGAGTTAAACAGTTGAGTTTTACCGTTTTCGAATCCATTCAGTCGATCTCCGGGTCTGGCGGTAACACTTTTAGCATAGCTTTGCATAGATCATTGAATCTGATTAGACCGTTAGCATCTCGCTTAAAAATGACCAAAGAGTTTCGATATTTTTCCTATTTAAAACGTGACTCTTCTGTACTTACACTGTGTACAAAGACAGACGAAAAATGAAAAGTTGGCGTAATAATCAAGGAACTTTGCTGCCATACCATGGGTGCAGCAGGCGCAATGATATTACACAGCCGTCAACTCTGTCGTCTGCAACTCTGCATATACACAAACTTAGTGCCGGTCACTTTCAGGCGCTCCGTAATACCATTGCGCCTGCTGCATCCATGGAACGGCACCAAAGTTCCTTCATTATTACGCCGGAATAAGAGTATAGTTCCTAGTCATACCAGCCTAGAAAACCACAACTTTTCATTTTCCGTCAGTCTTAGTACACGATGTAACTACAGAAGAGTCAAGTTTTAAATTGAGAAAAATATCGTCATTACATATGGTAATGTAATATCGTCATTACATATGGCCGCTAAACTTCCTAACTACCACGTTATAAGGAAAGGCGATCGCAAAGATTCATAAAAAAACGCTTATACACACTTCTGCTGTAAGTGAAGCTGGATCATGAATGATTCGCACGAACATAGATGGATATATGTAGATCGGGAGGAGCATTCCATTCACAAACAAACGTAATCCACTGCATCTTCAGCGGCTCAGATGTCGGGAGTAAATGACGACCACTATGTTCATTATTACATCCAGCAACACAACACCTCAATCGCTCAATCAGAGATATTCTTGTCTAACTTACATCCCTACTCTGGCATCAAAACAAGGAAAGTTACTGGACTGTGACAGCTGGTCTGAGGTAAGAGCTCATGTCAATCAACTCTCGTGGGAGCGGCCTCTCACACCGACAGGCATCTGAGAACGGCTCGAATTGAAAAAGGGGATATTATTTTTACAGATTAATTAAAAACCACTGCATGGATTTTTATCATTATAGGGTAGATTTGTACATACACTGCCAACACACATTAATGTTCAAACAACATGAAAAAGTGAAGTTTGCATCCGATGACCCCTTTAAGTACAATTTACCTTGATCTTCAAATTCAAAATGTTTTCACCCCCGGCAATGCATTGTATTTCCTTCTGGAGCATCAGTGAATGTTTGAACCTTTTTTAATAGTTGTGTTTGAGTCCCTCAGCTGTCATAAAAAGATGGATCTCAAAATCATACAGTCACTGCTGGAAAGGGTTCAAATATGTTAAAAAATGCTGGAAAACTGAGGAATCTTTTTTTCTGAAAAACAGTGCTCAGTTTAACTGTTCAGAACAAACAAGGGACTCATGAACAACCATCACAAAAAAAACAAAAACAAAAAAAACAGCCGTAAATCATACAGGTAAGCTATTTTCTTTTTTGTAAAATAACTTACTCAGGACAGTACTAAATAAAAAATAACATGCATTTTGTATGATCTCTCTTATTTTGTTAAAACTATTCACATTTTCACAGATTCTGCAAGGGGTTCCCAAACGTTTACATGCCACTGTAGATAGAACAGAAACAGAATAGAGAGTGCTAGTGTTATAGGGTCAAGATTTTTTTTTTTTTATATATATAAATAAAATAAAACAAGTAGACAGAATAGAAACAGAACAGAGAGTGCCAGAGTTAGAGGATCAAGGTTATTAATTTATTTAATTATTTATTGAAAAGTACAATGTCAAATGCAAAAATTCATCCTAGAGCTTTTAAAAACATTATTTTTACTAATAAACTAAATAAACTGGCATTCAATAGTATTTCCTATTCAATCTGAATGTTACTGTCCTTTAAAAATCAAAAGTAAAAAAAATAAAAATAATAAAATAAAATAATAATAAAAATTAAATTAGGTCGTTTTAAATTAACCACATGAACAAAAACCTTTACGAAAAAAATTGAGCTTCTTCTTGAGCAACTCCCTGAGAACATTTGTGACCCTGGACACACAAAACCAGTCTTAAGTCGCTGGGGTATATTTGTAGCAATAGCCAAAAATACATTGTATTGATTTTTCTTTTATGGCAAAAATCACTAGGAAATTAAGTAAAGATCATGTTCCATGAAGATATTTTGTAAAATTTCTACTGTAAATATATGAAAACTTTTTTCATATTTTTGATTAGTAATATAAATTGCTAAGAACTTTATTTGGACAACTTTAAAGGCAATTTTTTTTGCACCCTCAGATTGCAGATTTTCAAATAGTTTTATCTCGACCAAATATTGTCCTATCCTAACAAATCATACATCAATGCAAAGCTTATTTAGCTTTCAGATGATGTTCAAGTCTCAATTCTGAAAAATTGACCCTTATGACTGGTTTTGTGATCCAGGGTCACATTTATGTATGTAAAAAGTAAACTCAAAACACAACCCACTTAACCTGAAACAAGATACTGAATAAGAAAAATATGTAAGGAAGGACTTGATTTTATCCATTTGAATTGATCACATTAAGTCTTTATATGAACACTGTTGGATTTCTTATACCAGTGTTAATGGCGAATCTCCACTCTCTAGAGTCACTGGGTCCATGTGAAGGCTGCAGCGCTGTGTTCAATGTTGAAACTATAATTGTACTGTAACATAAACAGAAAACAAAAAGAACATTGACTTTGCCAATTCAACAGCAAACAATGTTAACAATAATATTAACAACGATACTGATATTTTTCTGAAAGTAGCATAAAGTTCACCACTGCATCATTTCATCCAACAGCAACTATTACACTGTAGTCTTCCTTCCCTCTCCAAAACCTTTATTTCTGACTTTGCCTAGTAAATGCTGCTGAATGGCGCCCCTTAGTGTACGTAACCAAAAAACACAGCCACTAAATCATGAAAATTCAAAACGCAAGAATTACACTACTTCTATCACAGCGCACAAAATCTCATAAATGATCACTTATTTAAGCTTCCGACTTGCCTAATAAAATGATTACATCTAGAGGCCCTGAAATTAGGTCTAAATACAGTGCAGGAAGAAGTCACTGATAAAGTTTTAAGATGTGACAAAACATAGAGGGAATCACAAAGAATTATGCTGATTATGCATCATATGTTCACTCAGTTTATTGAATCACCGACGCCGCTTCTATCTTCAGCTACTCTGTAAAAAGACACCAAACAATAATCATAGCCGGTTATATCTAAAAAAAAAAAAAAAAAAAAATTAAACAAGCCTAAAAATGGCTAAAATAGGAGTAGTACATTACAAAATTGCATTTTTCTAAAAATATCTAAAAATAAAATATATAAAATAAAATACAAAATAATTAATTAAAAATAAAATAAAGGCTGAATAGATTTAATGCGTTTACCTTTACCATTTTAAAATGGAAAACAAATAAAATAAATATAAAAACACAAAAATCCTGGTTTTAACATCTCCCTTTTAAGCTTTCTAACATGCTCTTGTAAGCTGTTATGCAGATTCACAGCACTAGGTGATGCTGGAGGATCACACAACAACCTTGTTCTTCCTTTCAGAAATCTGTCTCTCTCCTTCATCTACCTGCAGCAAAACTGCAAGTTCCACCAACATGTCACATGTCACACGCCGCTTAGTTATAATAAAAAGTCACACACAGCACCTGACTAAGTAATAAATAAACAAGTATGTGTGTGTGTGCGTGCGCACATGTATAAATGATGGATGGGAAGGAATGGGCTGTTATCACAGAGTGCATGTATCACTGCCTGCCATTTTTACACAGGCCCGTGACAGGACAGTGACATGCGGAACATGGGCGGCAGCCTCCGAGATGAGCAAATCTTCATTTCCTGTTCCTGCTCAGAGCAGGTGAAAATATGTGACATGTTGTCTTCATTAATTCCCCCTTCATTTGAATATCCAGCCGTGTGCTCTCTGGGTGTCCTCTCAGTCTCTTTCTCCCTCACATGACCAAATGTACAGTCACACACACACACACGTCCATTGGAAGTACATTATAGGATGTGACAGGTCTCGTCTGGTTTAAAGTGCCACACTTTCATACATGCATGAAATCACACATTGTGTATATATTCATATTCCATTTTTTATCATATTTTCTAGGTAGCTGAAAAAACGCACACACACAGACACACACACACACACCCGAATCATTAGCCTCCCTTCAATAACATTTTTCAGCTGTGCAAACTACATAAAGACGTCAGCTCAAATCACTAACTAATTAACACTTAAAAAGACACAAATTAGATATGCGTGGCTAAAAGCAATTATAATCTCTACGAGTTTTGCAAATCATTTGGGAAATGAAAAGAATGCGTAATTGCTGGAACCAACATCTTCAACAAAAAAATGGCTCAAGTGATGCTTGTTAGGGAGCAGTCTTATCGACGGCCCCGATTGTGATTACGCCGCTTTTCCGCAATTACATGTGCATATGTTTAATGTCACAAAATGCCTCTTTTTAATGAATGTGTTTTTAATAGAATTAGCAATCAGTCAATTACGATGTGCGTCAAGGCCCTGAGCAGAGAAGTTATCATCCAGAGACTAATGAAGGAATACGTGCCGATTCCTACTGGAAATATGTATTCGGCTCCCGCTCTCTAAATGCAACTGAATTATATTATACGCTCACTTAAAACTGAGATTTTAGTAGCGCTTTACATTACGGCATCCGTGTTATGCTCATTACGCATTGATAAAATTAATTACTGCTATAATAACAATTACAGTATGCGATTACGAACAGCACTACCAAATAATTATTAACATAGGTGCATTATTTAGTGTAACACTAGGCAAGCACTGACACAAAAACTCTAAAAATAAAATGATATAACTATACAAATGTATATCTGCAATTAAAACACACACACAACTATATATAAATGAACTACAATTAATATTATTTAGTGTAACACTATACAAGCACAAGAAAAAAAAAAAATTGTATAATAAAAAAAAATAATTATATAAAAAATAAATGAACTACAATTGATATTTAGTGTAACACTATATAAGCACTACACAGAAAGCCTTTAACCCCCTAACTGTCACCGTCCCATATACGGGACGCCTATGTTTACTTCACCATATTACAAATAAATCCTAATCTTATCGTGACAAACTATATATCACTGGAAAGGTCTAAGACTCCTAAATAGATATTTTAAAACTGTTTTGTGTTACAAATTATGTAGGAAATGTAATAGATTAATTCATGACAAGATTGCACCTTAAAAAATCTACATCATAACAGGAGTTCTGACCTTTGTCACAAAAAGATTTTCTTCGTTGCCTTTTTCCCTATCATGCTTTAGATATCATAAGAAATTATATATCAGCTGAAAACTTAAAATTTCAAAATTCACCCTTTGAAAACCAATCAGATGTTGCATTACCATTGAAAATGTACATTTAAATCATATGACAATGATTTCATTCATGAATTATAAAAATTTAAGTTTGAATAATGCATTTTTTTTTTACGTCTGTGTTCAAAAATGGGAGTGAGAGTTAAAGGGTTAAAAATAAAAAAATAAACTTATTTAACTCTAAAAATTAAAATGTATATATAAAATTAAAAATACACACACACAATTATATACAAATGAACTATAACTGATATTTAGTGTAACACTAGATAAGCACAACACAGAAACTCTGAAATTCTTTATAAAATAAAATTAAAAATATATATATTTAACTATAAAAATACAATTTTATATATAAAATTTAAAATACACACACACACACACACACAATTGTATACAAATAAGCTATAACTGATATTATTTTAGTGTAACACTAGATAAGCACAACACAGAAAGTCTTTATGAATTAAAAAAATACAATTATATAACTATAAAAAATAAAACTTATATAGACGAGTAAACGCACACACACACACACACACGCAATTATACACAAATGAACTATAATTGATATTTAGTGTAACACAAGATAAGCACAACACAGGAAGCCTTTAAAATTTTTTTAAAAATGATATAACTATAAAAATAAACATTTATATATAAAATCAATAATACACATTACAATGCATATATTAAATTAAATACACACACACAATTATATACAAATAAACTAAAATTTATATTATTTAGTGTAACATTATATAAGCAATATTAAATATATTATATTACTAAATAAAAATACACACGCAATTATATACAAATGAACTATAACTGATATTATTTAACTATAATTGATATAAATATATATGTATAAATATATATAAATGTATATTTATTAAATAAATTATTATATAAATTATATAATTATATAAAGCATATTATTACAATAGTAATAAATAATAAATTAAATATATTAAAAAATACACACAAACATATATTAATATTAATTTTCTTTATCTATACATAAACGCACATATTTTACATATTATGTATATGTGACTGAAATTACAAATAAATAAAAAAAATCTTATAAGAATTTTCTCTCTGTACATAAATGCACAGTTTATATTTTAGTCTCTCTCTCTCTATACTAAAAAATGAATTTAAAAATAAATATTAATAATAGTAATCATAATACTCATAATAATAAATATAACGTCCCTTAAAAAATGTAAAATTGACTTCCTTTTTTGTTCATGTCACAGGGTCATACACAAATGCAATATATGGCCAATAGTGAGTGATTCAGAGCAAGAGCATCCCGGCTTGCATTTCTGACAGGGTGGCAGGGAAACGGCGTTCCAGGTCGAAGATGCGGCTGAAGAACAATAGCTGTGGATGCTCTCACACTGATTCTAATTATCAGGGCAGCGCTCCGACTCCGTCGCCGTCAGCCCGCGCTTCTCCATTAATCTTGTGCTGTCGCCCACCTCACTAAACCCAGTGCTGTTACACTATCTCTGCTTTACTTCATCTGCGGAGCCTGCGTTAGGCTGTAATTAATGAATCCCCCCCTCCCCTCGTGCTAGGTCTGCTGCTTCTAATCACAGGCTGCTTCGAGGAGAGATGCGCCATGAAAAGTGTTGATGGGGTCAATGTGATAGTAAATATGTAGAACTAAACAAAGAGAAACTGCCATTCCAAAACAAAATCCTGTTGTTTTCGCATAATTTATTCTAGATATTCGATAATGACTTGTAATGAAATGAAAGCCATTATCAGTCTTGTGTGTCGCCAAGTTCATTTTATCTTGTTTTTAACAAGAATTCCAGGCCACAACATTTTTATTACATTACTGCTATTGCTATTATTGCTAATATAACTAACAATTTGAACAATAATAACAATGAAACTTTTTGTTGCTTTTTTGCAGATGGCTACTCTCTCAACATAATTATCACGCCATTTTTGAAACTTAAAAATACCTAAAATTGTACATTTACTACTAATAATAAAATTAATAATGAAACCTTTTGTCACTTTATTGCAGCTGCCTGCTACCAGCATAATTATTTTTCAGTTTTACACTTTCACCACATACTGAAGAGAAAATCAACAGTAAAAATTGCCCAAATTATAAATAATATGTTTAAATAATAATATAAATAATGAAAGCAAATGAGAGTGAGAAATATTAACTATATTATTAATAATAAAATAATAAAAAAGTAAGATAATAATAATTATTAATATTATTATTTAAAAATAAATATTCATTTTGTAAATAATAATAATAACGATAATAATAATAATAATAATAATTATTATTATTAAATAATAATATAAATAATGAAAGCAAATGGGTGAGAAATAATAATTATATTATTAATAGAATAATAAAAACAACAAAGATAATAATGGTTAATATGATTATTTAAAAAGAAATAAAGATTTTGTAAATAATGATAATAATAATAATAATATATTTTATATGTGTGTGTGTTTAAATAACAACAACAACAATAATAATAATGATGATGATGATGAGAGGGAATGAGAGTGAGAAATAATTATTATATCATTTAAAAAATATATATGAATAAAAAAAAAATATATATATATATATATAAATTATAATACATAATAGCTGCCTGCTACCAACAAAATTATTTTTCAGTTTTACACCACATACTGAAGGGAAAATCAACAGTAAAATTAACAAAATTATTATTTATGTTTAAATAATAATAAAAATGAAAAGCAAATTAGAGTGAGAAATAACAATTATATTATTATTATTATTATTATTATTATTATTAATTAAAAAAATAATAAAGATAATAATTTTTTATTATTGTGTATAAAAATAGATTTTGTAAATTATTATTATTATTATTATTATTATTATTATTTGTTAAAATTTAAATAATAATCATATTGGCATATTGGTAAAAATGTATTATATTTTATATATATTTATAATAAATAATAAAAAATCAAAACAATTTGTTTTATTATTTAATCATTGGCATATTGAACATCTGAGGCCACATATAGAGAAGCTTAAAAGATAAATGTATAAAACTAAAAATTACACACAAATAATGAATAATGAGAGCAAAACAAAATAAAATAAAAATATTATAAAAAAAAATAAAAAATAAAAAGTATTATTATTTAAAAATACATATATACATTTTTAAATAATAATAATAATAATAATAATAAAACCCTTACAAGATAAATGTACACTAAACCTTTTTTCTAACCTTCTAAACCTTTTTTGTTAAAAAAAAAAATATATATATATATATATATATATATATATATATATATATATATATATATATCTATATCTATTTTGTGAAACAATACAAAATAATGTGTGTTAATATGTATTTAATACACACTCTTAGGACGAACCTGAGCACCTTAGTCTACCTGAGCATGTTTGAACTTACTTCATCTTCAATCTCTTGTGGTGATTTGATGGTAATGTTCAAGAAATGGAGTGGCTCTATCTGGAAAGAAAGAAAAAAAAAGACATGAAAACAGACAGAGGAAACATTATGGTGGTGCCCATGGTTAAGTAAGCATGCTTAAGATCTTTAATCCTCTCTCTCGCTCTCATTCTCTCTCTGACAATAAGAACAGAGCTCTTGTGACAGGGGCCAAATGGCCCTGCATGAGCCAGCTCTGCCTGGCTGCATGCATTCATCAGCTGCAGATCCATTACAGTAGTGCTGAAGGCTTGTGCAGCACTGACTCCACATCACAGCTCAACATCTGGGTGGGATGAGGGGGTCTAGCAAATTTGGTTGGATCAAGTAGCATAGTGACAGATCTATCTGATCTATCTGTCTGTCCAACCAGTGAAAGACTGGGGAAATGTTTAGGAAAACTTGTCATTACTGTACAATAAGGTTCCATTTGTTGACATGAGTTATATTAGTTAATGAACTAAAAATGAAAATTACTAAATAAGCCTTTATTAGTCTTGGCTTATATTCATTTCAACATTTATTTAATTATTCATTTCAAAAGCAAACATTATTATTATTTAATGTACCTGAGGTAACACAAACTAACAATGTATTATCTTTTTTGAACACTTTACAGTAAGGTGTTATTTGTTAACATTAATTAATGTATTAACTAACACGAATGAACAATGAACAATACATTTATTACACTATTCATTTTTGTTAACATTAGTTCATAAAATTGCAGTTCGTTGTTTGCTCATGTTAGTTCACGGTGCATTAACTAATATTAACACAACTTGTGATTTTAATATTTAACAAATGTTGAAATTAATATAAACTAAGATTAATATATGCTGTAGAAGTATTGTTCATTTTCAGTTCATGTTAACTAAAGTAGTTAACTAATGTTAACTAATGAACCTTATTGTAAAGTGTTACTAATATTTTGATTATAGTTATATATTATACATCAGTTATGTATTATATATTATACAGTATATTTTCATTAACTTTTAACGTTAACAAATAACTAATGCATTCTTTAACAAATGTATTGTTAATGTTGGTAAAGTGTTAATTCACTATTAAATAATAATAATAATAATAATAAATACTTTATTAATAAGAAATAATTTTATATTATTGGTAACAACGTACAAAAAGGTTCCATTTGTTACCATGAGTTACATTAGTTAATGAAATAACAATGAAAAATACTAAATAAGCATTTATTAATCTTGGTTTATGTCAATTATAACTAGTCACTAATACATTATTAAAATTAAACATTCTATCTATTAATATTATTTTATGGACCTGAGGTAACACAAACTAACAATGAACAGTTACATATTATATATTTAATGTTTTTTTATTAACTAATGTTAACAAATATTAATACATTCTGTAAATGTATTGTTAATGTTAGCTAATGCACAGTTAATGCAACATTAACTAATAGAACCTAAAAGTAAAGTGTTAATTAAATATTAATTACTATTATTATTATTATTATTATTATTATCATTATAAAATGTATAATTTTTAAAATTAAATAACTGTATACTATTGGCAAGACTATACAATAAGGTTCCATTTGTTAACATAAGTTATATTAGTTATTGAACTAACAATGAAAAATACTAAATAAGGAATTATTATTCTTGGTTTATGTTCATTTCAACATTTACTAATACATTATTACAATTAAACATTTTATCTATTAATAATATTGCATAATTAAATTCAAATTAATTAACCAATAGAACCTAAAAGTTAAAGGGTTAATTCATTATTAAATAATAATAATAATAATAATAATAATAATAATAATAATAATTATTATTATTATTATTATTATTTATGTATTTATTTAATTTTAAATAAGCACTTACTTCTTCTCTGGTTGTGGAGGTAGATTTTTTGGAGATCAGGAAGGGTATATCATCCATAGCTGGAAAGAGAGAAAAAAAAATATATATAGACCATTTCGCTAGATGTAAACAACACTGGTCCAGAAGCACTTCCTGTTTTTTTGTTTTTGATAAACTTTTTGTTTTTGTTTATCATTTTCATCCAGTCAAATGTTATGTTGGTTGTATTTTTTTGTGATGTTTGTGTAAAGTAAAAAAAAAAAAAGAAACAGGAAGTGTATCGGGACCAGTATGTTTACATCTGACAAAATGGTCTATAATTGATAATGAGGTGATTATTACTGAAAAACAACCTTAACAGGGTGATCAGAATGTTAAGCCAGATCCTGAAAAAAAGACCTCCAATTTATCAAAATGTAAATAAATAGACATGAAACATTTTAACTGTATTTTTTATTAGAGAAGAAAACGTGTGAAATCATAAGACAGACATGAAACTAGTACAGGAAACTGGTAGCCAGGGACAACATTTTAAACACACAATCACTATACAAGAATATGTGACAATTCCAGAGATCAGAGATCAGTGAAATAATATACAATGTAAAAACAAATATGAAAATATTAATTCCAAACAAACATCTTCAATATCGAGCACTGTTCTCAACGTTGTGAAAATGCATTTGACTTCATCTAATGGTCGAAAATAGCAGAACACTGAAAGTTGCCGAATCCCCTCGGAAACTGGCTCAGACAAAGCGAGATGAAAGCCTTTTTTATCCTCCACTGTATTTGAGGGCCCCCCCGCTCGCTCTCCTCCCTCTTTCCCTGTTAATTACTCTTGATTATTCCTGATCCTGTCTTGTCAGGGAGACGTTCGACTCCAAAAACAAAGCCCCACTCGCACACGTCGAAAGAAAAAGGGGAAAGAGAGAGACAAAACATTCGCCGGATATCAATTTGCATGAAAATGAGCCAGAGTGTTCGGCTCTCCGAGAGAAAGCGAGAGCGAGAAAGAAAGAGAGAGGTGGATTGAAAGAGGACTTGCCAAGAGTGCGGTGGTATAATTAGCATTCTACCAAACAAACGAGCTTCAACAGAGCTATAATTAAGCAGGCCTGTAATTAAGTGTATGCCCTTTATCATAATGATCATGGTTAAAGCGCCTTTGATGGCTGCCAGTGGGTTATTAACGGCGTAACCCTGCGCCACACGGCGCCCACGCAAGAATCAGGGTGTCACGACTGTCAGGCTAAAGAGCGCCCCTTTGTTTATCAAATACATTAGAGCCCAAATTAACACAGGGTGACACGAGCGCACAATAGCTCCCATTGACTGAACTGAAGAAAATGTCCATACCCCAAAAATCACAAAGTGCCTAACTTTGCTCATGGAAAACATGTTGAGTATGGCATCCAACAGCAGTGCTATACATTAGCAACCGCGCATGGGAAACCGGAGGAGCTCTTCTCATAAGTTACCTAGAGGTCGACGGTGTAACGTCTGCTGCTGAAGGAGGAAAGAATATCTTAAACTGTCATACGGTTTCATTATCTTGGCAAAAGCTGAATACTTCTTTGTCCTCAACTCTTCCACTGAGTGTCCAGAATACTTAGTGAATATATGAACATACAAGATGTCTTGGGGGGAAAAAGGTGAACATGTTATAAATGATGACACTGTCATCCAGTCATGAGCTCAGCTCGTCCTGGCAAGGACCTCCTCTCTTGTAGAAATTGGCACTGCATGACTTCCAAAAGTATTTGGGTCAGTGCTGTAATGCTTTTTTTTGTAATCATTTATTCAAAAAGACAGTAAAATGCTGTCATACAATAACTTTAAAGGGGACATATCATGAAAATCTGACTTTTTCCATATTTAAGAGCTATAATCGAATCTCAGGTGCATCTATCAACCCAGAAAATGTGAAAGCCTTTCTCTGCAAGCATGTGAAAAAACAAGCCGCTCAGATTTTGCACCACTAGTGACGTAGTAAGGGGATCTTATTATATTACTGCCCCTTAATCAGTATGTTTACACCCATGGTGCCACCATTTTGTTTTTGCAAGTGACATTGGTGTACCAAACAGATGTTTTGGCAGAGTATCTGAGGTACGAGCTGTAAAGGCACAGCTATATTCTGGAAAAGGGGGCAGGGAGCAGCAACTCATTTGCATTTAAAGAGTCATGCACAGAAAATGCGCGTTTCTGCTTCTACTCAAAATGCTTCCACTCAAAATTATATAATAAATGATCTGTGGGGTATTTTGAGCATTCATATTGCTTGTAGATGTTACTACACTTTGCCACAACCTGCGGAAAATTCAATTGAATGGATTTGAAAAGGCACACACGTATTAAAGGAGTTCACTTCCAGAACAAAAATTTACAGATAATTTACTCACTTCTTGTCATCAAAGATGTTCATGTCTTTATTTCTTCAGTCGTAAAGAAATTATGTTTCTTGAGGAAAACATTTCAGGGATGTACTCCATATAGTGGACTTCTAAGGTGCCCATGAGTTTGAACTTCTAAAATGCAGTTTAAATGCGGCTTTAAAGGGCTCTAGATGATCCCAGACAAGGAAGAAGGGTCTTATCTAGCGAAACGATCGGTTATTTTCTAAAAAAAATCTACAATTTATTTACTTCTTAAACTCAAATGCTTGTCTTGTCTAGCTCTGTGATGCGCACCTGTGCTCTGTGTAATCTGGGTCAATACAGTTAGGGTATGTTGAAAAACTCCCATCTTATTTTCTCTTCCAACTTCAAAATCATCCTACATCGCTGCAGAAGTACTGACCCAGTGTTTACAAATTGAACGTTCAAAGAAGGTCAAACGTCCTTTACAAAAAAAGGTAAAACAGCAATGTAGGACGATTTTGAAGTATTGACCCAGATTACACAGAGTCCGCATGCGCATCGCAGAGCTAGACAAGACGAGCATTTGTGGTTAAAAAGTACATTTAATTGTACATTTTTTAAAAAAAATATCAGATTGTTTAATTAGATAAGACCCTTCTTCCTCAGCTGGGATAATTTAGAGCCCTTTGAAGCTGCATTTTGAGTAAATTATCTGTAATTTTTTTGTTCTGGAAATGAACTTCTCCTTTAATTTAAAATGTCTAACAGGCAAAAATTCATATCAGAGCAAAAACCAAGCCCTGAGGTAAAAAAGCTGCCTGTAGAGCTCAGAAACTGGATTGAATCAAGCCACAAATCTAAGGAAGGAAAAAAAAAGACTCAATCCTCTACCTCGGTGAAGACACATGAAAACACACTTGGAATCTGGAACAAAGCACCTGAAGGACCGTCAGACTGTAAGAAACAAGATTCTCTGGTCTGTTGAACCTCAGTTCCAAGCATCATGTATGGAGGAAACCAGGCACTGCTCATCACCTGCACAGTACTATCCCAAAAGTTAAGTGTGGTAGTAGCAGCCTCATGCTGGGGCTCTGTTTTTCAGCGACAGAGACTGAAGGACTCGTCAGAGTAGAAGAAAAGCTCACTGCACCAAAATATTGAGATAGCCTTATTGAAAACCCAGTCCAGAGCATTCAGAACCTCAGACTGGGCAAAAGGTTCACCTTCCAGCAGGACAATGACCCTAACCACACAGCAAGAGTGGCTTAGACAACTCTGTGAATGTCCTTGAGTGGTCCAGCCACAGCCTGGGCTTGAACACAATCAAATATTTCTGGAGAAACCTGAAAATGTGCGTCTGCCCCATCCAACCTGACAGAGCTTGAGAGGTAAAGAGGTAAGGGGAAGAATGACAGATAATTGCCAAATGCTGATGTGCAAAGCTTGTTGCATCATAACCAAAATAACTTGAGGCTGTAAAGATGCTTCAGCTAAGTACTGAGTTAAGGGTATGAATACTTATGCAGTGTTCTAATTTCAGGGTTTTTTTTTTTTATATTTAAAAAAATTATGAAGTTGTGACAATTCTGTTTCTCCTTTGTCATTGTGGTGTACGGAGTGTGGCTTAAAGCAGTTTAACATAAGGCAGCAATGTAACCAAATGTGAAAAATGAAGGGGTATGAGTACTTACAAAACAAAACAAAAACATTGTATTAACATATTATCATGCCCCCCAAAAAACCCATGGTTGTACCATGGTACTTTTTTTATGCATATTTCCTACCTTAAAGCTAACTTATCATTCAAGCTCTAAAAACCAAGACTGATATACAAGGTTAAACCACTTCACCACAGCCGTTAACAATCTACTCAAACAGCTTCTTTAGGCTTCCCTATGAATATTTTTTTTAACACCATTTTGGATACTACCTTTACGGCCATTAGACAGGCCTCGGGGAATGTATCACTCGGCTCTAGAATGGACTATTGAACAACAAAGAGCTTCAAGAGGTCATTTCACCAGCAGGGCTCGGGTAATTGAAAAGGGGATGATAACGACTTGTTTCGGTCCATAAAAACAAGTGAATAAACATGTGCTAAAGCATCGCTGAACAACAGCGTGAGGTAAGAGAGCAAGGCTGATGAATTGGCACGCGTCAAATGGATGAAGGTGGGACTTGAAGGCCGGAGCGTTCCCTTTTATTGTTCAAGCATTGCCTTTTCAATCAGACTGCACTTAGTATTCACCCGCCATTCATACTGGGTGTCCCACACTAACACACACGTACATTCACACACTTTTTGCACACACTCACGGCCTGATAGGAAGATTTGGGGGCGATTGTGAGGAAAGAAAAATAGATGTGAATTTGGGGTCAGGTTGGGGAGGAGTGTTAAGGTAATGTTTGTCCAGACTGTTGTTGCCTGGACTGAAGTCGTAAAGGTAAAGTATGGCGCCTGGCAGATTCAGCTCAAATAGGTTAGACCACAGGCAGCCTGATATATACACTCCTCTGGAAGAGCATAACTGAGATCATGGAAGCAGCTTGAAATGGTCTGTAGGTACAAATGCACCAAAATGCCAGTGTTCAGGAAATATATACATATAGTTGAAGTTAGAAGTTTACATACACCTTGCAGAATCTGCAAAATGTTAATTATTTTATCAAAAAAAGAGGGATCATACAAAATGCATGTTATTTTTTATTTAGTACTGACCTGGATAAGATATTTCACATAAAAGACATTTACATATTGTCCACAAAAGAAAATAATAGTTGAATTTATAAAAATGACCCCGTTCAGAAGTTGACATACACTTGATTCTTAATACTGTGTTGTTACCTGAATGATCCACAGCTGTTTGTTTTTTTTTTTTTGGTGATAGTTGTTCATTAGTTCCTTGTTTGTCTGAAAAGTTAAACCTGCTGTTCTTCAGAAAAATCCTGGTTCTGGCTCCTAATGCATCAATTTTCCTTTTGAAGCATCAGTGAGCGTCTAAACCTTCTGTAATAGTTGCATATGAGTCCCTCAGTTGTCCTTAGTGCGAAAAGATGAATCTCAAAACCATACAGTCATTGTTGGAAAGGGTTCAAATACACAAAAATGCTGAAAAACCAAAGAATTTGTGGCAGTTTAACTGTTCAGGACAAAAAGGGACTCATGAACAACTATCACTAAACTGTGGATCATTCAGGTAACAACACAGTATTAAGAATGTTATATGTAAACTTTTGAACAGGTCACTTTTATAAATTCATCTATTATTTTCTCTTGTGGACTATATGTAAATGTCTTTTATGTGAAATGTCTTATTCAGGTCAGTACTAAAAAAAATAACATGCATTTTGTATGATTCCCCTTATTTTGGTAAAATAATTAACATTTTGCAGTATGTAAACTTGACTTCAACTGTATATATTTGAAGTAAATGCAAATTGTTGGGTGAGATCATATATAACACTGGGTCTTTGTGCTCCATGTAGCTGTAAAGCATTTAAAACAGTGGTTGGGGCTTGAACCGGTGGTCCGTGACCAAAAAGGTGGTCATGGACAGCAAAAAAGCAATGCTAATTTCAAATAATAAAACACAAACAATCACGTTATAGTGCATATTTAGCATGTACAGAATCAGACTTGGGCTTATTATCTTATCAAATGGAAGAATTTTTTGTTGTTAAAGAAATAGTTTATTCAAATATTAAAATTTGCTGTTAATTTACTCATCCTCAGGCCACCTAAGTTGTAGGTGACTCACTTTCTTCAGTAGAACACTAAAGATGATGGGTCTTAGTGGTTCATATGCAAAAAACCACTACACTGTAAAAAACAAAAAATTTGTTGAGTCAGCTTAAAATAATTTGTTACCCCGCTGCCTTAAATTTAAGTTCAGTCAACTCAAATAAGTTCAGTCAATTTGAAATGTTAAGTTGTACTAAGTAACAACTTAGATATTTGTGTTTGTTAAACTTAACAGATGGGTAAGTAACCCAGCTGCCTTAAAATTTTAAGTTGAATCAACTCAAATATCTAAGTTGTCACTTATAACTTAGCATTTCAAGTTGAATTAACTTTTTTTTAAAGTTGACTGAACTTCACATTTTAAGGCAGCTGGTTAACAAATTATTTTAAGTTGATTCAACAATGTTTTTTACAGTGTAGAACAGTGTTATATATTTTGCAGACTTGTGTTCTTACGTTATCCCAAATGTTTCCAAGAATGTTAAAATCTGGAAAAATAAGCAATTTTACCTAGTGACCCATTACTTGTCATTGCATTGCCTGCTAATGACATCACACGCTCGATTTCCGTTAACAATATAATGCCGTTAACGGGAAGATTAATCTAAAAAAGGAAGTAAACAGCTCATATACTATGATCTAGATGTAACCACTTTGTTATGTCAAAATAAGACTTAAAATGGCATGAAAACATGATCTGTGGGAGTTTTTAGTGAGTAATCAGGTTTTAGTGACCAGTTGAGGTTGAGCTACAGAATCTGGTTGTGACCAAAACATCTTGTAGGTACAAAAGAGCTTAGTGATCTTTACAGGGTTGATGGACACAGATTTGCAGTTCAATGTTGCATGATATCTGTTTATTCAAAACAAATACTACAATAGGGACTTTCAGTCTGCCAATATTTGACACGCGGTTAGACCTGGTACACGGGCACTATCATGACATTAATTGCTGATTAGAGCGGCGAGTTCAGCACTGGGATCGGTTAGAGTGAGTGAATGATGAGGGTGTTCTGAAGTGAGTATGAGTGTGGCTACGAGGATCATTGCCTTATTAATAGCTGTGTCAGGTGTTTTGAAAAATTCCGGCATTGTCATCCCTACAGCCCCCGAGCCCTGACGGATGGTTGCTGCAGGCAGAGAAGACTTCCCTTACATGCTGCTATGAGCTCTAATCCTTCACACTTCCATTGTTGGATGCACTGTCACACAGGACTTCCGCCAGCCATGCTCGCCACACCGTCGCGCACACACATCAGATTTATACGTGGGCTAATGCTAAAAGACTGACAGATGGAGGACTCGGTCAGCCAGTACAGCACAGTTCATGAAACAAAAAATAATTTCTTCCCCAGAGGAGGAGGTGTAAAAAAAATGATGAGAAAGAGAAATTCAGTGAATTTGAAATAATTCCTTAGGCTACACAGACTAAAAGAGACACTTTGTAACGGTTCAAAATAGCAAGCAAGCTCATATTTCATGTAATTTGTTCTTTGGATTTTAATATGCCATGATATGGCAAAATATGAAGTTTGATGGGGAAAGGAAAAGACTCTAAAACCTACAGTAACCCTAAAATGCACCATATAAATATTAAGAAAGATCACGTGACACCAAAGACTGATGGCTGTTGAAAAATCAGCTTTGCCATCAAAGAGACACACTGCATTTTCAATTAAATTAAAACAGAAAACAGAAAGTCATTTTAAATCATCATAATATTTCACAATATTACTGTTTTTTGATCAAATAAATGCAGCCTTGATAGGCATGAGAGAACTTCAAAATACTTTAAAGTCCCCCAAACTGTTGAAAAGTAGTAAATGCTTAAATAAATAAAATAAAATATAATATTCCCAACTAAGATATGGAGCTAAAAAGAAAAGTAATATATTTTAAACAAATAAATAAATAAAGATGAAAGATTTTATTACATTTAAAAAAACAAAAAAACAATATTTTTTCAAATATAAAATATTCATTCCTAAACAAGATAGATAATACACATTTTTTAAATTATTAAAAAATACAATAATTATAAAACAATTTTGGATTTTTTGCACATAAAATGTTCATTCATTAACAAAAAAGTATTTATTTATTTATTTATTTTATTTAGTAGTAGTAGCAATAATACATAAATAAATAAATAAATAAATAAATACACTTTTTTTACATTATAAAAAATAAAAAAAATTATAAAATAATTTTAGAATTAGAAATATAAAATGTTAATTTCTAATCACGTTTATTTATTTACTTACTTAATTAGCACTAGCAGTAGTAATAGTAGATTAAATAAATATAAATAAAAATAACAAAGATAAAGTTAATGCACATTTTATTACATAATGTTTATTACAAAGTTTATTTGCAAAAACAGATAACTGTTTTTTTTTACATTTTCAAAAATCATGTTTTCATTATGTTACCATGTTTTTGATGTTTTATTTTGTTAGTTACCTGTATTTTTTTTGTTAGTTATTTGTACTTAATCAAAACAACCCAACTGCAGTTGAGATAAACTGGAATGCACATGAAAAAACATGATTTTTGAAAATTGTTATCTGTTTTTGCAAATGAGCTCTTCATATATATATATATATATATATAATTATTATTATTTAGTAGTAGTAGATCTATGTTCCTGGATAAACTACATATACTGTGAATTTTATGTTGTACATCTTTTGAGTTTAAATGTCACATGCTACACCCATCATTTTTTTTACATTCTACATTACGCTACATTCGGGCTATTTAAGTAATTAATGCCATAGAGCTATTCAGACCTTCCCTTCCCCTTACCTTTTCACCCCATAACACACATTTAATCTCCTCACACCCACAGCTCACACTGACAACATCCAGCCAAACCACAGGAGAGCAACAGCAGACTGGATCTGAGTCACTGCAGCAGCAGCAGGTCATGCATAAAGGACAATAGTGCAAGTGGATGTGAAATCTGGAGAAGCTGATAGGAAGAGAGGGTTACCCAGTGGGTGTGGACTGCAGATTGGGCTCAGCGGGTTGAATGGGATGCTTTAACCCTAGGGAAATCCCAACAGCTCCCTCAGCACACAGACTGTCTTCCAGAGACAAACCTTCTTGCCTTTAAAGAAAAATTGTGCCCGCCGCCTGAAGACATCTTAGAGACATATTGTCGTTTATTTTGTCGCGCGGGTTTGCCATCTGTGCCATTCCAATAGAGGCTGCTGCCTGGTGAAGCCAGAGCCTGGGCGAGGAGGTCTGCCCGAGCCCCTCCAAAGCCCAGCCTGGTCATTAGTCAAATTGCCTAATGAGAGAGAATACAAATGGCCCCCTGCCCTGACAGGAGGAGTTTTGGAAGTGTCAGCGCTCCTGACCCGTGCTATGAGAACAGATGATGGCTCACTGCTATTTTCAGCACCTTTTAATGACTCTGTCGTGGCCCTTGCCATTCCTCCAGCTTTCATCTGATTTTCGTCTTTTATTCATTTTCCATCTTAAAGGGGTCATATGATGTGATTTCATGTTTTCCTTTGTCTTTGGAGTGTTACAAGCATATATAAGATCTGTGAAGCTGCAAAGATTAAAGTCTCAAACCCAAAGAGATATTCTTTATAAAAGCTATGACTCAGCTACGCCTTCCTAAAACGGCTCATTCAAACATGCCCCGACAAATCTATGTCACAGTGTGGAAAGATTTGCATAACACCGCCCAAATGTATACGCAATGAAAGAACGCGTAACTTTTATTCTCTCTGTAGTATTGTTGTTTCCGCTGCTATGTTGTGGAGACGCTGTGTGTTTCGTTGTGAAAGCGAAAGTAGTTTGTTTGGCCTTCCAAACGAGTACACAACTAGAAATCAGTGGTTATTTTATATTTACACTGTTCCATAACAGTACAACACAAATATTTGAGTGTGTGCAGCGCATTTTACAGAGGACTGTTTCCTGAACCTGAGAGAGTAGCCTACAATGCCGGCTGTGCACACTATAAAGTGGGGCAATTCCCACGTTGCAAGGACAGTCTGGCGCTTCTGACTCATAGCCTATAAGTACGTTTTCATATTTAAAGAATTTGCTACTGGCTATTCAAACACGAGTTTTGAGCAGTCTAGAGTAGTGCTTGTTGTTTACGCAACCCAATGTGTAAAAAGTAATTATGTCCTCACTGGATCCAACAAATGTCTCATTTATAATGGGTTTTTTGTTTTTGTCTTGTCAAGGCAGGAAAGGCATAACAACATAGTAAGGGGCGTAACATTTCCATCACACGCATGAGGTATTCGGCCAATCACAACGCATTGTATGGCTGACTAATCAAAGCACACCGCACTTTTCAAATCGATGAGCTTTGTAAAAATCAATGCATTTCAGAAAGGCAGGGAAGAGCGGAGCAACAATAATGTATAGTATGTAGAAAATGTGTTTTTTGAATCTCAAACTGCGTAAACGCATTGCATTACACCAATGTTCTTTTTAGCAACATCATATGAACCTTTTAACTTTGTGTCATTGTGCATCACACTCATGTAGAAATGATTAAAGTGAGAAGAATCGATATTTCACTTTAAAGCGACATGGCGCCAAACCTCAGTTGCTCTTTTCCATGCTATTATAACTAATAGGGCCGGAGATTTCACAATTTGAAAAAGACACAATAGTCCTGCATAAGTCTTTAGAACTTATAATAGCTGTGTGCTTACAGCAGTTTTGTGTGAAAAAAGATTAAATTATTGACCGATATCTTCCATTCATTTGTCTGTTAATTGTTGTGACTAAATCTTTAAATGAGTTAAAGGAATATTTCACCCCAAAAAAAAATGTTGCTCCAAAATTGTATGAGTTTCTTTTTATCTGTTGAACACAAAATAAGATATTTTTAAGAATGCTGATAACCAAAGAGTTACATTTTTAATGGTGTGTTCAAACTTGTCATGTTTGGTTTGATTAAAACAAAATTTGGTGCGATTGCTCTGTTAGCACGGTTCATTTGAGTAAGTGTGAACGTTGCCATCCGAACCCTGGTGACCCGCTAAAAAGACGGGTCTCGGTCCGCTTCCAAATGAACTACGAAATATGAATGCAACACGAACCAAATGTATTGTTTTTTTTTTGGTCCAGACCAAACTAACCAAGACAACTGAAGTGTGAACGCACCCTAAAATATCTTCTTTTGTGTTCAACAGAAAAAAAGAAACTCATACAGGTTTGGAAGAACATGAGGGTAAGAAATTATAATTTCTCTGAACTATCAATTTAAACTTGTTCACATTCACTTTGATTATAAAGAAACGAATGGACAATATATTTATCAAAATTCACCTTTAATGTAATAGACTAAAAGTCCATCAGGTTTGGAATGACTCAAGGTTTTACTTAATGATGACAGAATTGTGATTTTGGGCAAACCTTTAAAGGGATCGTTTACCCAAAAATGAAAATTCTGTCATTAATTACTCACCCTCATGTTGTTCCAAACATATAAGACCTTCATTCATCTGCAGAACACAAATTAGGATGTTTTTGATGAAATCTGAGAGCTTTCTGACCCTGCATAGACAGCAACACAACTGACACTTTAAAAGTACAGAAAGGTAGTAAGTACATTGTTACAATAGTCCATGTGACATCAGCAGTTCAACCGTAATTTTATGAGTGCAAAGAAAACAAAAATAACAGCTTTATTTAACAAATTCCATCCCTTCTGTGTCAGTCTTTGACCCACGTTCACGAGAGTATCACGGCACTCTGACGTACAACGTTATTTTTGTTTTCTTTGCGCACAAAAATATTCTCGTAGCTTCATAAAATTAAAGTTGAACCAACCTCTACTAGTGCATAGAAAGTGATAGAGTGAGGGGGAGAGACCAGACAGATAAGGGGGCAGGGGAGATGTATTAAGTTTATTTAGCAAAGAATTGTTATTTTTCCATCTGGTTGACAAGTGGCCCTTGAAATCTGGTAGTGGGTTGGGTGCCAGTAGGCATCACCCACTAGGCTCTGATCTATCTGTCTTCCAGAGTGAAAGAGGAGCCAAATGCTCCAGTGGATGCCTGGCATTAAGCACACACTTCAGAAATGCTGTAGTGTAATGGAATTCCAGCACCTATCACCCCCTCCATTCAGTAAGAGAGGTCAAGAAACATGACCTCTAGATAAAAATAATCTTCAATACTTTTTTTTCCTCCATGTAATGATACAAATGTGCATAATCACAGAGAGAAATACTTGAAACATTAATTGATGCTTTCACACTTAAGTTTTCAGAGTTTTCAGGTTCCTGTTGTTGATGTGAAAGTGACCCTAGATCATGTCAAAAGGTGGTCTGGAGTGCAACTCCTGTGAATGCCAGTATAGTGGACACTACAGGTATGAACACAATCTCTCTTAACGTAGCTATTGAACATGTATACTTTGCATCTTTGCATGTGAGGACACACTAATTATTATGGAATAATGCATTTATCACAGTTGCTTATCTCTGAAGAAATAGTCTTCAGAAAGTAAATATTAAAAATAAATACAATAACTGAGAAATTAAACAAACAAAAAAACAGCAATAAAAAGTCATAAAATAAAACAAAAACTCAAAAAGTAAATCACAAATAAAAAACAAACAAAATAGAAACATTAAAAGACACAGGAAAATAAAATGTAAAAAAAAAACAATAAAACAAAACAAAGAAAATAAAAATTAAATTAAATAAGCAAAAATAAATAGAAACAATATAAGACAAAAAAAGAATGAAAAACAATAAATGTAATGAAAAAACAAGAAGTCACAAAATAAAACAAAAACTCAAAATGAAAAAAATACAAACAAAGTAAAACACAATAAATAAAAACAAAAAAATAGAAACATTAAAACACAAGAAAATAAAAAACAAAACAAAATAAAACAAAATAATTAAATAAACAATAATAAATAGACATAATATAAGACTAAATAAAACTAAAACAATATAATATATATATATATATATATATATATACACACATACATATATATATATAAGTTAAACAAGAAACAAACAAAAAAAGAAACTAAAGACACGAAAAGAAAAGAAGAAAATACATTAAATATAAATAAATAGAATCAATCAAAAAAAAATACTCAAAAAATAATAATAAAAAAAAACAACAAAAAAAAAAAAAAAAAAAAAACAAAAAACAAAAATAATAAAAGAAAAAAAAAAAAAAAAAAAAAAAAAAAATCATTATAAAAAATAAATAAATAAAAAAAAAAAAAAAGTAAACAAAAAAAAAAAAACAAAATATGTATAAAAAAATATATATATATATATATATATATATAAAAAAAAAAAAAAAATAAAATAAAAAAAAAAAAAAAAAAAAAAAAAAAAAAAAAAAACAAAAAAAAATAAAAAAAAAAAAAAAATAGAAACACAAAATAAGTAGTGCTGTCAAACATGATTAATTGCATCCAAAATAAAAGTTTTATTTTACATAATATATGTGCATACTGTGTATATACAGTAGTCAACAGTTGAAGTGGATCAAAAACGTTCATCAAAATTGTTCTAAGACAAGAATGGGTATTGTTTTGGTTTCAGGACAACTTTGATGAAAGGTTTTGATCCACTTCAAATGTTGACTATATACACATACATACATATCGCTATCTTTTCAAAATATTTACATGTATTTACATGTATATATTTATATTCATTGTAATTTATATTACATATATTATATATATATATATATATAAACATAATTTTCTTAAATATGCAAATGCATGTGCGTGTACATAATAACTATACACAGCACACACACATATATTATGTAAACAAAAACCTTTATTTTGAATGTGCTTAATTGCAAATTAATCGTTTGACAATGCTAAAAATAAGACATTCAAATATAAAAAGACATCAAAATAAAAACAACTAAACAAAATAAACAAGCCTAAAATAAGATACACAATAAATGAAACACTAAAAACAAATAAACAAACAAAAACATTTTATAAATAAAAGCCGGGGTTGGGGGTGG
The DNA here is from genome assembly GCA_012976165.1 of Labeo catla. Classification (NCBI taxonomy): domain Eukaryota; kingdom Metazoa; phylum Chordata; class Actinopteri; order Cypriniformes; family Cyprinidae; genus Labeo; species Labeo catla. Next base: position 29,160 of record VONZ01000234.1, read on the forward strand.
AATCGAACTCCGGGTTTGCACCAAGCAATTGAACCAAAAGTGGTCTAGGGATTAGTCAAGTGTACTAGAGAGATTAGCACTAGCTCTGGCATGTGATAGGGTCTAGTGGTACTGAAATGCTAGCACAGTGATCTGAAGTTGTTTTGAGACTCTAAGTAAATGAGCTCGGCCTCTCCAGAGCACGCATGAGCGGCAGAGCTGGCAACGGACCCGCCGCTAAATTGCGTGTGCCGGATGGGCCGCAGCAGAAGGCACAATTACACCAAATCCCCTCTTAATTAGCGGTTCTGTGGGTATGCTAACTCACCATGCTGGAGCAGGAGGTAGGGCGGACCTGGAAAGCGACGTTGAACCATTCTAGAAAGAGAAGCAAATTAAGGCAAGAAAGTGGCGCACGGGTCACGCGATAGGGTCGGTGCCTGTATTTGTACGCTACGGTCCGTACGAGAGCTATTTCGAGCTGAGCTAGCATCCCTCACCTCCACTTAAGTTTCACTGGCACCCTACAGTAGACAATCACTGGCACGGAGCCCCAGTAGATCCCCTCAGAGCTGGGGAGTGTTATTAAGTTTTCCATGTTGGCGGCTGCAGGGCGATGTAAAGTGGCACCTCGGCCTGGTGAGTAATGATGTGTGCCAGGACTCAGGCAGGAGGGATGACAGCATGAGAGGCCTCGTTGGCAGCCACTGGTGCAGCCATAGGACCATTCATCATCTCCTTAAACCAATCCACCAATGCCGCACCGCCATTCCTCATTAATTATGTTAATCGTCGTAGCATTACGTTCGCCGTGACATGAGGCTCAGTAGACACTGTAGCTCAGATGTGTCATTCAGAGATGAGAGTATGTGCATAAGCTTTGACAGCTGTAGTTTGGCCTAACAAACAGTGCAAGTTGGACACGGAGCCCCGAAAGAAGCAACGGTGTAGGCGATAACAGGAAGGACGATGATTGACTTAAGATGTCTGGATTTACATGTTAGGAACTATAATGGGCATGTTGCACGGAAGTTTAGAAACAAAACAAACAAAGCCAGAAATTATAGATAGGACCCCTGGAGAGCCTTATAACTGTTTGTCAAAGAAAGTTAGTTAAAATAGCAGATATTTTATTAAAAGGAAGTTTAGGTTGCACAATGTCATGAGGTACAACTACCACAAACTGACATTTATAAATTAATACATTTATAAAAGGGGTCATCGGATGCAAAGTTCACTTTTACATGTTGTTTGAACATCAATGTGTGTTGGCAGTGTTTGTACACATCTACCCTATAATGATAAAAATCCATGCAGTGGTTTTAATTAATCTGTAAAAATAATATCCCCTTTTTCAAATCGAGCCATTCTCAGATGCCTTTCGGTGTGCCGTCACACACACAGAGGCCACCCCTTAGATAGTTGATTGACATGAGCGTCTTACCTCAGATCAGCTATAACAGTCCGACCACTATTGTTTCGATGCCGGAGCAGGGATGTAAGTTAGACAAGAATATCTCCGATTGAGCGATTGAGGTGTTGTGTTGCTGGATGTAGTAATGAACATAGTGGTCGTCATTTACTCCTGACATCTGAGCCGCTGAAGATGCAGTGGATTATGTTTGTTTGTGAAGGGAATACACCTCCCGATCTACATATATGCGTCTATGTTCGCGCAAATCATTTGTGAATCGTGATCCAGCTTCACCTACAGCAGAAGTGAGTATAAGGGTTTTTTATGAATCTCTGCAATCACCTTTCCTAATAACATGCTAGTTAACAAGTTTAGCAGCTAAACGTGCTAAATGCGGCTAAAGTAAACAATCTCTCAGAGCAGCAGAGAGAAGAGAGGGGTGGGGCGAGCAGAGCTCATCTGCATTTAAAGGAACAATCCCTCAGAATGGGATGATTTTTGCAGAGCTGATTTTGGCAAGGTAAAAAGGGTGTTGTTTTACACAACCATTGAGAATTTTTAACCAAAGTATATTATAGACTTTCATTAAGACCCTAAAGAATCATATCAACTTGTGGAAAATGGGCATCCGATGACCCCTTTAAACATAATAAATTATAATTTTTAAAAAAAAAAAAAAAAAAATCATTTATTTTTTAAAAAAATAATGATCAAGATGTGCACTCCAGTATTCACTTAAGGTCTAAAGAAAATGTTATTTATTTATTTTACTTGGTTATACAACATGTCATTTTTAAATTAGTAAGTCATTAAATAAAACTTGGTATATGTATATTTTATGTATTTTATTCTTTATTGTGAACTAAATGTCATAGAAGTCAGTTAAAATAGCAGATAATTTCACATTTTATGACAAAGTTACTTTAGGTTGTACACTTTCATGCCATAAATGTATTTTTTTATTTATTTATTTTTTTTTTTAATGATGATCAAGATGTGTACTGAAGTATTCTAAAATCTAAGAACATTTATTTATTTATTTTACTTGGTTGCACAACATGATGTTTTCAAATTTAAAGTGAACAACATGAACAAAAACAGAACATTTCTAATAACTTAAAACATGCATTTTATTTTATTTATTTATTTTATTTTTTTGTAAAGACTTTCCTCTTTATTGTGAACTACTGTACATAGAAGTTAGTAAAAATACCATATAATTTCACATTTTATGACAAAGTTCAAAGTGTATAATACCAAAATGACCAAAACCCAACATTTATAAATGATTACATAGAAATTATAATTTTTAAAACAGAAAAAAATTATATTTAAAAAATATATAATTTAAATTGTATTTAAATTACATTAATTAATTTATTTATTTTTGAAAATAATGATCAAGATTAACACTCAAGTATTCACTCAAGGTCTAAATAAAATTTTATTTATTTATTTATTTATTTAACTTGGTTACGCAACATGCGATTAACATGAGATTAATAATAATAATAATAATAAAACATTTGTAATAACTTAGGACTTGTACTTTATTATTTAAGACTTTTTTTTATTGTGAACTATCATATATGTCATAAAAGTCAGTTAAAATAACAGATAATGTCACGTTAATGACCTAAGTAAGTCTAGGTTGTACAATGTCATGCGGTACAACATTTATAAATTATTACTTATAAATGATCATTTTAAAACAGAAAAAAGTCATTTTTAATTTTATTTATTTATTTATTTTGGAAAATGATGATCAAGATATGCACTAAAGTATTCACTTAAGGTCTAAAGATGTATAAAAATGGTATAAAAACCAAGATTACTAAAAATAAAACATTTCTAATTTTGAGACTTTTCTTTATCCACCTTATTCTTACCTAAGGGTGAGACTTCCGGTTCATTAGCCGCTACTGGGAAATAAGGAGAAGAATAACAACGTGCAGTAAACTGTAAAGCTGTTTGCACTACAAACCAGTGTGTTCATAATTAAGAAAATACATACAAAAAATATGGTAAGACACACCAATTTGTAATATGAAGCAGCAAAACGAGCTGTTTTGTACAGCTAAAAATAGCTGGATGCAGATGAGACCGGAAGTCAGACCCATAAAATGTACAAATGGACGCACCTGTTCTTACGGCACAAATTAGGTGGATAGTGAACTTATTTGTCATAGACCCCTGTACAGTATGATCCTGAATAACAGGAAAAAATAACAATAATAAAAAACGACCCATAGCTATGACACCAAATAATAAAGAATGTTCAAAAATGATGACAACACATACAATAGCACCCTGACTACAATAAGCGTTTATTTTGAGAGCACGGGTGTGGGAATTTGGCCATTGTTTCAGAGAACAAACTCAAACAAAATCCAGCTGTAGATGAGTCTCTTAGTATATTTTGAGACAAAAGCAGGCGGCACACTTTGAAAACAGCCTTTGGGGGGCCCACTTCCCCCTTATCAGAAATGGCTCCATTCCCCGGAATCTCATTGTGAGTTTAAATCGCACTATGTATTAGGGGCTCGTTAATAACCAACTTAACGAGTCCACAGACCCATTAAAAGATCTTTAAGAGCATATTTGATCATAAATCTCCTTAACCTATATTTAATGGCTGGATTTCGAGGGAAATATTTTTATCAAGTTCTAATTAGATGTGCGATAACAAAGACTGCTGAACATGAGGGCAATGGGAAGGCTAGACAGGCCCATCTATTGAGGGCGGCCATGTTTGATAGGCTGGAGACTAATGAAGGAACAGATCTTATTCTGGGCTGGGAGATGGACGGCTGAGGAATGATACCCCGGACTGTGATTAGGCCCACAGGCACGTGGCTCTCATTAGTCTTGCGCTTGACTTAAATCTCCAAGAAACTTACAGACACATTTAGAAAATAACAGAAGAGCACATTTATATTCATAGTGTGAACAGAAAAGAAAAAGACTAAATATTTTTCAATAGGTAATGATAAAAAATAGATAGTATATTTCAATACTAATGTTAATAATAACATTTAGCATTTTCATTTTGAAAGGTCAGTACATTTTTTTTACTTCTACACTTGAATGAATGAACTACGCTCAAATAAGTTGTAGATTAGAGGTCGTAGATTAACGGTTAGAGAAATGAAAATAAATAAATAAAAAAATAAATTCAGTGTAGAAGTTTATTTTTTAAATTACCCCTTAAAACCCCTTAAATTACCCCAATCCCTTAAAAAGTAAAATACAATAGGTAAAACCACAAATGTAAATGTAGAAGTATATGTACTTTAACAGTAAGTATTCTAATTATTTTATTTTGGCAGATATATATATAAAAATCTTATTATGATATATATATATATATATATATATATATACACATACATACATACACATATACACACACACACACACACACACACACATACATATAATAATATGTATGTGTATATATATATATATATATATATATGTATATATATGTGTGTTTGTGTGTTTACTTATTTAAACCATTTATTTATATAAATGAATGAATGAATAAATAAATAAATTCAGCTAAGTGTAGAAGTTCATTTTTTTATTACCCCATAAAAATTAAAATACAGTAAGTAAGACTGTACATGTACATGTAATATACACGTAACAATTATATACTTTAACATTATTCTAATTCATCTGCAATGGCAGATATTTAAAAAATAAATAAAATAATAATAATAATAATAATAATATTATATATATATATATATATATATATATATATATATATATATATATATATATATATATACATATATATATATATATATATATATTACTATTATTATTATCATAGTAATATTTTTTTTTCATAGTTTCTATATTTTTTTTTTATTTAAACCATTTATTTATATAAATACATGAATGAAGGAATAAAATAAAATAAAATAAAATAAAATAAAATAAATACTGTTGTCAGAGTCTCTCCAATAAGTTGTAGATCAGGGGTCTTGCAATTGTTGCTTGATGTAAAATAATTTTTAGTGAACCTAAAATGAATAATAAATAAATAAATAAGTTCAACTAACGGCATAAGTTTAATTTTTTATTGACCCTTCAAAATTAAAATGCAATAGGTGAAACTACAAATGTAAATGTAGAAGTATATGCACTTTGACAATAATTACGCCCATTATTTTTGCAATGACAGCATCAAAAAAAAAAAAGAGACAAAAGTATGTAATAGAGTAATATGGTACAATGTGCATATTACTATAGGTCCTAATACTCTAGTAATGACAAGAGGCCCCCTAAAGGAAGACTGAGGGTAGAGTCTTAAATCTGGATTAATCCAGGAACAAAACTTTAGCTGCCACATCAGTCATAGGTTTAGTGGTATTTGCTATCATGCACACAAGCCAAGCAAGTTGTAAACCCCCTCTGCATTTTCCCCAGGCTCCCTCTACGTAGGCCACGGGAATAAATCATTAATGGCTTTTTTGGAAAAGAAGCTGTATGCAGTCTTTCATGCCCTGTCGCCAACCTGAAGTCCTTGGCTCCCTTTCAGAACGGTTTTATTGCCCCGAAATTGCGCGGCTTAAATCGTGTACCCATCGAAAGTAAAACACAGCTGTAAATCTGGTCTATGTCTATTCCCCTCCTAGTCCCCCCACACCCCCCCCACCGCCACCCATCAAATATCCATACACAATTCATTTAGGGCAATTTAGCTGATGCTAAACAGAATCAAGGTGAACTTTCAATGGGCCCTCGGCTATGAGAGAGGAGGAGCAGAAAAATGGTGGCCTAGCTTTGGGGGGTTTTAATCAACCAGCTCCTCAAGGCTAGCCCATCCAGCCATGGAGCAGCCGCACTTAGCAGATGAGTTTTTGTGTCGCTAGCCCGAGTGCGTGTTCTCTAATCCTTCAGCCTAAAGTGTTTTGGTATTGTAAAATATGGCCACACGGGTAGAGAGAGCTGCTGGGCTACACGAGATTAGAGTCACGATTAAAAGCCTATGGGATCCTCCTAGCCAGAGCGCTAGTCACGCCGCGCGGTCTGCAGCCCGAGATAAGATGGAACTTTTGTTTGAAACCTGATGAGAGGCTTCCTAATGAAAGTGCCGGCCCAAAAATAATCTTTTTTCTCTGTGTTAGTCAATCAAAAAACAGTGTGGTCGGGGACGGCTGAAGAGGGAGAAAAAAAAAAAAAAAGTGGGGGAAAAAGAGAAGTCATTTTGCATAATCAGTGAGCACCATCTGGAACAATTAACGAAATTCCACAGAACTCGGAGGATCAGTCATATTGGCTTATTAAAGATCCTGAATTATAGGAGCAATAAATCCGCGGAAAAATGAAGCGTACCCCGGCCTGTCATCACTATTTTAACTTCAAATACGCACGAATATTCGATAAGGCTGAAAAGAAGAGATTAATATATGCAAATTAAGTCAAGCATTTTAAAAACCCCCCAACAACTGTCTGCCATTTTTTTCCTGTCTCTTATTACGAGCCTTTATGTTTTATTCATACACCGGCTCACCTGTCATTTCATAAGCTCTAATATTATGGGGGTATTATTAAAGTGCGTAAAGTGCCGCTTTAATTGGAAAGCTCTGTTGCATTTTCCAATTATTTGGAGCAAATTAAAAGCAGATGCACATACTTTAATAAGGGGACTAATATCAGTTCCGGAAAATCAAAAATCATTGTCACACGCTCTGATATTTTGCTAACTCAAGGTAATACTGAAACATCTCCGGCTTTTTATCTCTCTTAATTGATCTTCCTTTAATACACCAGGGAATAATTGATTGCAATTATATATAATCTTTAATAAAGCCATTGTCATTCTTTTTTGATTCATGCAATAGATATGTTAATGCAACTTACATAGGGGATATTGAACATCTGTGTTATGAGCATGTATTAAAACTGAAAAAGATAAGTGGCCAAAGTCAAGCTACTAAGCCATACGTGAAATGCTGAATAAAAAAGCTTCCATTGATGTATGGTTTGCTAGGATCGGACAATATTTGGCCGAGATGCCACTATTTGAAAATCTGGAATCTGAGAGTGCAAAAAAAATAAAATCTACATATTGAGAAAATCAACTTTAAAGTTGTCCAAATGAAGTTCTTAGCAATGCATTTTACTAATCAAAAATTAAGTTTTGATATAAAAATATCTTCATGGAACATGAGCTTTACTTAATATCCTAATGATTTTTGGTTTTGACCCATACACTGTATTGTTGGCTATTGCTACAAATATACCCGTGGGATTTATGACTGGTTCTGTGTGTCCATGGTCGCATATAATACTTAAAAAAGACATTATCAACACGAAGTTCTCTTTACACATGATGCTCATATTCTGACTTCATTAATACTCCCCAAAAAAGAATGCATTCAAATCCATCACCTCACAGATGTTGCAAACGGACTCTTTTTCACACTGATTCCTTCGCTAATTAGGAAATATTTCCTTCAAGCCATCAAGCTAAATGAAAAATAAATGACACCAAAAATCTGCTCGGCTTCAAAGAGGCGGTGGTGAAACAAAGTAAGAGGTTGAGAAGTCTAGAAATACTCAACTTGTTCAAATGAGCGTGGACTGTCAAGTGAATGAGGGTTGCCAAATCTGTGTGAATTAGTTTTTAATACTCTGCTAATAAATGTCAAAGCACCGGCACCTCAAATCCGCACATAATGTGGCTGACGATGACAGATTCCCAGACACGTCGAGGCTCCTGCGCTAGGCTAGTCTTTAATGCGCTGGTCTTTTTTTTTCCTTTTGCATGTGTGTGTTTTGTTGGGAAGTGACGGAAGGTTTAATCAAGAAAGCAGGCAATTCATCAATCCTGAAGGAGCCGGTGCTACGAGCCTGACAGAGCGCACATGGTTTTAGCCCAGTTCGAACCTGGCCAGCTGTCAACATCCACGCGCATACATATACGCGCATATGCGAGCGCGTGGAGTCCCCAACGATTAAGGTAAATCCAGCTGTCTGTTGGAAACCCCACATTTGCTCCTCAGGTCATAACTCTATTCATGAAGAAATGTAAATAAGACTATTAATAATAACAAACAAACATAGGGCTGTCACTAATGATTATTTTAGTAATTGAGTAATCGGTCGATTATACTAATGATTATTTGAGAAATCGGATAATTAGAATTATTTTTATTATCATCAATATTTTATTTTTTTTTTGTGGTAATTAAAACAGACCTAAGCAAACAATAGCCTTTAAAATTATTTAAAATACATATATAACAGCAATGAAGCAATATTAATTAGTTCAAATGAAGTATCAAAAACAAGTAATCATATGGATTTATTGAACAAAACTGTTTAATCACATAATGCATTATAAACAATAGAACTAATGTACATTATGCATTATAACAAATGACTGCAGATGGCGCCAATGACCTATTGTTTTTACACTTTACAGAGCGATCTAATCCTTGTTTAATACTGACTAAACAACATTTAATTCAAATGGCCACTTAATTTTTAATATTTGCTCATTTCTTTACGACAGAAATGCTACAGACACTGTAATTTATTGAATACGGACATCAGAACGTGTAAACTCAGAGTAAGGGTTTGAGCTTTTATTTTGAAATCGCAATATATTAATGTATGCTTCTGTGCTTGCGGTAGGTTTATATGATTTACCTTACAAATCTGATGAAATGGCGTGAGAAGTTCGCAGAGAAGAAATATGCAGAGAAGTTTGAGACGCTCCACATATATGACCCTGGACCACAAAACCAGTCTTATGTTGCACGGGTATATTTGTAGCAATAGCCAAAAATACACTGGATGGGTCTAATTTATAGATTTTCCTTTAATGCCAAAAATCATTAGGATATTATGTAAAGATCATGTTCCATGAAGATATTTTGTACATTTCCCACCGTAAATATATCAAAACTTAATTTTTGATTAGTAATATGCATTTCTATAAACTTCAATTGGACAACTTTAAAGGCGATTTTATCAGTATTTAGATTTTTTTGAACCCTCTGATTCGATATTTTCACATAGTTGCATCTCAGCCAAATATTGTCCTATCCTAACAAACCATACATCTCAATTTCGAGAAATTTATGACTGGTTTTGTGGTCCAGGGTCACATATGTAAATGATTACAATTCCTGTGAAGCAGCTTTTACTGTGAACAGCGCATATCAATAACTAAAGCGCACATTAAAACTGCATCGCATATATTTACTGAATTGAATCATAGCGTTCGTGAATTTACAATAGCATTATTCTTTATTATGATTTTTAAATGGGTTCCGTACAACAGGAAAACAGTCTAATAATACGTTCCATGTATAGAGCGTTTTCAGGACGCTTATTGGCGGCACTGAATGTAAACAATGCCACTGAACCTAACAAAACGCGCATATTTTGCTGATTATTGCTGCTGAAAATGGTCAATTATTCTCATGTTTTGGGCTGTGCTAATCGGTCGGACCAGGAAAAACATTTGGGGAACTATAGACTGCTAGTTATAACAAATCAAGGAGCGCAAAAACTGTCTGGGGAACAAAAGGCGTTTGTGGTTGGCCAAACTGAACCAGGATTTCCAGGGCAAGAATCTTGACAACATTTGTGTTCGTTCTTATCATTTCCGGTCAGGTAGGTGAAATATTAGGCAAACAGCTTAATTAATACTGCTTGTACGTATCTTTACCACATAATAACTTTAGTTTGTCAAAACATTGCGCCCTTTCTTGCTTGCTAAGTCCTTTCCTATATGATTTATTAGCTTCCACACGTTTTTTTCAGTGGTTTAGACAGCATAAATTAGCAGAACAACATATACAGTATTACATTAACTGTGCAATCTATGCTGTTGCTTGCATCCGAGTGTCACCAATATGGCCGCACATCCGGGTAACTGACCATATCGTGACGCGAGTACAAACCCTCTATTCTCGTCCATGAAATGTGCCACTTCCAGTATTATGCCGATTACCCGACACTGGCAAATTGCATTCGAAGATTTTTCAGATCTTAGACTCGAATCAAGGAATCGTGACAGCCCTAAACAAATAACTGTGGCAAATCCAGGTTTCTGTCCAAAACCCCACACTTGTTTTTTTAAGTAATAACTCAATTCATGAAGAAATTTAAATAAAACTCCTGAACAAAATTAATAATAATAATAAATGCAAATGATTATTATTATATAATTATACATTTTATTCAAAATTACATATTGAAAAAAAAAAAAAACATTTTATTTATAAGAAGCTCAGGACAATATCGTACATTGTCAGAACTGTGGCATAGCGCTTTGTCTACATATTCCAGAAACGCTGACATATTCCCTGTGTCTCCATCAATAAAAATACCAAAATATCCACTCTATAACTAGACCACATACCGCTCCGCTGCTAAGCTCGCCTGTGAACACAGTTCCTGACGGTTACAGAGACGTTGCTAAAGGAGGATCAATAGAACACACTACTTGTGGTGACAGAGTGATGATTGGTGGCAGAGCATGTGTCTGCCTGTCAGTCAAATGGCATTACCATGGCGACAGGGAAGTTGAATGCATCAGCCCTCGTGCTGACAGAACCTCTCCTTTCTCTTTGGCCTCACTCGAGAACAAGTCAATCTGCTGTCACTTTAACCACGTCAAAGGCAAGTGGCAGAGTTTAATGTGTCAGTCACTTATTTTAACCACTGAAGCCTTGATATGATCAACGTGCCTGTAATGGCGCAATTACAGTATGTGTAAAATCTATACAGAAGTCTCTTTATGGCTGTGTCAAGGCCAAAGATGTATTAATGCAATTAACGAAAATACAAAAGCACATGAGGATTGAACTGAAGTTAAAATATAGTAAATAAAGACTATCAAAAAAGCCAAATCAAATAAAGTGGGGGTCTCAAAGAGAAGCAACTTGCACATATTCTAACTTCTTCAAAACTCCATGTAGCAACACATGTGGTATATTGTTCACAGTAAGCAACTAAAATCAAAATATGAGAAACTAAATCACGATTACAAGTGCAAGTGATCCAATTATGACCTGCACATTTTATGACTAATTGCCAAAATAACACCTATACCAATATCAAAAAAGAACATAAGCATGTGTGATAAAATGTCAGTTTTGGACCTGGATGTACCTCAATACAGTTCTTCCTCTATTCTACAGATTAGCTCATCCTCACCACATGGTGTCTCTCTCCAGCCAGAAAAAAACACACATGCCTTCACAGCTCAAACTCAAGGTATAATTTGGACCTGAAAGACAGGTCTGCGGGGTGAGGTGGTCAATGGGATTTCCTAAAGCACACAATCTCATTCTTCTAATGTTTACATAGGAGTGCACACGTCATTGGTGTGACTGTGTCATTCTCTGACACTTAAAGAGTTAACAGTAATCTCATGCAGTGCTGGCTTGTAGGTTTGCGGGGCCCTAGGCAAGATAATGAAAATGGGCCCCACTAGTGTAAAAAACTGTCATAGAAATTTGACGAGTGAAGAGAAAGCACATAACAAGACTATTTCAATATTTCAATATTTAAGTGTGAATGTGTATTAATTGTAACATTCAACAAACATATGTAAAAATATTTAAACAAATAAAAAAAAAATAGGAGTGCAAGTGAACAAGAGTAAACCGATACACATGCATCACAAATAAATAAAATAGGAAGTATACACAAAAACTAAATAAAATATACAGAGCATAAACATAGGCCTACTAATATTCATAAATGATACGAAATGCAGGCTATTTTACTTTTGTTTTGTTTTGACTGATAAAAAAACTTTATTGCGTTAGACATTGGATCCGGGTCTGATCATGGGCATCACTGCATGTATAAAACAAGTACTACAGCAATAAATATTATGTATATAGCAGTCAAAACATCTTTTTTTCCAGCTCCCTAAAGATATCGCTTGGATTCCATTTCTACAACAACTTCACTTTAATCTCTCTATCATACTTTAATTTCAAATCTTTTAAAAATAGCATTAACGTATAACCATTCTTCATTTCGAGAGACTATTCTAAGTGATTTCCAAAATCTAAACTGTAAACAATGTGAACTGTAACAAGAAAGGTTTTCAAAAATGACCAAAAATGATAAAGAACACTGTTTGTTGTGCCTGTTTGTAGGGCTGCACAATTAGGCCAAAGAGTTGTTTTTATTAATATGACTAATCCTGATTATTGTTATTGCTAAATAAAAGCAATAATTATTGCTAATGACAATCATATATATTTTACAATTGCAGCATGACCTGTTAACATGCAGGAGGCCTAACTATAAATGTTTAGAAAGGTACAACGATTTATTATAATATTATGATCTTTTTTTTTTGGTCAGAAAGTATGCATTCTTATGCAGAGAGAGAAAAACTCCTCTACACTGGAGTGGTATTATCATTCCTATTTTTACCCCAAATAAGGTGTTGTGAGCATTAGCCACATTGAGTATTTTTATATGAATAAACTACAGATACAATGCAATGCTAATCAACAGCCTTTATCACTATATAAAATAATGATTTTGCCTCATTCTGGGATGTGAAACCACGTCAGATCACAAAAGGAAGTTACTTCAAACACTCTACTGATGTTATTAAATGAAAGACAACAGGTTTGTAAACAGACTCAAACCCATGCAAAATCCATGCACGCGTTCTACTGAGGTAAATTTGAATGCACAGGCTTATTTTTTTCATACGTTCGACACATTTGTCGCACTGTATAGTCCTGGTGCATCACCCTAGTTATGTAGTCAGAATGTGACACTGACCGGTGTATGACATTAAAGTACCACAAGAGCGATATGAAAGCATGCAGAGCTATCTGCGCTATCTGCGCTCTATAGCTCATGCGGTACTTTGATTTTAAACACGGACCTTTCTGCGCAGCACCGCTTTAAGTCGAATCCAATTGACAACCTTGCGGTCGCGGGGCCCTCCCTTTAAGGCGGGACCCTAGGCGACCGCTTGTATCGCCTGTTGGACGGACTGGCTTAGGGATGTCTCCCAAGTCAGTTGCACAGAAAGTTGTGTAGCAATGCTGTAAATATTTGCTAGAGTTAGATAAAACTAGTTGCAGGGGGACTGACCTGATTTGGTGTAGATGTTGTAGATTTGATGTTCATAGTCTGGCCTGACCATGTTCTTTTTAGTAGGACTGTAGACTGGAGACTCTGGGAACTGTCTAGGAAAGAAAAGCAGAACTGACCTTATTAACAATGTGCAAAGACATAATTAATGGAAATGTTCAAAAGAATCACTATCTGAAAAAAGATTCTGGAAGCAGACCTCACACTGCAATTTAATAGAAAACGTTCTGCATTCTAGAACTTCAGGATTGTTCATTTGCACGTGCTGTCTGCAGAATTATGAACGAATTATGCTAATCAGGAAACAACGCAAACACGCCCCACAGAATCTGTCACGAACACAATTTGCACAGTGCAGTTCATATTGTGAACAACGCAGCAAACTGAGGAGATCTTGACGTGCTTTACTGGGATTTTACAACACTGCGCTCATAAATGAATCAGCTCTTTGAAGTGGAATATAAACATAATATAAATATAACAGGAATCATTGATGTTAGGGACTGTGGGTCTCCGTCTTTAACCACTGTGAATCACTGACTCCATCTGATCATTAACCTCCCATTTTCTCTCCCTCTCTGTGTGTGGCTCTTAGGTGGCTGTGAGCGGTTGTCATGGAGTCAGTGGTAATAAGAAGGGTTTCCTAAGCCAGTATAGTATAAGACACACACACACATATGCACAAACCAACAACAGCAGCAGTCCAGAAACGGTCCTAAAACCGTGAGTTATACACACAACCACACAACCACGTCATCAGTCCAAAAAGGGTGTCTGTGGCTAGATTATTAGTGTCACCCTGCATGGACAGCTAAAGTGTTGGATATTTTTTTCCCCTTGGAGCATCACACTAGATTCCTATTATACTATAGGAGTGCCAATGAATCTAATAATTTTGCAGTAACAATACTGAAAACATTTAAACCAAAGTGTCAGATAAACACATAAAATCCAACCAATAGTTTACAATAATGAAGTTCTATTAATGACATATAGAAATTATATACTCTAAAAAAAATACTGGGTTAAAAACAACCCAGCTCTGGGTGATATATGGACAAACCAGCAAATAGCCTAATCGCTGAGTCAAAACAACCCAATTGCTGGGTTTGTCCATATTTTACCCAGCACTGAGTTGTATTTAACCAAGCATTTTTTAGAGTGTAATAATAATAATAATAATAATAATAATAAATTAATAATAAGTACATTCATCTTATTATAATAAAATAGTATAATAAAAAATAGTAGTATTAAATATTATTTCTAAAACCAAATGCTTGAATTTAAATTATTATTTCTACATTTATATTTTAATACATGCAATTCACTACAAAATAGTTTACATTTGTACTATACTTATTTACTGTTGTTAATATTATTATTAATACATTTTCAGAGCCAATAATAATAATAACAATTAAATATATTATTATTATTAATATAAAATATTATTCTATATTTTTATAATAAAAAGCTTGCATATAAATTATTACTATTACTACATTTATGCTTAAATACATACAATTTACTATATATTTTATATTTGTACTATCATTATTTATTGTTGTTATCATTTGTTATTAATACTATTATAAAGAGGAACAAAAGCAATTTGTCAAAGAGCCAATAATAATAATAATAACTATTATTATTATTATTATTATTATATTAAAATAAATTCATCTTATGATAAAAAACTATTAATTCATTATTATTATTAATATGATCAAGTATTATTTTGTATTTTCATAATAAAATGCCTGCATTTAAACTTGAATACATGCACTTTACTATAAAATATTTTATATTTGTACTATCATTATTAATTATTGTAATTACTATTATATTTAAATGCATTTGTCGTATAATAAAATAGAGAAATAATCATTCATATTAATTAATATTATTAATATTATCAAACATTATTCTGTATTTTCATAATAATATGCCTGCATTTATACTTGCATTTTGCTATTAAATATTTTATATTTGTACTTTCATTATTTATTATTGTTATTAATATTATTATAAAGACAAACAAAAGCAATTTGTCAGAGCCAATAATAATAATAATAATTATTTATTATTAACATTAAAGTTAACATTTTACAAAGTAACATTAACAAAATTAACATTTTGCATAAAGTCAAACTGCTTATCCATATCAAAGTTTTGGGAAAGAGCACAAATAGCATGCGTTGCACTTCATGGACAGTTTGAACTTGCTCTCCTCATCAATCAGGCGCTGGTGAATTACACTCTCTGACTCACTCACGGGAATCAATAAATTCAGTGCCTCGCTGCCTGAGTCTCTCTGCATCAGGAGCGCTGCATAATTCTGCTTTAGACATGCTTTGAAGACCAAATGAGCATCTCCAACAGGTTACAGGATGCATCAGATGCATTAAAGTCAGACAGAGTCACGTTTGGAAGAAGATTAGGAGCAAAGTGACACCACAAAGGGGAATAAGATGTCATTTAGCCGGCGGAAGAATCTGAGTTTGAGAGTAAGTTGGGAAGGTAAGTGCAGAAGTGGATGTTGGAAAAGCCTCTGAAATGCGATATCAATTCAAAGCAGGAGATGCCTAGATGTTGAAAATGGAGGAGGGGTGTGTTTGAAATAAATAGATGAAATGGCTGAAGCGCTCGGGCACGGATGCAAATGCAAATCTTGGTTGGTTGGTGTAGAAATCCGCTAAGCAAAAACCGAATTAGCAAAACACAGTCATCGATTCTTTCTGAAAGCACTTCTTTCAGTCAAACACCCTGTCCACCAGAGATCTACTGTACATATTCATCCGAATTAATGAATGGGAAGCGCGGGTCAGCTCTGGTATTCAACTCGGGAGTAAACCGAAGACAGGTCTGCCGTGAGTGGCTACTCTGCATTTCTATCAGGTGTGATGAGATAAATAAATGCAGTAATTTCTATCAGGGGCCATAAAACATGCTCCCTGACA
This sequence comes from Labeo catla, assembly GCA_012976165.1. Lineage (NCBI taxonomy): Eukaryota > Metazoa > Chordata > Actinopteri > Cypriniformes > Cyprinidae > Labeo > Labeo catla. The sequence goes on from VONZ01000234.1 coordinate 45,624, forward strand.
GCCTGTGGTATTTATGAACTGAAGCCTGCAACTCAGATTTATTTCTCTCGATGGGGCCGACTTCTCCCTGTTCATCTGCATCAGCATTTGCCCGTGTTCAATTCGGTCCAATGGTGAATTTTTAAAAGGTTGGCATCAATCTTGTGGAACCGATTGCCACATTTAATGAAGACTTCCCTTCGTTTGCAAAGGTTGACTCGAACGCAGGGGGGAGAGAAAGCCGGGGACATGGCTCTACGCGCATCCAGACATTTCACAAACAGCCATAAACTGAAAGGAGACGGTCCGGATGCTCTTTCGACGAAACTGGCCTCAACTACCCCAGTCACTGGAGCAAGCCGAAACAATAGCGAATGATACCGAGCAATACAGAAAATGGAAATGAGATATATTCAGTGAAAAGCCTGTTTACGACACACAAATCTATTTGGACGTAAAACATCACCAATTTGATAAGGTCAAAATAGAGATAAGAGTTGGTCTTCAGAAAATCAACGATTTTAAGATTATCTAACGTCTTGTATGTGTTTAAAATACAGTAGAGTAACTCTCTGTGCCAGTGTCAAGTATGCACACACACACACACACACACACACACAAAAACAAGCACCTAACCTCCAAAACTTTCTATCTCTGAGCCGCCTCTCAAAAAGTGAAACAAAACTATATGCTTGAATCAATATAAGTTTCAGGAGCGAGCGTTTTCCTATCTTCAGAGCTGTCAAACTGTGTAACCATACTCAATCCCAATTCTCTGCTTTTAACAGTTTAGGGTACATTGGGTTTGGGTAGCATATGGCATATCAATTATACATCTAATTCTTAAAATACAAACATGGCTACATAATCAACAGCAGCGCGAGGCTTGCATTACATCGGCCACTGGAGTTTTGACTACAATTAATCATCATTCAAACCCATCAGAGCCACACTGACACAAATCCCTATTTTGAATATCTAATTATACCACAATACCTCCCAGAATTAAAACAGAACTGGGATTACAAAGTAAACAATTTAGCTCGTACACCACAGCATAACCCACAAATGGTTTTCTGATCTTCAGCATGCTCCACTTAGATCTACGGAAGACGACGAGGCCAAGAAAAAAGAGAATTTGAAGGCAGACGAAGGTGGAACCAGAGGACAGTTGATGGTTGATTCCTAATAAGGCCAAACAGAAGACAAGTGGGCACAAAGACAAGCACTCAAGAATAACACAATGCCTGGTAGGTGGAGGCAGAGGATTGACCTGGGATGAAGGACTGGACAAATTAACACAGAGTCTTCAAAGGAGGAGACAGGCACTTTCAAAAAGTGTACATAGACTAAATAAAACTGAATTGCAGTTGTATTACATCTAGTGATAAAACCATGAACCAAAAGGATTGTCAGCTTGTACAGTATTCACAGGCAAGGCAATATTACAGCCTGGGAAACTTCAAGGATCTTCAACATTCTCCACTTAGATCTACGGCTGACAATGAGGCCAAGAAAGATGGGAGTTTGAAGACAGACAAAGGTCCCGAGGCACAAACTCACAGGACAGTTGATGGTTGATTCCTAATAAGGCCAAACAGAAGACAAGTGGATACAAAGACAAGCACTCAAGAATAACACAATGCCTGGTAGGTGGAGGAAGAGGATTGACCTGGGATGAAGGATTAGACAAATTAGGACAAGTCTTCAAATGAGGAGACAGCATGTATGTAGAATAAATAAAACGGTTAATTGTGGTTGGAAAAACAATTGTTTGTATTTTACATTTTTTGCATTAACCAAAATAATTGTCAACTTGTAAAGTAGGCAAAATTACAGCTTGGGAAATTTCAAGGATCTTCAAAATGCTCCACTTAGATCTACAGATGACGATGAGGCCAAGAAAGACGTTTGAAGACAGATGAAGATCTCTAGGCACAAACTTCAAGGACAGTTGATGGTTGATTCCTAAGGCCAAGAATATCACAATACCTGGTAGGTGGAGGAAGACGATTGACCTGGGATGAAGGACTAGACAAATTAGGAACGAGTCGTCAAATAAGGAGACAGGCACTTCAAAAAGCGTAGAATGAATACGTACATAGAATAAATAAGACCGAATTGCGGTTGGATTATCACTATTTTATGCATTTTATGAGCCAAAAAAATTGTCAGCTTGGACAGTATTTACAGTCAAGGCAATATTACAGCCTGGGAAACTCCAAGGATCTTCAACATGCTCCACTTAGATCTACAGATGAAGTTGAGGCCAAGAAAGATGGGAGTTTGAAGACAGATGAAGGTCTCGAGGCACAAACTTGGAGGTTGATTCCTAATAAGTCCAAATGGAAGACAAGTGGACACAAAGACAAGCACTCAAAAACAACACAATGCCGGATATGTGGAGGGAGAGGATTGACCTGGGATGGACTGGACAAATTAGGACAGAGTCTTCAAATGAGAAGACAGGCACTTCCAAAAGGTGTCCGTAGACTGGTAGGTGAAGGAAAAGGATTGACCTGGGATGAAGGACTAGACAAATTAGGACAGATGAGGAGACAGGAACTTCAAAAAGATGTACATAGACTAATTCCCGGGACACACCAAGCCAATCAGCCATTGGTCAAAGTCGGGCCATCAGCGTGTCTATCGGGCTAGCTTGTTTGGTGTAGTCCACACGTTGGCTCTCGTCGGGCTTACGCTGGCAGGAGTTGGGGCCGTCAGGAGAGTGAGAACTCTGATTGGATGCTCAGTTCGCGAATGAGTCAGTGCCGGAGAATTAAAGCGAAAGTAATGAATACGAGTAAGTAAATGAAGGCGGCACAGACAGAAGGCTGTTCTAATGTTACGTGATCTTTTCCAAGCATTCCAATATATGAATATTTTCATAACATAATGAGCCGCTTAAAATAAACTTATCAGCATAACTGATATCTAAAATATTAAGCAAGCGCTGCTTTGTTTACGCTTTGTATATCTGGTATATCTTTGTTTCAGTTTCGCTTTTGAATGACGAATATATACTATTAAATCTGCTGATATAGACAGATAAATGTTCTCACGCAGGCGCAGAACACACGTGTTAGTTGGCAGTTGGCAGTTGGCTGTAGTCTGTGCGGTGTGTTCAAGCGCAGCTTTTTGGTCCAGACGTTTCCAATGCGAGGCTACAACATCGTCGCCTTTTGTCGGCGCTAGTTCTTTGAAATCGGAAATGGAAATGGAAAACAATTATATGTATTTTATAAACCAAAAGAATTGTAAACTTGTACAGTATTTTCAGGGAAGGCAATATTACAGCCTGGGAAACTTCAAGGATTTTCAACATACTCCATTTAGATTTACAGATGACAAAAGAGGCCAAGAAAAAAGGGAGTTTGAAGACAGATGGTCTCGAGGCACAAACTCACAGGACAGTTGATGGTTGATTCCTAATAAGGCTAACTGGAAGACAAGTGGACACAAAGACAAGCACTCAAGAATATCACAATGCCTGGTAGGCGGAGGAAAAGGATTGACCTGAGATGAAGGACTGGACAAATTAGAGCAGAGTCTTCAAATGAGAAGACAGACACATCCTAGTAGTGTAGGTAGACTAAAATAAGTCTGAATTGTGGTTGGACTACCATCAGGGATTTTTGTGTTTTTAAAACTGTTGCATGAACAGAAATTGTTGCTAACTTGTACAGTATCTTTTGGCAAGGCAAAATTACAGCCTGGGAAATTTTGAGGAGCCTCGTAAAGGAGCCAATTAGTCAGGGTAATCTCAATATCAAAAGCCCAATCCCACATGCTGGAATCTCCACGGGTGGCTGATGAGAAACTCAAGAAGGCATCGGTGTAGAAGCGGAAACACAAGTCCGTCTTGGGGAGGAGACGTCGGGAACATCTGTCACACTGTGGACAAATTCGCCAAAGCCTTCGGTGAGGCAAAGACTGGGATAAAAACGATATATAAAAATAATACGGCGCGAACTGAGAGGAATCTGGAAGCCGGTGTTTTGACACTCATCCGAGATCCTCGATGACAACACCTCAGCGCTCGCTCCGAGCAGGCAGCCCACACAACCCACGGCTTGTAGACAGCTGCTCTCTGCAGTGGCGGCTTTCCTGCTTGTCATTACCCCACTTAAAGTTCCATGTCAGGTGTGGAGAAGGAAGAATCTTGAAGAATTCCGTGGCGGAATATGGGAGTGTAGAATCTCTAAAGAGCCACAGATCTTTGCTGATGATTCTATTGTTTGTGGCACTGCTCAGTTTGAGTTTACTTGATGTGTATGGAAATTTGCACGCTTTTTAGGGCTTTCTGGGAAAGGGTACACAGAAGACTGTCTGAAAAACACATTTGAGGATGGTGTCACAACAGATCTCGTACAGGGGCTGCCTTTCCTGAGAACTGGTAGATCAGCTGTTGTTTGGAGAAGTGATGTTGAGTAGGTGACACGGAGGTCACCGAAACCAGCAAAGAGTGGGAACACTGACACCCGTCCATCAGTGCTACTCATATGCTATATAGAGTACTCATAATCCAAGACGAAGCCTGTGCCTGTATCTATCCATCTATCTAACTAAAGTTATTCCAAAGTTCAGCCAATATGGTCCTATATTTACTGACCTCCAGTAGTGAATCGGTGGAGTGAATCATGGGATGGCATAAAAAACTCTTCCTGCTCACAATGGGAAATATGCTTGACCTTTACATTTATATTGTTCAGCTTTTGGATATAAAAACTTTCCCTGCCTTACTGTATATGACCCTATCATTCAGAGAGAAATGCCTGAAACCTTGATTCTATGAAGAAAAAGAGAAACCGAAATATTAGCACAAGGCAACTTTATGTTCTCTGTCAATCTAGAGGTCAGATATCAGAGCGCAAGATGACAGTTTTATCAGGACGACAAATGGCAGCACAGACGGGAGAAGAAGAAGCTCACCCTGAAGAACAACAACCCTAAAATCTATGGTTTGGGAACTGGATTGACCAGGCCCAGTTTGAATGAAATGGGGGTCACAAAGTTGACACCAGGCAATTTGATGGCATATATAGTATTCATGGTGCAATCATAACACCTAAAGCATAAAATTATTGGTAAAAATAAAATATATTGCATACTTTATGTGCCTTGATGTGTCATATAAGTATTTAATCTCCATAACAGAGTTGAGATTATTTTATTTATTTTTAAACATAAACACTTCACAGAAACCCTTTGAAATTTCAAACAGGCAGCGAGGGAAACTAAGATTTGAACAAGTTTACACTCAGTAGTCTGCACACACAGTGATTAGTGTCCTTGTAGCCCCAGGCAAAAAGGTTTATTTGCAGAACCACCAGCATTCAAAGTTAAAGGGGTCATTAAACATTTATTCCTTATTGACTATGTTTAAAACATCTTTCCTATAACTGTAAAAGGCGTTTAAATTTGAGGGCATCTTAAAAGAGTCATACTAACAGTAAAACATTGATGGGACTGCAGAGTTTATGTAAAATAAAGCAAGAACACCATTAAACCTTGTAACGCGGCACATAATGCAGGTTTCCTATTCTAAAACCTTTATTTTCCATTATTCCTTTATTTTTAACAATATATTCGCCTGCCTTTAACCCTCTGAGCCTCTTTTTTTCCAGGAAAATCACTTTGATATATTTTTGTTAAATAGTGTTTTTTTTTTTATTATTTAGACTTTTGGGAAGATTTTACGATACTATACTATTTTATGATACTAATTTATTAATTTATTTGTTTATAAAATTCGACATGTACAATTTTTTGGTTAAAAGTGACCGGATATTACCAGATAATAAAAGAATAAATGAAATAAAATCTTAAATATCCCATCAAATAATTTGATGAACATGTTTGCATCAAATTAGAGAGAGAGAGAGAGAAAAAAAAAATATATATATATATATATATATTTTTTTAAATATAATTTAGCTTACTTAAAAAATTTATATACTAGTATACTGTAGTATTTATTATTTTTATTTTTTATTTTTAGTGATTTTGTTTTAATTTATTTTATTTAAATTTTAGTACTAGTACTACTTCAACATTTTTTTTTAACTCCAAGGCATCATTTTCCATCGAATATTTACATTTTATTTTAGTTCAGCATTATTTAAATGATCAGAAATTACTTTAGTTTACAATTTTGTAACATTTAAATGGACAACATGAGTGCTGCAGCAAAAAGGTGTTTATGTGCTAAATACTTATTTTGACTTTTAGAAGAACAGTCTCATATAAATGACCTCAAAGCTGACTGACGTGAACTAAAAGCTAGAAAAGTGTTATTCTGTAGCAGAAACATTCAATTTAATGGGATGCTGAAAGTCTTGAAAACAGGAAAAGCCCAACGACATCTTCAATAAAACACTCTTAAACCAAGTTCTTTTTTTCTCCAGATTCACAGATTGCAGTTGGACATTCACGCCGACGTAGAAGCATGAAATGTAATAATAACACAAAAGTGCACAGTCTGTGATCACAGCAGGTATCGGAGTGGGGAAGCGCGTATCCTCGCTTGGAGGTACAATTTATTCTTCTCAAACTTGAAAAGTGGCTTCAAAAGAGTGAGGAATTAACAGGGTGAGACGAAGTGTGTGAAAGTGTGGGACTGGATGTAGGATGACTCAGAGACATCAAACGTTTCTCCCCTATAGCTGCCCCTTCCAAAAAACACACAGCACAAAGGGCTTTATTCAAGCCACGAAACCACGGTATGTTTCAGAGGTCGGTCTTGAGCAAGAGTTCAAAGAGCAAAAACTTCAGACAACGTTCCAAGTAGAGCCCACTGGAACATCTTATGCTCATCATGGGATGAAAGCAACCAATGATCACTGAGAATTTATGTGAGAATTGGCCCAAGTCAGAATCGATGCCATATTTCATTTAAAGTGAACAAAACTGACGGTAAAAGATAAAGTCCTTTCATAGCTGTATAGTACTGTTGGGTAACGCCGTGTTTGGTTATTCAACTGACGATACACTAAAAATATGTTTTGTCCACTGAAATATGTAGAAAGACTTTTTTACTGCTCCGTTCCAAAATCCACAAAGACTACTACATTGTAAGGCATTGTAGCATTGTAGCTACTCCCAGCACAAAATAATGCATTCAAGTCATTTTGGAAAGACTGAATTTAAGACATGTATTTAGCACATAAATGGCACCAAAGTCATAATGATTGGGAAATTCTGTATTTTCTTTTGCTTTTGTTTTTTGTCTTTCCAAGTTGGGAGCGTGTAAGTCAGAAAACAAGGCAAGTCGGAATCGTAGCAGCATTTGAATTTACAGTCAATTTTTTTAAAGAAATATTTTTTCATTAAAGTCCCCATGAAATCAAAAGTTTTTTGGCTTTTAGTATGAATATATTAGCCTTAAGGTTATCTATAAGCTAGAGTGTTCCAAAACAACGACAAAAAATTTGCGTTTACAAGATATAAGCATTCAAAACTTGCAGTCTCTAACTTCCGCCAATATGGATCAGTGATTTTTATGACATCACCCTGCAGTTCAGCTTCTCATCAAACTTTCTGTCCAATCAAAGGCTCTCTAGAATCCGAAGCATCCCGCCCCTACTATAAATGGAAGCTGAATCTGCGTCTAAGATCGGTCACTTGTTCAGAGTGTTAGTATTTTCTGTATGGTGAATGGCATGTAGTGCACAATGTAGGCGATAGGGAACAATTCAGACAGTGTAAATATGCTTTCAATTGCGGCAAATGAGGTCTGGTTTTGCGTTGTGTCACACGAATCGCAGCAGCGTAAACAGTCTACTCTAGACTCTGGCTCCGGTCCAGAGACACGATAACACAAAGCGGATAATATGCGCAAGTCAGCATTAAACACTTTTAAAACTACACAGCCTCAGCATGATTATGATCACTATTTTGTTTAGTAAGAGTTTCATATTGAATCTAGGGGGTAATCTATTAGACCGTAGCTGTCAAACCAGCTGTCTCAATGGCTCTGGCCCGAGAAGTTATAAATGAAACAATTTTGGCTATTTTAAAAAGGGGGCGGGGATGCTTGATATGTCCCGTCCTGTCTTCCTGTTTCAGTAGAAATTACAACACCACATAGAATAACGTTGCATTTCAAGGCACTTCAGTGGACCTTTAACAACAAAACTAGCTATGTTGCATATACAAAATATGATAGTATTGAAAGATGAAACTTTGGTTTAAAGCAAGCAAAAACACAACTAAAAAATTGTCACCATACTTGTATAAAGTATTCAAATGTATAAAAACACTGCATATTCTTCAGTGTGTAAATTAAATATATTTCTTATAAAAGTGAGAGATTTTCTCTCTTTTGTAGTTTGATTAACATGAATGACAGACACCAGGAATATTAAGACTGCTGTCACTTTAAGAGCTGCCCAGATCCAATATACTGTTACACATGTGTTTTCTTTCTCAGCTGTTTGCTTTCACTTAAAACCTAAATTACTGTTTACGACGATACTTTTGACACAAAAGGCATTTTGACACAAACAAGTGTATTTAAAGGAGAAGTCCACTTTCAAAAAAAGATTCACATATAATGTACTTACCCCCTTGTCATCAAAAATGTTTATGTCTTTCTTCAGTCGTAAAGAAATTATGTTTTTTGGAGGAAAACATTTCTCCATGTAATGGACTGATATGGTGGCCTGATTTTGAACTTCCAAAATGCAGTTGAAATGCTGCTTCAAACGATTCCAAATGCTGTGTGAATGATCCCAGCCGAAAAAGTAGGGTCTTGTCTAGCGTAACGATCGGTTATTTTCATAAAAATAGTACAATTTATATACTTTTTAATGTCAATCGCTCGTCTTGTCTTACTCTGCCTGGACAGTTTTTTTCTGGTTCATCACAGTTAGGGTATGTCGAAAAACTCCCATATCATGTTCTCCCTCAACTTCAAAATTCGCTGTTTTACCTTTTTGGTTGAGGGTGTTTGATATTCTTTGCATGTTCACTTTGCAAAGACTGTGTCGGTACTTCTGCAGCGATGTAGGATGATTTTGAAATGATTTTTGAAGTTGATGGAGAAAATACGTTTGGTGTTTTTGGACATACCCTAACTGTCTTGAGCCACAATACACAGAGTAATGAGAGCAAGGCAAGACGATCATTTGAGATTAAAAAGTATTTAAATTGTATTTTTTTTTTTCCTTGGCTGAGATCATTTACAACCGCATTTGGGATCGTTTGAAGCCGCATTTAAACTGCATTTTGGAAGTTCAAAATCGGGGCACCATAGCAGTCCATTATATGGAGAAAAATCCTGAAATGTTTTCCTCAAAAAACAATTTCTTTACGACTGAAGAAAGAAAGACATGAACATCTTGGATGACAAGGGGGTGAGTACATTATATGTGAATCCTTGTTTTGGAAGTGGACTTTTCCTTTAACCACTCAAGGCCTATAAAGTGGCAAAAATAACTCAGTTCAATACTCCCGCGCTCTGTGAGCACAGTCTTCATGTGCGCGCACCTCTCTGACAGCGTTCAGAAACAGTCTGAGAGTGCACACATATCGCAAAATTAGTTCTCTTTTGCTGCTGATTTCGTTTCAATGGCTTAAAATCACTTGTTTTTAAACCGCAATGCTTAAAAACGTGCACAAACGATATGTTTTCATATAACCATGATAGAGGCGATAGTCTAAAATCTCTACCGGTTGACAAATTTATGTAGTGTGTTCCTAATCAGTCACTTTCAGTGCCATGGACATTAGGATGTTAGTTTACTAGGTTTTGGAACAAAGTTAATGCTTTGTTGACTAACTGACCAGCAGCTGTAACTTCTAAAGCACTATGAAACACTGAACATGACTATATTACCTGACTATATTACCACCTCAAATCTTTGTTCAGCAGCAAGTCTTGAGGTAAAAGCACTGAACTGGTGACTTGTTGTAAAGGCACTGAAAAACAAAGTGGATAAAGTTTGCAGAAATAAAACTTAATTTAAAACTTAAAATAAAACTGTGTACTGGCCCTAACTGCAGTGCCGGGACCTTCACAGCCTTGATTAGCACAATCGCACACTCCCACCAACCTCTCTGCTCTACCAACTATAGGACGGGAGCAGTGATTGTTTATTTACTATTTACAGAGGAAAAACCCCACTACTTCCTGCTCATTAATAATTGACATGTTTGAGTTGGATGAGGTACAAAGTCACACTCCCTCTCTGTCTTCTTCCCTTCAGGCTGTGTGTTTGTGTGCGAGGCCGCTGGGCAGACTCTGTGTTTGTGCTGTGTGTCAGAGCAGACAACAGACTGCGCTCTCCTCACGGCGGTCTCTCCTGCTTGAGTACTTTCTGCACCTTGTGGCTGTTTTGTCCCTGCTGAACTTCGGGTTATCAGTGGAAAAACACTCAGTTATCTTATGCTACATTCTGTTCTTGAACTTGAAAGGAAGGAATTTCCAACTTCCTACTTAAAAAACGTAATTTTACACATTGTTGACTATCGCTCATCCAACAAGACTCAGTGAACAATTTCTCCTTCTGCGTTAAGGAATATTCTGTTAAAATAAGCAATATAGTTTATGTATTCTTGGTGAAGTGTCCTACCTGGCAACACCGATGTCAGCTGTAGAGACAGAGGAAGTTTTGTGCACTGTATCCTGCGACTCAGGGACTTTTCCTAGCTGATACCAAATCCCCAAACCATTCAGCTCACTGTGGACAAAAACAGTTTGTTTTATTATCTGGAACATGTAAAATTACATGTACATTCAAACCAAAATTTATCCAGACACCTTTAACATTTCTCACATTATCAGAGTTTATTCGCTATAGTTTAGGAAAAGGTAAAAATATATGACAAGTACTCAGAGTTGAACTGTGTCATAACAAATTCATCTTGATAATGCCAGATAAGTTTGATAGAAAAGTATGTAATGAATTACAATTAACCAAAGATTCTGTTAGTTTGACAATATTTACACAACTATCAATACTTTGTTGACCACTTACCAAGCAATACTTAATTTTGTTCAGTCCGTGGCTTAAAAAGGTTGCAGTAGCAATTAAAAAAAAAAAAAACACTTAAGCAAAACCTGGTCGGGTAAAAGTGTCTACATTTTTGGTCCAAAATTTTTACTGGTAGTTTTACTGGTAGTCCACTGTATGAAGAATTTTGGGGTATAATATGTCACAATTTACTTTATTTTGCTATCCTCACTTACATAAATGAACTATATTGTCCTGTACCCACCAATTAAAAAAATATAAAAAAAATTAGCCTATATCTGGTATCTGAATAATTTTTGATTTGACTGTATGTATACCAGGGTCATTTCCTCTGAGAAGGCAAGGGAGGCAGTGTCTCCTGGCAATATTGGATAAGAAAAAAAACTGCAGTTTAAAAACATTAAAAAGAGTATAAATCGCTTGTTTTTTTAAAGAAACATTGTCCAACAGAGACACCAACAGGTGTAGTTCCAGCGGGAGTCCGCGTCTCTTGCCTCCACTGAGCCCACTGAGTTTTAACAGACCCTCTAAAGCATGCAGTGGGTTTGGTTGAGGGTAACTGAGAATGAATGAGGTAAAGTCAGGAGAGAGGAGGCAATGCCTCCATCACGAAATAATTGGATATGACTAGTTGTGTTCAACTCTGATTGGTTCATTCAGTAAATCCTGACTCCTTTATCCTTGCACGTTTGTGAATCAGTCTGAATGAAAAAAATAATGGTGTTAATGGAAAGACGAATTTAAAAAAAAGTACTTAACCACATTCTGATGTCACAATTCGACTTTAAATGGCATGAAAAGATAATCTGTGGGAGTTTTTAGTGAGTAATCATCTTGGTGAAATACTGTGTCTGTGACCAATATTTACTGAGCTTTGATGACTGATGATCTGAAATTTTCAAAAACAGTTCAAACTTAACAAATAAAGAGAACAGCTGAACATAGTTCACAAATAAAATATTTTGTTTAAAACGTAAAATGCTTAAAAACACTAACCTGATGTGATTCATACTTTGAAAATAACTTTAAAAAAACTTTAAAAAATATTAATTACATTGTTAATGTAAAAATAGAACAGAAAACTTAATATTTCACCATATTACTATTATATTTTTAGTAGGGCTGTCGCGATTCTTCGATTCTAGTCGACTATTAGATTTTTTAAAAAGCCTCGATTTCATTTTGCCCGTGTCAAATAACCGGTAAAATCACGGAAGCAGTGTATTTTTTGGACGAGAACCCATGAAACACATTATTAGACTATTCTCCTAGGCTGCATGATATATTAAACTCATTAAAAATCATTATTATGCATAATTGTGAATTCACAAACGCTATGATTCAGTTAAATAAATATATGCTAATATGCAGGTTTGACGTTTCTGCTTTAATTATTTACATGCGCGTATGTTACCTAAGTGCGTGTCAGAGCGGCTCCATTCACAATAAATCCTTCTTCACAGGAACTGTTATCATTTACCTGTGTGTAGTGTCTCAAAATCCATCTCTGCATGTTGCTGTGAGTTTGGGTTTATTATTATAAGGTTTATCTGGGAACACAATGGGTGCCATTTCATCAGATTTGTAAGGTAAATCATTTATAAACCTCCGCAAACTCAGGAGAGTACAGCAATATCTCAATGCTAACTGTTCATCGCGATTTCAAAATAAAAGCTCATACACTCACTATGAGTTTACATGTTTTGATGTCCACATATTCATTACATTACTGTGGCTATAGCATTTCTGTCGTAAAGAAATGACTACATATTAAAGATTAAGTGGACATTTGAATTAAATGATGCTGAGTCAATATTAAACAAGGATTAAATCGTAAGTGTAAAAATAGTTGTCAGGCCGTTGCCGCCCTCTGCAGGCTTTTGTTGTAATGCGTAATGTACATTAGCTCTATTGTTTATAATACACTATGTATTTTAACAGTTTTGTTCAATAAAACCATATGATTTCTTGTTTTTTAAAACTTTATTTAAACTAATTATTATTGCTTCATTGCTATTATATATGAATTTTTAAGTAATTTTAAAGTGTGCTCTTCACTTCACATCTATTTTTATTACCAAAAATAAATTATAATTGTAGGGCCCTATGAAATCCGTTTTATTTCCAAATTCATTTTTTTCCATTTTAATTTTTCAATACTCCATTTTAATGTTTAAATTAAATTTGATTATTCAAAAACTGTCTAATTAATTGAGCTTTACAGTTTTATTTTTACCAAATTCTGTTTTCCATTACTTTTGTGGATTCCATTACTTTTAATGGCTCCATTAAAATTTTTAGCGGCTCCAATGAATTGATTTTATTAAAAAAAAAATATATATATATATAATTTAATACATTTCTTTTTCTTTTTCTTTTTTTTCAGAAGTACTGTGTATTTACATTTTTCTTTATATATTATTTATTTATTTAATTTGTGTGTGGGAAATCAATCATTTAGATTAATCGATTAATTGATAAATTTGTCAACAGATTAATCGATATAAAAATAGTCATTAGTGACAGCCCTAATTTATAGTCAAATATATGAGAATTTAAATTTACATTTTAAAAAAAGGTCTTACATTTGCTGACCTCAAACTTTTGAACAGCAATGCCCTAACAAACAACACTTGCTCACTCTATATAGTATGAATATGGTGTATATTGTCAAGAAGATACTATATAATGTTTGTAAGACATATCAGCGGTGGCTTTAAACGCTGTCGGAAGAGCAGCACCAGTAAAGCAAGCGCCCATAATGCCTGTAGCAGGCCGCAGGCACTGAGGTGCACTAGAGAAAACAGGAGCTGGTCAAAAAACACACACAAACTAACCAGAAGAACAATCCACTTCGGTTTAAAAATGACGATTCAGACAGCATAATAAGCATGGCTTCAGGATATTTACTTTGGTACTCCTTTACCCTCACAGGGAATTGTGACCGAACCATCTGCATGAAATACACACAAATACCTCACAAAAAAACATGTCATCCTTGTCATACCAACTCGCTCGGTTTAGCCAGAGATATGATATCTTACCCCATAAATGTATAATTAGTGAGGCCTTGCTTTGATTTCCCCTGTATAACCACATCGCATATAGCCGTATCGGCGCTGTGCCTGGGGACCAACTTCACACACAGTCTCTCCTTCCTCAAAGCCTGCTCCTCTGAGGGAGAAAGAGATATAACAGTCATAACATAAACAGCCCTAATTATGTCTTTCATTTATCAGCACTCTAACTGCATTTAAACCAGAGTGCTTTTATACGCCACAGTCCCATATACTCATAACTAAAACCTACATTATGCATCAATCCCCTCACAAACATATTGCTTGACCTGTTTGTCCTTGGGAAGCTTTATAAACAACGACACAACGATATATATGTATAAAAACTGCCTATTTCCTAACAATTTATTCTGAGAGACGAGCTAAATATATGTGCATTAATATTTGAATGCAACCTATGTGGAGTTTTGAGGCTCAAGGCACATATAAGTATATGAAAGCCCATCATAATTACATAAAAATGTCAGTGGGTGCTAGAGGGGAATCTTCAGCATCAAATATGTGTGTAAGAAGGATATAAGCGACTTGACTGAGAGTGAAATGGCAATACAGTGGCTGAGGCATCTATTAAACATGGCTTTGCTACAATAAAGCGGCGCATTAAAATCAGCGCCCGTCTTCTTTTTAGTCATTCCTCCAGAACCCGCTTCCAGACTCGGCCATATTACTCCTGAGCCCACCCCATTCGTTTCGAGGCGGAACCGGGGCGAGGGCTGTGTAAATGCAATAATAATGAAAATAATAAACATGCTGCCCTCACTCCCAATGCCGAAATAATATTGCGGCGTTCTCAAAGGCGCGGTGAGAGGAGAAGAGAGAAGACGAGAAGGGGAGAAATACATAGCACTCAAAAAGCACTAAAGCATCAAGGGAATGCATTTCATTAATATTAGATAACCACCATCCACTCCCGCTCTGCACAAATAAATACATAAATAAATAAGCACATCATAAAGAAAAGCTGGGTTCTGGCAGAGATAAACAATGACTCATCGTTCTCCTCTCCTCCTACCTCCGGGGCAAAATGTTTATTTTACTCTCTCGCACTATCATAAATTAAGCTAAACCTGAGCCCATGAAACATTCACATTCACAACCTCTGGAGAAGCGCTCCCTCAGGATGACTACAGAGAGGAGAGCGAGAAAAAGAGAGGATGAAAGCAAAAAAAAAAGAAAGAGAGAGAAGAGAGAGACGGAAACTGTGCTTACGGGTATCCGTGGTGTCTTGGATCGGAGTGAAGCCCTCTGGCAAACGGT
This sequence comes from Labeo catla, assembly GCA_012976165.1. NCBI lineage: Eukaryota > Metazoa > Chordata > Actinopteri > Cypriniformes > Cyprinidae > Labeo > Labeo catla. The sequence continues at coordinate 60,913 of VONZ01000234.1, forward strand.
CCTTCAAGTCGATCAACTTCATGTCCACGACCACGTTGCATAATTGCTTCTGCCACAAAATTTAGTGATATAATAATGAATATATGAGCATATGAAAGCACTTCGCAGGGTTAAAACTTCATCTAGAAGCAGGGGGCTTTCAATTATGCATGATCCGCACCTACGACAAAAAGGCCGCCGTTGTATTTCGCAGACGCGCGCACACAAATTTGTTGAATCGCTGCCCTCTTTTAAGCATGCAAGCACCTGTGCGCTAGCCATCATCTTCAGACAAGGCAGGCCCGCGCTCGGGCCAGTCGGTGGCAGGCCAAATTGCTTGTGCTTCAGAACAGGGAGTACTTGAAAACAATCAGGAGCTGTTTAGTTGACATTTTCAAGCATGACTTTTTCCCTCAGCCTTCCCAGCCCGCACTCATTATGGTTCCATTTTTCGCAGTAATAAATAGCAATAATCCAGCGAAAGCCCTGAAAGAGTGCAGCTAGCGTGGCGTGACGTGATGAGTCCGACATTCTGGATGCCGTTGTTACTGTTACCCGGCAGTTATTACCACTACAGACCATTTTTATTCATAGTTCTGACTTGAGGGTACAAATATGGATGAATGCTATTACTATGCATGAGGCCTGTTTTTTTTTCTTTTAACACTTTTTTTTTTAATAAAAGACGCGGGAGATTTTTCCCATCAGGACCTGACAAAGGGCCATCTACCTCCAACCCTGAGTATGATAAATCACAAACTGTTTACTTCCCACCACATAATTCACTGGCTAATTCTGTAGAATCTGTTTTTGTCATAGACAATTACAGTGGGGGCCACTTTGACTGACAGACAAAATAGCCTTTGTTGATGGCGCTGCCATGTTTTATTAGCGTCAGGGACTTCAAAACAGTGCAGACACACATTTTAAGACTCCACGCTGGAGAGGTGGCAGAGGGGAATGATGTGCTACATACTAAAACTGCAGCTCTCATTGAACTTGATCAACAGGCAGAAGCGTGCTGGAATTGGCCGGGGTAAAGCAGCCACAGCGGATTACAACGTCACCTCTGAATATCATAACCATTATGAGACTTAGGAGATGTACGTAGTTTTGCTGCTATGATAACAATAAAGCACCAAGACAGACAAAAACATAGCTTTTCTGGTCACTGGTCAGTTTTGAGATTTTGGGCTGTTTGGCTTTTAATAATATGTTGTGAAATAAGTACACATTCAAAAAAAAAAAAAAAAAAAGAATTGCTGTTGATGCTGTTCACTTTATTTAAACAATTCACTTTTAACCCCACTCTATCAGGTCTTTCATTCAAACATAATTGCACTTTTTTTTATTTTAAAGGAACATGTTTTAATAAAGTGGCTCAAAATAAGTTTTATAATTCAGAGGGCTGAATATGTGGAGAGAAAATGTTGAAATAAAGACTATTATGTTGGCATTTTAAAAGACTTTCTGTTATGTTGGTGTTTTTTGGGTGAGTTACCATTTAACATGTACTTAGGTTGAGTTTAATTAAAAAAGCAACTCCAGTGGTAGCACAAGGACAGTACCATCTTCAAACTACCAACAACTAACATCATATGTGTGAAGAAAAGTTATATTTTACTTGCTAATATGTTATTATAAGCATTTGGCTGAACTTGCATGGAAAGTGGTTCAACATGTCATCTCTCAAATAGTTAATGTTCCCTGTTGACAAAAAAACAGCTAAAACCAGCCTAAACTGGTTGGCTGGTTTTAGCTGGTGATCTAGTCTGGTCTTAATTGGTCATGTTTAGTCAGCAGGCTGGTATTAGAGGGGTTTTGGCCACTTCCTTAGCTGGTCAGGCTAGGAGATAAGCTGGAAAGACCAGCTAAAACCAGCCACTTCCAGCTTAAACCAGCTAAGACCAGCCAACCAGCTTAGGCTTTTTTAGCAGGGTTGAGATAAAAGAAAACTGAGCAGGGTTGCCAGGTTTTCACAAAAAAAAAACAAAAAAAAAAGCCCAGTTGCTACTCAAAGCTAGCCCAATTGCATTGCCAAGGGGGGTCAGGGCATTCCGGGGATAAAATACATGTTTTTGTGTCGGGGTTCCCCTGGTAAATTTGCATTTCAGGGGCTAAATATGACGTTACTGGGGTCCCTTCAACCTGCCGACATCAAAAACTACCCACAGCAACAATGTAAAAGTAGCCCAAATCCGCGGGAAAACCACACACCTGGCAACACTTAAACTGAGTAAATTATACTAAAATTAGACATGTTGATTGAATCATGTGGAACCACTGTCCATGATAGAATCACATTCAGCCAAAGAGTTTTGTTTTATTTTTTTGAGTGCACTTTTAATTGTTTACTTTATTGCACTTTACTTATGTGCACATGTAGATTTATATTATAATACATCTCTTTAAAGGTGACTTTCTCAAAATTTATCTCATGCACTTAGTCAAAAATTTCCACTTCAGTATTACTTACACCAAACTTTACAGTTTGATTCCTTTATATTCTACAGTTTTTGTCCTTTATTTGTCCTTTATTTTATAACATTTTTTATACAATGTTTTAATTCCAATTAGAAATCATAACTTAGCTGTTGGCTAACACCAACCAAAATCCCACATGGCCTAAAAAAAGGAAAGTTGTTTAAAAGGAAAAAATCTTAGTCAAATAACATGCACTAATGAATCTTTCACAAACTGCAAAATATTATTTTTCGAAGTACTAACTAAAACAAAAGAATACTGAAGTAAATTTCATGTTTAATTCAGTGGGTTAATTCATGTTTATTTGTAATTGCTTGTGAAATTTACTAGCAATTTCTGAGTGAAAACTGTTTGAAAACATTTTTTTTTTCAGTGCAACACTAAAATCATGCATTAAGAAAGTAAATAGGCTAAATTTTGATTTTACATTGATTTTACAACTGTTTATGGTCAATATGCCCAAAATAAAGGCCTTGTCTTGAACACTGAGGGAAAGTATATATGCGACATGGCAGTTAAAAGTCTAATCACCGTTCTTGTATAAAAAAATATATATATATAATTGACAAACAGACCACTCGCAAACAAAGCAATGCTGCCCTGTGACTAATAATTTTTATACTGAATTAGTACATTATACTTCTCAGCAACGAGGAGGTAATATTGCTCTTTTCATAGCTTCATTGTTTGAAGAGTGAGACACGCAGACAGACACACAGGTAATTTACACACACACACCATATTTTTATTGTAAAACAGTTTATTAATATTAAATGATTTGGAACTTTTATCTTACCTCGCACTCTTTCAACGTTAAACTGATGCTTTGTACTGGAATTCGTGCTCTGCTTCTGTCAACAGTAAACCCCGCCTACTTTGATTTGATTGGCCATCTCACTTATTTTGACATTGACAAGTGCTGTTAGACCTCTGAGGTAAACTAGGCGGAAAATGTAACTTTTAAAGATTTTTGTCAACAAGCGTAGCAGATCAGTGCAAAAATTTCATTTTACATGTTTTAAAGAGGAACAAAATTTTCCTGCAGAGAGATCCATTTTTTGAGCCCAAAGGTTAACATGAGATTAATGATTTACCCTGTGATAGGAGTCTTGAATGTATAATCACACCTGTGTGTTTTAGGCTAGTGAGCGCCCTTGAATGTGACATGAAATATCACATATATCATGACATTTATTAGTTTATAAAACATGGGTTTTGAAACACTTTGATGCTACAATATGATGACGACTTTCTAAAATAAAAAAGGCAGCTTTATCCATTTATAAAAGTGAAAGAAAAACATTGTAAATAAACTCAATAGATTTGGATTTGGGCTAAGATAAAACCATAATAAAAAATAATCATTCATTAATCAGTAAAGGACGCTTTGTTGCAACAGCGCATATAAAAGAAAACCAGATGTGCTGGTGAGATGTAACACTGAATAACAATGACCCACCAAAACAAGCTGATTAGCCACAGCCTATTTCGGATCCTCACAAACACTACAAGCAACCCATCAGCAGGCTAAGCTCAATTATGAACACAAGGTGGGTTTAAATAAATGCATATTTTTAGGAACGTTAATCCTAGACAGAGAACAAGTATAGAATATTTCCTAAACAGACATGTGTTATTTGTTGCCTTCGCTTATACAGCAAATAGAGAGAAAATAACGGTAAGGCAGCTGAAGCTTTGCATTGTTCACCTTAAATGAAGACCGATAACCTGAACAGCATGACAGGACCACCTGTTTCACTTTCAAGACAGATACCTGCACATAAAAAGGCGCTCATTCTCAATTTAGCTCAGCCAAATGAGAGTTAAATGTTCAAATAGTTTCAATTCACAGAGGAATCTTTTAAAATAGGTGCTCCTTTAGCAGGCATATTGGATGGCTGTTTGATGTGTCATATTTCATAAGCAAGAATCCCCATAACCAAAAAGTTTGACATTTTTTGGATGTTTTCTCCATCTTTGATGAATGGCTGGGAGGTATCCAAACTGTCTGCAGGGACCAGGTTAATTGAGCCAAATGAAATCGTAAACTACTAATGCGCAGAGTTGCGTTTATGAATAATCATAAACCAAATTCCTTCGGGAGATCCGGAGATCATCAACAAATTTTCAAATGCAAGCATGCTGGGACTTCATACATCAAGTGAAAAAAGATTCTCAAACCATTCTAAATTCAGAGTAGTATTTGCATTCGGTTTAGATACTTCACTTTAAAGGACGGAACATATTTTGAAGGAGTTTGTGATCAAAGATCTGAGCAGAACCCTAATGAGGGACGGACTGAAGCGAACGGAGCAAACGCTCTCTATCACGGTGTGTGAAGAAACTGCAGAAAAACTCGCAATGAGCGTGTTAAAACGTACACGTTTTCACTTACATTTTTGGAGGTGGCAGCTCGGGTGAAACAAAGATAGCGTGTGACCTTGGATTTGAATATGCTGTCCTTCCACAGGTTGGCGTCGAAGCCATCTGTTGTTTGTGCAACCTACGTGAAAAGAAAAAAAACACACAGAGAGGAGAATGTGCATTGAGGTGAGATCGAGTTAATGTATGGACGGTGCGCGTGTTTCTTTTTTTGCCCTGCACTGTGCATACTTGGCTTAATTAAGGCTTGCTTGAGCTCTCACTCCATCTCATTAAAGCCCTACGCAAGTGGAGAAGAATCTTCAGCCTCCAAAAAGGGTAAAAATACCACCGGGCCCCCCATGGGACAACAAGGATGAGACAAGACCTCGCAAAGAAGGCCCTGAACAAGCTAAATGAGACTCCATTGTGCTCTGTAGAAAGCAAGCAGTTGCAACAATTGTAGTGATGCAATCAAGGATTTAAAATTTTGATAAGAAGTGGAACTTCCTGAATTGACATTTTAAAAAAATCAACAATCACACAACAGAAATTTGATGAGCAAAACACAATTTTTGCAATTTATACATTTTTAGAATGCATTTGTATATTTACCAGATTATATATATATATATATATATATATATATTTTCTCTCCAATACTTTTAAATCAATACAGCCATGAAAACCATAAAATATCAATCACATCTTATAATATAATATAATATAATATAATATAATATAGTGATCTGTTCTGTACATGCTTCATTTAATTTAAAAATGCATAATTTTCATTGTAACAATTATCTCTTTTTATTAATTAAAATAAATATTAATATTAATATCTTTAAATTACAAAATATCATAATATCTTATAATGGTTGCATAAATTTACTTACAACTTTAAAGTTGAAATTTTAAAAATTCAACAATCACACAACAGAAATTTGATTAGAAAAACAATTTTTGCTATTTTAACATTTTTATTTATTTTTTTTAGTATGCATTAGTATATTTACCAAATTATATTTTTCTTTATATTTTTCTCAGTCCAGTACTTTCAAATTAACATGAAAACCACAAAATGGCCATCACATTTTATAGTATCATGTTTTATAATATAATATAATATAATATAACATAATATAATATAATATAATATAATATAATAAAGTTGCTCTATACATGCCCTTGTATTATTTTAAAAAAAAAATACACATATAGCATTTATTCAAGTTGTATTTTGAATTAGAATTTAAGAAAGTACAATTCTGCATCCTGCTTATTACCTGCTTACAGTTTAACTTTCATTCAGAAACTAAACTGGAAATAAAGGAATAGTGAAAATTAAAAAAATGAATCCATTTGAGATGTAGTTGAGTTTGCTTTCTCACTGGAACAGATTTGGAGAAATGTAGCATTAAATCCCTTGAGTTGTTTTGGAAATGTTTCTTACAAAGGCAGTAATGCTAAATTTCTCCAAATCTGTTCCGAAGAAGTAACAAACTCATCTACATCTTGGATGGCCTGAGGGTGAGTACATTTTCAGCTAATTTTTATTTTTGGGTGAACTATTCCTTTAAATTGCCATTTTAAATTCCGTTCTGAATGGCGCACAGCTCCGAAGTGATCTTTTGTGAGGTCTTGACAGGCATACATTAAACTTTCAGAAAAGACAGACAACCTGACAGGAAAACGGGCATCGAAGAAAACAGGCTGGTGGACAGAGACAGCAAGAGAATGTGGTGGAGCTACAGCCTCAGCAGTCGCTGGCTAGGACGAAAGCTCTCAGGAGGAGTCTATACATCAACCACAATATCCTCCCCTCCTTTCCAGCTCCCTCCTCCCTTTACAAGACAACCCGTCCTGGCCACTTTTTCCAGGTCAGTGCCCCGCTCCTCTTGTCAGCGTAAACAAAGAGCCGGAGCTGTGAAGCCCAAAGTCAAACAGGGAGGAACCAGGCACCAAAGGAGTCTGTATGCCACCGCACAACCAGGGCAGGCAACGCAGCCTGAATGTGGAAACAGTTGCTAAGAGCTGGGACTAGTAAAGGAAGGAGAAAAAAAAAAAAACCTTCGTACTTAATCAACTTACACTTACGTATAAGTCTTCTGTGCCTTGTGGTTCGCTGTGTGCTGATGGATAGTTCATCTGTTTAGTATGGAAGCCCGTTTCCACCACTAAATAAAAAAATTAAAAAATAATTGGCACTTTTTATCTCACAGTTCTGACTTTTTTCTCACAATTACGAGTTTACATTTTTTCTCAGAATTGCATGATATAAGCTCACATATAAGAGTTATAAAGTCAAAATATCAGAATATAAACTGGCAACTTCGAGACATAAAGTCAGAATTCGCAAGATAAAAACTTGTATCTGGCAATTCTGACTTTTTTCTCAAGACTGCATGTTTATATCTTGCAATTCTGACTTTTTTTATAAAATTGCAATTGCATGTTCTAAAGTCAGAACTGTGAGATATTAACTTGCAGTTCTGAGAAAAAAGTTGCAACTGCAACTAGCAATTCTTACTTTATTTCTCAGAATTGTGAGTTTATATCATATATTTATATCATATATATTTATATTTCATAATTCTAAAAAAAAAAGAACTACGTGTTTATATCTTACAATTCTGAGAAAAAAAAAGTCAGAATTGCGAGTCTGTTTCACACAGTACTAGAAAAAAAAGGTCAGAATTGCGAAATGTAAACTCGGAATCGTGAGAAAAGTCAGACTTATGAGATAAAAGTCGCAATTACTTTCTCTATTTTTTATTCAGTGGTGAAAACGTGCTTCCATAGTTGTTGATAAAGTTCAGAATACTAGCTAAAACTAATTACAATTGTTGTTTGTTAATAAATATTTTTGTTTGCACAAAGCGAACATGAACATGAAACCGAAAACAACTTCAGTTTTTGTTTATATCATGTTGTTTAAAGGTTGTTTTGTTTGAGCAAATAAAACAAAATCACTTCATTCTGCTGGTTAGACAAATATTGGTAAAACGTTTTGATAATTTAAGTTTAAAACAGTGAAATCTTCAAAGTCTTAATAAAACTAGGTACTAAAAACAAATCTTTCACTTATATTTGGCTATCCGTTTTTGTTTATGTTTGGTTGTGAAAAGGTTGTGAAAGCTGTTGATAGTTCAGAATTTTCAAAATTCAAGGCACTTGCTATGGAAGCCAAACATTATTTTAATGTTGGTTTAGATTTGGTTGCATAACTATTTTTAATAAACATGCTCATTTGTGCAAACAAAGTGAGACATGGATTGACAGAAGCTGTTAATAATTTAAAATTGTCTTAGTTCAAACACTTGCTAAAACTACCTACTAAAAATCTAAGCAATATTGAAAGATGGATTTTTATATTTATTTGTTTACAGGTTATATGTTTGTTTGCACAAGCAAAGTGACACAGTGGAGAGATTTGACTGTTAGAAGCTACTGATAATCAGTTTAAAGTAGTCAAACTCCCAAAAGAGACAAATCTTTATATTTTCATTTATATTTTGTTGTATAAAAGTTGTTAATAAATAAATGCGTTTGTTTGTGCAAACAAAGTGAAACAGTTGCATCCTGCTACGTGTGATGGAGGGAAAGGCCAAGCGGAACAGGGCCTCTGAGAACACGTTGGTGCCATGTGGCGTACACCGGATCCTCAGCGCCAGTGGGCAGAACCCCAGCAACGTGCCAACCCACAGACAACCCGCCGGAGACGGCAACAGTTGGGGACTGGCGGGTGGGGCGGGAAGTGAGAGAGAGAGAAGAAAGAAAACGGAGGGAGAAGAGGAAAGCGGAGAGGAAGAACACTAGCTGCCCGTAAGCTTAACACACGGTTGTTTTATACAGTGTTTGCTTTGTGCTTTGTTTTATTCACAAAACTTCCCCTCTCTCTCTTTCTGCCCTGGTTCTTTTCTCAGTCTTTTTTTTTTTGAGGCACACCCACATACACAACAGATACACACACACACACACACACAAAACATTTTCCTAGAGGCCATTGATACTGTTGTCCTAGTTTCCCCTCTCAGCGCTCTGGGATTGCTGAGAGTTGCAGAAGTGCCGGAGAACCAGCAGCCACCCTTGTGTCAGTGCCATCTGAGTCCTAAACAAACACAGGGCAACGGTGCCAAGCTCTGTTGGAGGCCTCATCTGAAAGAGTTGTTAAAATCTATCCTCAGGGTAGGTCGAAGGATTCACGGCTTTTAGCCGGCCAGAGGAAGAACAGAAATAAAACCAAACCTTATCAATAAATTATGTTACTGCCTTCTGGGAAGGGAAGAGAATAAACACATACTTTTTGCTTTTTAATTGTTCAATTTTGAGTAAAACTGCCATACAACGTATAACAAGGCTCATGACATTAACTACAAAAAACAAGAACTTGCCAGTCAATACCTCAGTGCTGAACAATATCTGATATAGGATGAGAGAAACTTAAGGGCTTGAATACACTGAAGCTAAAGGGCAAAAAAAACAGAAGGCAAGAGAAGCAAATGGGAACCAATCACAAAACACAACTAATCCAGAAAATTGAACCAGACAAATGAATCAGTGACAATACAGACCATTCCTGAACACGAAAGAAGTATGAACACACAACCAAACTTCAAAATAAAATACATGACATGAGTTTGTGTACTAACCCTAACCCTAAAAATCATGACACACTGTAAGAAATGTTGGTAACACTATGCAATAAGGTGTCATTTGTTAACATTAGTTAATGTATTAACTAACATGAACAAACAATGAAAAAAAAAAAAAACATTTTTTTCAGTATTTATTCATCTTTGTTAATATTAGTTAAAAAACACTAATTCATTGTTTGTTCATGTTAATTCACAGTGCATTAACTAATGTTAACAAACACAACTTTTGATAATGACTAAGCAAATTATGAAATTAACACGATCTAAGATTAATAAATGCTGTAGAAGTATTGTTCATTCTTAGTTCATGTTAACTAATAAACCTTATTGTAAAGTGTTACCGAAATGTTAAATGTTAGTTGCATTACCATGTAGGGTAAAAAAAGTACATTACAATTAACAAGAAAATACATTTTTTGCAAAATTAATATATGAAAAGTATGACTTACCTTGTGATTTGAAGACAAAAACAGTGAAATTGTATGTTTCTTGATTTTTGTTACTGTTATTGTTGTTATTTACTGTTAATTTTTTTTTTTGTCATTTTAATTTAAAAATGCTACTGTTTTAACATTTAATAGACAATGAATGTAGTTTTACTGAAAAAAAGAAAGAAAGAAATTAAAAAAAAAAAATCACATAACATTACAGCACTGTGAAAATTATGTTTTTGGACTGTAATGGTATGTTAAAGATGTTTCCAGATGCCCCTGCATGACATATTACATTTAATTATATTTTAATTTAATATTTATTTTTCCTCGTACTATATTCAGCTGTTGTTGGATTTTTAAGTTACACTTTATGTTGTTTTTTAATTTCATTTTAGCGTAAATATAACTGTATTAATGACTACGCTTACTATAAAAATAAGTGTACATTTAAAATAATTGTTAAAATGCTACAGATTTTTTTAAAGGTTAACAGTACCAGTACTATATACAAGGAAAACTATAAAAATATATTACAATGTAATATTACAGTAAAATGCTGTTAACTGTACAGTTTTTATAAATAAAAAAGAACAAATCAACCTAAAATCTAAAGTCAAAAGTTGATATTGTTGATAAAAGTTGAAAACTGATATTCCCAGAATTCCCTGTTTGACACTCTACATTTGAAAGTATTTTGTTTAAATAATCATGTTTCTTAAAGGAGAAGTCCATTTCCAAAACAAAGTCTTTGCAAAGACATTTCCGACCCAGTCTTTGCAAAGTGAACATGCAAAGAAGATCAAACACCCTTAACAAAAAGGTAAAACAGCGATATAGGACGATTTTGAAGTTGAGGGAGAACATGAGATGGGAATTTTTCGACATACCCTAACTGTCATGAACCGGAACAAAAACAGTCCAGGCAGAGCAAGACAAGATGAGCGTTTGGCATTAAAAAGTATATAAATTGTATTATTATTATTAAAATAACTGATCGTTGCGTTAGATAAGACCCTTCTTTCTTAGCTGGGATCGTTTACAAGCGCATTTGGAATCATTTGAAGCCAAGTTCGAAATCGGGGGACCATATCAGTCCATTATATGGAGAAAAATGCTGAAATGTTTTCCTCAAAAAACATAATAATGTCAGTCGTAAAGAAATTATCTTTACATTATTATGGTGGTTGTCAGAATATGTTAAAGGTACAAATTTTAGTAGATTTAAGTAGCAGTGTGTTGTTGAATTTAATGGTTTACATTCAAATTTTCTTGTTATCTATATTCTTATTTATCTCATGTAGGTTCCAAATCACACATAAAATTGGCAAATGCAAACTCACAATATAGTAGCCTGATGGAGGTTCTTTCTTGGATGCCAGCACACCAACATCAGTAATGGCTTCAGGCTGCAGCTCTGTTTTACCAACGGAGATGTTCTGAAGATCTGCCATGCCTGCTGTGTGAGACAAATAAGTTACATTTACACGTACAATTATAATAGTTACAGTAGTTTATTTTTATAGCAAAACGAAACAGCTCACACATCCCACTAACACACAGATCTGGGAATAAATAAAGACTAAAACACAAAAAGAAAATGCAAAACACTTTGAGCTGTTGACAAGGTGCAAATTTATTACCACCGAAGCATCCATAAAGACTTGAGCATCTAATTTTATTTTCACATTAAAACAATCTATAAATATATTAAGACTCTTATTGTGTTTCCAAGCTTTTGCTTTTTTGCTTGACGCAACTAGCTGGCAATCAGAGCACAGTTTCTCAAGTACATGTGCTCTTCGGTATTAAAAAATAGGTTTGGCAGACAAAAACACAAGAACACAGACCCACACACATATGCACAGGTGGATTAAAAGACAGAGCGAGAGATATAAAGATAGAAATATATTAAAATAAACTCTCTCATGAAGGCTTTTCAGTACCAGACTGAACTCTCAGCGTTGGTAAACTGAATGATAGTCATTGTGCTAATAGCCGAGCGTATGAGCCTCCTAAAGCCGGAGAAACAATCATGCGGCAGGTCTCGTTTGTACACTAAATAAGCTGCACAGACACAGACAATAATACTGCTGAGGGCCCAATTAGCAGGGTAATTAATTACCGCAAACCTTTTTTCCCCTGTAATGAGCTTCAGATATATGGAGTGGGCTGACATTATGTTCTGAACTGTTTCAGATGAAATGGTTTTAGTGGCGGTTGTATATAAAGATGAGCGATCTTCATTCGCGCATTAAAGAGTGGGAGTAAACTTTTCACTGCGTAAATGCCACCAGCAAATCTCTGGAAATGAGGTAGAGCTTGAAATAGTTATGGCCTCTTCTCTATTTAGTGTTTGAGTTGAACATTTATAGAGATGTTAAAGCATTACAGAATGTTGTTTAAAATGATGAATATTAGATGTACAAGCTTAATACACTATGGCGGGAATTTACTAAACACGAACTGTGAAAAAGAATGACAATGTTGTTTATTTGCACTCACTCTCTGCGTTGTTTTAGAGCACCATTCACTAAAGGAATTACGCAAATCAGGTAAGTATGCAAATGCATTCACTAAATTAAAATAAAGACACCTGAAACAGCTGTTTAAAATGGCAAAAATGTGCTTGTCTACATTGCACTATAATTTGCTAATTTACATAGAAAGGATGCATGTTTGCCCTGAGGAAAAAAAAAAATTAAATGCTATTTAAAGGGATAGCGAATGAATATTCTGTCATCATGTACTTGTGTGCAACACAAAGGAAGATATTATGAAAAGCGACTCCCATGCAATGAAAGTCATGTTCTTTTAGTGGTCCACAGAAGAAAGAAAGTCATTCAGGTTTGAGGAACAAAATGAGGGTGAGTTTTCATTTTTGGGTGAACTATCTCTTTAAGTGCTATTTTACCTTTGGTTGAACTGGTGGTTTATATCTAATTCATTGTTTTTGTGTTAAAATTCTAAACACAGACACATGACACAAAGGCTTAGCTCACCTCTAAGACAAAGAACTAAAAAGATAAATGCTGTGGTACACCTTTAAGCCTTTGAATGATAATGGGCCTACGTTAAGACCCAGCGGACCCACCACAAATGACCTGGGATGGAGTAGCAATACAAACATAATTAGGCTCCACCAAGTGAAGTCTCTCTAAACAACAGGCTACGGCGATCAGATATTTTCTAGGAAATCTAGATCAATCGTTGTCTATTTTCGTCCCGAGATGCTTGAGCCTAATGTGTACGCATGGATCACCAAGGATTAGTGACTAGCCTATGTGGAGGGTCCTTTGCCCTTTTATTAAATTACGTTTAAAGCAACCTACTGGAGTAAATGACACAGTTATTGCATTCAATCTAAATGTTTACCGAATTTATTGCAATTATGGTTATTAAATCTACAGGATTTACTGAGGCAGTGGAGGGTCTGTGTATAAAAAGTCGGTCGGAGGGACTTATTAAGGAGAACCGAGGATGGCAAATTAGCTTATGGAGGGAGAATGATTTCTTTCTTGTGTTAATTTGTACACTAATCAATGCAGCCTTTTCCTAACTGTGCTGGGCTATTTGATTGTAAAGCAACTTTAATTGAAAAATGGAGGCCAGGCTGTCCAGACTGGGGGCGACTTTCTGTGGCACTAATGATGCACACTCATCTTATAGTGTCTTTATGTTAAAGATGAAAGAAGATGGAGCGGATCAAGCTTGCACTGCAACAGATGAAGGAGAATTAGTAAAAGCGATACGGCAAATGTTTAAGGACACCATCAAGCCATTGCATGTGAAACACTCAGAGAGAATGAACAATGGTCATAGTCAAATCTACTATCACACAAACTCACACAAATTATTAAGACAGGATAAATAACAATAACTAGTAAATATTTACAAGACAGCACTGTTACTATTAAAGTATTTGCATCCAAAAGGTTGACAAAACATTGATATATTTTACACAAAGTTGTGTGAACGTGACTGTTTTGATTTCATGTGAACATTTTGACCCTGGACCACAAAACCTTAAGTAGCACGGGCGTATTTGTAGCAATAACCAAAAATACATTGTATAGGTCAAACTGACCAATTTTTCTTTTATGCCAAAAATCATTAGGATATTAAGTAAACATATTTTGTAAATTTCCTACCATAAATATATTAAAACCTAATTTTTAATTAGTAATATGCATTCCTAGGAACTTCATTTGGACAACTTTTTTCAATATGTTGATTTTTTTTGCACCCTCAGATTCCAGATTTTCAAATAGTTGTATCTCAGCCAAATATTTTCCTATCCTAACAAATTATACATTAATTATTTAGCTTTCAGATGATGTATAAATCTCAATTAAAAAAAAAAAAAATCACCCTTATGACTGGTTTTGGGGTCCAGGGTCACATTTTACATGGCTAGTGTAAACAGTATAACCAGAGATGTTCATCATATAAATTATGTATCATATAAATACAACATGATAGTGGTCACATGTTTAGACTCACGTTTACTGAGCAACCGAACATTTTTCATTCTCTAGTTATACCTGTTTTTAAAAGTTTTTCTTAATATATTTTCAAACGATTTAACTCAATATGAGTCAGCCATTTACAAAGTTATAAACATCTTTAAAATAAGTCCAGTTGGCAAACAATATTTGGAATCAGCGTTTCACCGTCACAACGTACTGTAAACACAAGCTTCATTTCTTTATGTCTTTGTTTATCCACACGCTGAAAATACGTCGTAACGTCATCGCAGCCCATCTATCCAGATTAAACGATGTGAATTCGTCGTTTTTGCTTACCTGAGGGAACCAAACAGCACAGTTTGCGTACGCGATTATCAGGCTACTGAGGTAAAATACACAAGCCTACATTGTATTTTTCACTTCCGCAAGTATTATCGATTTGACAAATTATTTACTAGGAATGGTGACGTAAGGTTCAAGAGTGACACCTGTTGTATACTTTTTACCTAAAAGGAAAAGCAGGTCTTTTTTAGCCTATAGCCTCCTCCGTCCTGGGATGGAAGACGTAAAAAAAAAAAAACTGTATGTATTTGTCCAATATTTGTACACATGAAATCTGATGTTGTTTTGATATGCATCGATTTGATATGAACACTTTTATTTTCACCAGTATTGAGCAGGCACAGCACATTTAGTTTGCATTCAAAATGCTGAATGAAATGGTTTCACAACAGTTTTAGTAAAATGATAATAATGTAATACATTATACATTGCCATGAGTCATACTTACATGAGTAAGTAGTAAGTATGCCTAACACTAATAAAAATGCATTTAGCATTAAATTATTTATTTGAGCATCTTATACATTGTTATTGTTAGTCGTATTATAATTGTGAACATGCAGTGTGTATAGTATAGAATACTTCTCCAAATGTACAGCATACTTCAAAAGTGTTTTCTCACACTTTAATATATCATATATTATGAGGTAATATGATCTCTATATGTACACGCGCACACACGCACACATAGATATTTAAACACTAATCATTAAAATAACATTGTTCCTCAGAAAACACTGTTCTGTTAAGACATACAAATCATTTTCTATGTTTTTATTCCTTAAATTTAGGTAAGAAACATTGAAACTCCAGAAAATAAATATTCCACAATACCATCCTTGCATTGTAGAAGATGAATAATCTGTGTACATGCGTAGGGAGGCTCGTATACCCTCGTGAAGCACAGCGAGGTGGAACAGATTACGCCACAGCCAATTGCGTGGCATAAGAATACATCAGTCTGCATCGTCTAATGGCAGCTGCACAGTGGCATAATCCTGATGGATTTGACTCTGTCATTGCCTTGAAATAAGTTTCAGAGAAGAGAAAGAACACAGAAACAATGGCAAAAAGCATCTGTTATCAACCCATCGTTCTGCTGGAGCTAATAATGCACAATAAGATCAAACACACAGGAACTAAACAAGATTTAATGAACATAATAAGGTAATGAGACCTCTTACGCTCATCATCATTCATGGAAAACTGACAATGAATCAATGCCCGTGGCCCAGAGCAGGCGCCCGCCGCTAGTGTACACTACAGACGTGTCAATGAGAGACTAATGGATGCCATCTCAACTGAGACTTGCTGTGTCAGTTTGGCTTGCAACCAAACCGCCCAAAAGCTGGAGAAAGACGCGTGGCAGATAGCGAGAGCGCTACATGTGTTTCATGTCAGAGCGCATATACAGCGCAGAGGCATGTCAGGTCATGCTGCAGCAGTGCCACCTGCTAAGTTTCGCTATGCGTAGTGTGATATAATGAGCCTTTGTCAATATTTCCAAGCCAGTTGAGATGCTAAAGAAGCACGCAGTCATCCCGAAATGGTACGCCACTGTACATAGTAAAAGCTATTTCGTTGGTACTTTAACTGTACAGCAGGCTGTCAAGTAATATCTCACGCACTTTCTGCAGTACAAACATCTCCACTAACTCCCCGAGCTGTTCTCCTTCATCCTGCTGTGTTATAGTGTCAGCTGAACTTCTCAATGTCACACCTGACTCTCCTGACAAGGTGGGGAAAAAAAAGACTACAAGCTTTCCTCTAACACCTCAGCTAGATTTCACAGACAGGCTGAAGTTGATGAAATAAAACGTGGAGTGTGGAGAGATGTTTTCAGAAGGAAGGAGGAAAGCGGGGAAGTGGCACACCTGTTAAAGTAATGGTCTAATTATGGAAAAGGTGGTGAAGCACTCAGCGCGAAACAGTCAGCGATCAGCATTCTCACACTAACTGTGAAAGCCGTCAGCCATTATGGGCTGGTTTTAATGCGCACCCCGACGCATGCTGGGGATTTGCGGGTAAGATGAATGATGCCCGCATGTGTGAACGCATGTGTGTGTGTGTGTGTGTGAGATGGGGGTGGAGATGGTCCGCTGAGCGATGCAGATGGTACATGGGAGGGGGGATCATTAGGTATGAGGGTGCTTTGTTTGCAGCGCTGCAATTCTTACATTCCAATAAACCGCCTCTTCAGGTCCAGTAAATGCCACCCGTACAGTTCACTTTCACGGCCCTAAACATCCTACAAAAGACCTTGTCAAAGGTTCTGGATAATAAGCAGTTGCAAAATTCATATAATGCTGTTTAAATGTCACGGAGCTCAAACAAACAATGATATGGCATGTTTACATCTATAGGGCATGTACTGTGAGAATCTGAGGCTTTTTGAAGTTCCCAAATTTCTGCAGAATGGGAATGCCCATCATGCGCAAGTTTCTATACCTCCCATGTGGAACATAAATTTTTAAGATTTTGTTGTATTAAAAAATAAAGAGTATAAATCTCTTTAGCACATCTCATGCAAGTCGGTCATTTACACAATTCATCAGAATTTAACAGTAAAGTAGTGTAGAATAAGCAGAAAAGGCTGCAGATGTCTTCTTCAATATCCAAGAGTTTTACCTTTACCTTAATTTCAACGGTGCTTTTTGGCATGTAGGGCTACAAGCGTTCTTCAACAGCTTTGATTTGCTGCAGCGACTTGGGCCTCGTCCCATGGAATGTCCACTGCCCGTGCTCATCCATTAAAAGTCCTTCGCCAGGAGATTTTCAGTCACCCTTGTTTTTGTTTTCCTTGTGCAGGCAGCCAGAATATCACCATCTTGAGTAGTCAATGGTCAAGGAGGTATACTTCCACGTTCACCCGATGAAATACTTACACGTTCTTAACATGGTCCCAGTAAGAGATCTTTAGCAGTGGTTCTCAACTCCAGTCCTCAAGGCCCACTGCTCTGCACTTTTTGTATGTCTCCCTCATTTAACGCACCTAAATCAGACCATCAGCTCGTTAGGAGAAAGATCCATGAACTGAACTGAGTGTGTCAGATTCAGAACCACACAAAATGTGCAGAGCAGTGGGCCCCGAGGACTAGAGTTGAGAACCACTGATCTTGAGGACACAGACATTGGAGGTGGAATACGTCCAACTTTTGAGCCATGTCTTCCATCATCTTCTAGGTTTCGCATTCATAGGTCATTGTTGGCACAATTTAATGTGCTTGGAGAGGGAAGGCAAGTTCCAGATTGGACAAAGTCGTTATAAATGTGGCAGATGCCTTGCTAATACTCTTTGTCCCCGTCTGAGGAGATGATGCTGCCAAGATAAGTAAAAATTTCACTTCTTCCACTCCACCTGTTGTCCATCAATTGTAACTGAGACACTTAAGTATGCATAACCGATGCGGATGAGTCTGGCCGGTTAATTTTCTATGGCCATAGTGAGATCTCGTGAATCAGTTTTATCAGCAAAGTTTAGATTGCCAAGGAGGAGGTTGCCAACTGTCCAGGGTGTGCCAGTGTGAAGGCAGTCAATGGAATGGCGGCAGATGAAATGAGGAGGAATAGCATCTTTGAAAGCACAAAACCTTGTCGTCCACCAGTTTTGAAATCGAATAAATCAATTACCCCTTCTTCCATCCATACACAGCAGTGAGAGCCTTGGTACAGGTTGCAAAAGATGTCAACAAATCGAGATGGGATTCCATAGTGTTTTTCGGTGCACTGAGTCAAAGGCCTTGACAAAGTCGATAAACTTAAGTTAGATCCGTTGTTGGTATTCCATACAACAGCCCTTAGTCATGAATGAATGAATGAATTATAGAGTATTTTTTTTTATTTAGCCTGTGCCATGTTTATAATTTTGCATTTTGTTAGGTCCATGTGATTCATGAAAGTATTAATAAATTTCAGCATTTAAAGACATTTTCGTTCACGTTTGTATGATGAACAATTTTGGTACATTGTTGGGTATGTATATATAGAGAGAGAGAGAGCAGACGCATACTTTTCCTATCATAATCTATCTTAATCTTATATCGTCTACTTGACTCCATGTTTTCCAGCAGCTATTTTCTTAGATGTTCAGGGAATGTTTGATGCTGTCAAGCCTTAAGAAAAGCATTTGAAAAAGGCTGCAAATGCCTCTCTTCCATACATGTGTGAAAGAAAGGTCATTGCCTGTGTTTTCTAATTTACCAACACTTGTCTGGGGACCTACGGAGATGGAGATTTCTTTGTTACCAGGCAGTGTAATAATATCCTTATCTCGACCTGGGAAATCTACAGAAGCCCTGGTGACCTCCGTCTCCACGCTCGAGCCATTACTTGCGGAAGAGTGAAAAATCCGCCACGCTCGCTTCAAATATGATCCCCTCCTCGCTCCCTCGTCCTCCCTTTTACTAGCAAGCATATGAAAAGGCCCGTGTCTCTTGAATAGCTTATAATAATGTGTTTTAAGAAGCGCAGCCTTACTGCACCCAGAGGACACAGCCAAGTGCCTGGATGTAATATCAATGTATTTTCTGCAAGTAATTAAAGGTCAGTTTGGGTTAGGCTACAGTTGCCTGGCTGGAGAGAAGCACTCCTGCTCTCTTCTACTCTCATCAGCTGTGATGCTTTGCCAAATGTGATTACGTCTTTTTTAAGCCATCTGTTTTCTTGGCACTACCAGTGCATAAGTTAAAAACGTACCCTTACTGCTATTATTGCATACACCATCCTAACTCTGTTGCCTTTAATCAGGCAAGCTATGGTGTTCATTTCGACGCTAATGCTTATGGAGACTAAACGGTTTGAATGCTGTCGCAAAATGATTCAATTACATTTATCAGGACTCCACTTATTGTGGACTCGAGCTCGCATAATATTTCTTGACGTCCTCATTGTTTGATCTTAACCCAAGTTAACAAGGTCAGATTTGCAACCCTGACTCCAGTGGAGGCCACCGATACTCTTTTGCTGATAGATTCAACTGCCAACCTTGCCTCGGTCACACGCACACTGACACGGACACATCGCGCGCAGAACTCACGTATTCGCACACACATACATACGCACGCTTGCTCTCCAGCGTCTGGCAGGAGGTCTGGCTCGCTTCGACTGGCTGCGCCTCGCTGCCCTTGTGCAGCGGTGTGCCAGTTGTGCCTCCCCCCCATCGCTGCGAATGCCACCATCTGGTGAGCCACGTGGACATCATAATCTCCCCTTAATTACATTAGCGCCGCAATCAGTTACTGCATTACAAGGCCCGGCGAAGAGCTTTTAAATCTTGGAGGAAATCATAAATAATTGCACTAAGTACCCGGCGCCAGATGTGCGTGCCAACTTGGCGGGCATGAGATAAATAGTCGTCCCTGCCAATGACGCTGTTCAATATTGGTGGGTTTTTTTGGACGATGTCATCCTTTTTTAGCCTTTGCTCTCTTTGCTCTCTCTCTCCCTCCATCATCCCATAGTCCTCTTGGCTCTCCTCTCTGCCGTTGGCATAAGGAATTGCAAGCGCTTATCGTCCATTAACGTTACGCCGCTGGACCTGTTGCTGCAGTTTTGCAGAGCAGTGAAGAGTGGTCATCCGGACATGATCAAGCATCATGTTACTTTGGTTGTAGATAAAGTTCTTTGTGGAAGGATCTTGAACAAATTTTGGTGTTGTCGTATGTCATTAATTTGAATTATTACGTCAAAAGTGCTTTCATGCATCGCTGCCTTGTCTCACACCTCATCTGTGTTGGTTTATGTCATGATCGCAAATAGATGTTGAATGTCTAAATGTTCTGAGGGAGGGGAAATGCCATTGTTAAAGATGTGGTGAATCAGAAGCAGCGACAGATCTTTTCTTTGGTATTGTGACGCAAATCTGAGCTTAATAGATCATCGAAAAACAATATAATATAGGATGGGGACTTTGAGATGTGGGTGTTGCACTCAAACGTTGAGGCAGATGAATGTGAGTATGCAGGGTTGAGTTCAAGCAGACCAAATAATTGGAAGAAGCCCTGCGTATGTCAATGGAGAAAAGTTGTTGTTTTCACAGGAAAGGGGACATCGGATGCAAAATTCACTTTTATGGTGTTTGCATATAAATAAAATAAAAAAGTCTTAATATGTGGAGACAACCATCCTACAATGATATAAAAAAAAAAGATTTTCTTAGCAATATGACATCATATTGCTCAGGCTCCGCCCATGACCACTGACGGATGGTCTAACATTAGCATATTCTTTCCTTCAGCCAGTTGTACGCTGTCCATCATTTTCTCCGCACTTGACCAGCTGTAGCGACAAAAATGTCTTGTAAGCAATGCAGGTGTTTTGTAGTTGGATGTAAAAGCAAACATAAGAGTCTTCATTTGACGTCAGAGTCAATGAGGATGCAGTGGATTAGTTTTGTTTTTAATGGCCACCAAACTTGCTACCAAATACACAAAAATCTGAAGAGAGGGGTGGAGTTAGCAGTAGCTCATTATCATTTAAAGAGCCATGCACCAAAATGGCTCGCTGTGAACAGAGCTGTTTTTAACAAGGTAAAACGGGTGTTGTTTTACATGACCATTGAAGGATTTTAAACAGACATTTCATCAAAGCCCTAAAGAATCATACCAACTTGTGTAAAATGGGCATTCAATGTCCCCTTTAAACATTATGAGTTCAAAAAGAAACAATCACGTATGAATTGTTCACAATATCTAATGTAAATATGTATAATCTAAAATCTGTAATGTACATTTACGAACTAAATGGGGAAATTTTCATTCCATATCGAATTTAAACATTACAGGGCCTCCTATACTAATAATTTCATACAATTTGCATATTTATACTTACGCAGTATACATTTGGTTACCTTCCTTCTAATGTTGATGATTATGGATTATTGTAAATGACAGAGAAATAATAATAATAACAACTTTATTTTATGAAGCACCTGTACACATGGCTTTTTCAAAGCGCTGTAGAGTTTAAAAAAAATACATAAATAAAAATAATTTAAAAATAATAAAATTAAAACAGTAAAACAAGTCAGTTAAAAGCCATTCTTGAATAAAATGTTATAAGATTTTAAAATACCTAGAGATTTTGCTTCCCTAATGTCACAGTTGTGAGGCATGAGAAGAGCATGCACCCTTTATATAATTATTATAGAAATAATATATAAAATAATTATTATATAAAAATGTATATACATGTTAGCGTGTGTCTGTGTTAGTGTTGCTTCATCTGTGAAATGTCCACAGTTCACTAAATACCAACAAAAAGCTAACTTAATTTAGAGGTGTAGCGAAAAAACAGGTGCTACAGTGACAAATGGTCAATTATACAGTAAACAATTGTCTTTTCTAATTGCTTTCTTATCACTCCGTTTGCTAATTGTTTAGCATAACGACAAATATCCAAATTCGTCACTCGTCATTTTTAAAGTCCTCATGAACTATTATGTCTGGCAAGAGGAGGCAGCGCAGAGAATGATTCATTGGACCTGAATTGACTGATTCACAATTATTCGCTTATTGTGAAAACACAAACGACTGTAGCATTCATCATATTCAAATGAGGCAGTAAAATAAATGATGCCTGTGTTTTGGTGAGGAGCAGACTGCCTTTGGCATTTGTGAGCGGGAAAGAAAGAAAGAAAGAAAGAAAGAAAAAGTAAGAAAGAAAGGAAGTCTGTGGGATGGAGAAAGTAATGTTGACCTGTCATGTTCTTTTTCTTTACTAAAGCAATATGGCTCTTAATTATGAAACTGATTATAATTCACTGTTAATTTGATTCAGCTCTATTTTCAGCCATGATGACTCAGAACTTAATTCTATACATTTAGTTGTGTGTATGTAGAGTATGTACAGTGTGTGTGTGTATGTGTGTGTGACCACAGGCACTTTACCTCCTCTCATTTGCTTTCATTCCAAGCAGACCCTTGTTAGAACAAAAACCAGAGGGGGTTGACGAAGGAGAATTCCAGGTATTGACTAAATATATCTTTTCATTTATCATAATTTCTCCTTCCCACTTTGTCGCAGCTTCACTGTTTAAGGAAGATGGATGACACAAGATGTTGTCTTGCCTTTCAGACTCTTTCTGCTTGGGTAAGTGTGTCCAATGCGGAATTATTTTGCCAGTTTATTACTCTCCAGTAAGCGGCTGTCACTGTGTTCCCACTCGTGTCACTTCCTGTTCAAGCCTGTGTAAGGGCTTATCTGAGTGGCGTCAGCTGTCAGATGGCTTGTCAGCCATTGTGGGTCTATAGAAACATAGCTGCAGTGGATCCCAACCATAAATCAGCATTTAAATGGAACGCACTTTTTTTAATATTTGCGTTTTTCTGGTCTCATGAGCCTCGTACGTTTAGGCTCTGTGTTTATGAAAATAGACAGTTATTTTTAGCGAACACTGAAATCAATAATTCTCATCTATCAAGATACCGGAGCATGTAGAGGTGGATGTTTAATAGCTTTATGTGGCTGGTGTATTGTAAACTAATATTATTGATTCGCAAATGCGCTGTGTTCAGGTGCCAATCATCCAGACAGCAAGACGCCAAAAAAAAAAAAAAAAACATTTTTGGAGTTGGATAGCAAGACTTGTGAAACAAGAAGTACATACTTGAGTATTTATTACAGAAATATGCTTATTATGGAAATAGTATACTTTAAAAGAAAATACTTAAAGGGATAGTCATCCCAAAATAAAATAATTATCAATAATTTCTCACCCTCACTTTGTTCCAAACCTGTAAGACCTTCATTCGTCTTCGGAACACAAAATAAGATATTTCTGACAAAATCCAAGAGCTTTCTGACCGTGCAAAGACAGCAATGTAATTACCACGTTCCAGGCCCAGAAAGGTAGTAAGGACATTGATAAAATAGTTAGTGTGACATCAGTGGTTTACTTTACTTCTTCAAACATTAGCAGTAGCATCAGCTTTAGCATCATCACATAAGTAAACTAAACTGCTGAAAGTGTAAACCGGCCAATAAATGCTTTACACGTTTTTGTTTCCATGCTTAAATTATGTATAACGTCGACTCTGAAAGCTGCAATGTTGCCCTTAAATCCCTCCAGTGTCCCCCGTACTCTTTCGCCCTGTGCCACAAGGGCAGCCATTAATATCACTGGGGGACGATTCCCCTGGTACTGTGACTTATGAGAGGGGGTCTCGCTCGCTACTGTGACACAGACCCTGCTGGAGTGGGGAGTCGTGGAAAACGCTGACTTCCTCATAAACCAGACATGAACCCCAACCATCTGCTCCACCGCTAGTTACCTTCAACTACTGGTCTTACTGCTATCACCTGTAATACTTCATCACAGAGCAGCTCTACAGTCAGCAGTTCACAGCACCCAACTTTTATTTGAACTCCTAGCATTTTTTTGGAGTGCACCTGTTTCTCTCAGAAGGTCAGGAACTACTGTGGTTAGCATGTGGAATATAAAGTTAAGCAATGTTTAGCATTTTGAACTTGTTTTTTCAGTACACACACACACACACACACACACACACACACAAGGTGCTTCATGATGCCAGAAAACCCTTTTTTTTTGTCTAAATGGTTCCATAAGGAACCTTTAGCATCTGAAGAACCTTTCTGTTTCACAAAAGGTTCTTTGTGGCGAAAGAAGGTTCCTAAGATTATAAAAAGGTAAGAATAAGATGATTATTTAAAGAACCTTTGAACAGTTCTTTTTGGAACCAAAAATGGTTCTTCTATGACATTGCTGTGAAGAACCTTTAAATGTTTTACAAAAAATACTGGTCCCGCTTTATGTTAGGTGGCCTTAACAACTATGTACTTACATTTAAATTAATAATTTGATACAGTACACTTATTGTGTACATGCATGTTTTACATGGTACTTACATTGTAAGGAATTATAAGGATCTGTCTGCATTCTAAGCACTTTTGAGATATTGAGTTTCAAAGTTTTTGCGTTCCTTAGACTTCTGTAGATAAAACCATTTTTTTGTTTTCTAAAAAAAAGGCCTAAAATGTACACAGCTTACAAAAGAAATATCACGTAATGTAACTAAATTGTCACAGAATAAGAATATGTGAATAACTCAATTTTGACAAAAATGTCAAATAGAAACGTATAATTCCAAGGGGGCGAAATACCAGCATGTAGTTATATCTGTAATTAATTTCTGTAATTACTTTCATAATTACACTGTTGACCCATCCCTTATACTTTAAATCTACCCATATCACCAAACCTGTCCCTAACCTTACCTGTATCCCACCTCAGGAGCAGCAAAAGTGTTTTGCAATACAATATGAACACAATAAGTACATTGTACTTATTTTTTTATGTAAGTACATAGTAGTTAATTAATATTTCAGTCTTTCTACTTTGAAATTACACATTTAATTCATTGCATTACTTGCTTTTTACTTTGTAATTAACTGGTAAATTTACTTTTTTAGTACACTAAAACACTAGTACCTTCAGAAGTTTGGGGTCAGCAAGATTTTTTACATTTTTTTAAAAGAAGTGTCTGTTACTCACCAAGGCTGAATTTGTTTGTTTCAGGTCTAGACAAAATGTACAAAATCGCACAAGTGTCGTTGTACAAACTCATATGAATTAGCGACCTTGTAAAATACTGGTTGTGAGCGTTGGTGCCACACGATCCTTCAGAAATCATTCTAATATGCCGATTTGTAGTTCAAGAACAGTGATGCCAAGTCTATGGTTTTCCCAAAGAATTGGGCTACTTTAACACTGTTGCCACGAGTTGATTTTTATGTCCGCGGGTTGAAGCCCCCTGGAATGCTATTGGGCTAATTTTGAGTAGCAGTTGGGTGGGTGAAAACCTGGCAACCCTGCTCATGAAACATTTTTGCATCAATGTTGAAAACAGCTGTGCTGTTTCATTGTGGAAACATTCAATGAAATCATTTTGTGTAAAATTAAAAAATTTATTTATACGGATACAAAAATGGTTTCGTAAAAGAAATAATACAAACCATATGCAACCAGAACTGTTTTAACAAAATATTCAATACATAAATGGAGGAAACAAAATCTGTTTTTACTATGCTTAATTACCATATGTTTAGGATTGCCACCTCAGAAGTCTTGGTTGAAAATGACCCCATTAACTCAAACTGGCAACGAGACCAGGATATTTGTCACTGAAAGCTTTACTTTATAGTATCTCCTACTTCTGCCAAACTGCAATTTATTACAGAATCAAAAAGCGGTAACATTTGGTAACCATAAATCTATCAACAAATCATAGACAAACAAATGCTGAATGAAAACACAATGACTACAAAAGAAATGCCTGAGGTTTAAATGCATTGTGACTGGGCACCAATAAACTCGAAAGGAAACTTTGTTCTTTTTTATGATACAGGCTAGTACTATCACAAATACTAAGACTTTTTTTTACTAAGTACAAAATTTGTATATAATATACTGAGGTTTTTCTGTTATTTCCTATTGAAAGTTGAAATCTAAAGTGAGATTGATCTAGCACAGCATATAATCTCCATCACACACAACAGCAACGATCACAAATAGTCTGTCAATTAGCATTTAAACGCTAACAATGCCATATAAACTCACGCTCGACCTCACACACAAACATCCGCACAAATCCACCCACTCAGACTATCCGCAACCCCCTTCCCAAACTCGCCCAATATCTTCCCCTCGGCATTGTGTTATTTCCATTATTATTAATATCTGCCAGCTTAATTTTCAGCCCTGTCATAACGTGACAGCCTAAATGACTAGAGACAATCGCTTATTGATAACTTTCCCAGCAAACCTGCCACTGGAGCCAGCTGATCGGGCCGCTCTCTCACGCTGCGGGCGTCTCACATGGTTGAGATAATGGGCCACTGCTCCCATGCTGAAACAGATTGAATGTGCAGTCAGTCACTGTCTTACTGAATCATACTCCAGTCTATCAGACAGACAGACTCGGATTATCATTTTACAGAGGTGGGGGGAGAAAGAGAGCGAGGGACCGGGAGAGAGACAAAGATACCGCGTGTTATGTCATTCAATTTCGCGCTCATCCCGGTTTCGCATTTAAGTCCGAGACATCGGACTCAGCGTGTTAAGCGAGATTCCGATATTCGATATTCAATTCCGCCTCCAAATTCCTGATTCGCGATGAACGTCTTCCTCTGTGAAGTGCCCCGTCACTCACATATCGGTGGAGAAATCTCTATTATGATAGCCGACGTTGCTTCACTACTCTGTCAAAATGAAAGTTAACAGATCGGGTGTCAATAGGACACCATGCATCCGCTCACTCACTCAGTGTCAAACCTGAGAGCCTGTATGACACGTAGACAGACACTTCTACAGCTATACGGGTCCAAAAATGTCAGTCTCAGCAGCAGTCGGCTGGACTGGACCTGTAATGGACTGGTTTCCGCTAGTGTCAGGACTGAGGTGATGTACCTTCTGCCCTGACAACTTTCACTGGAAGAAATGAAAGTGCTGACGTTATGAAAGATAAATAAACTGATAAACAAACCGACAGTTAGACTCGGTCGTAGCTGAAATCCAAAGGGAAGTTTTTTAAAGTTTTACCACACCACAACGAAAGGTGATTAATAATACATTAGGATTAGACAACTGGACTGGATGCGAGATATATGAGAAATATGAAAAAAGAGTATAAAAATGACAAAAGAATACTTCATATAAATGTATGTATGCATATAATATGTATATATATACAGCAGCTGGACGTTTGGAGGAAAACGACTGCACTTTACTCGCTGTCAGGCTCTTCATTATGAAAGAGGGAGGTTTTTTTATTTGAGAGAGTGAAGAGGAGCTATGAGAGGGAAGTAATTGGCACGGAGGTGTAAAATTCCCCCTCTTCAGTGCCAGCTGTTTAAAATATGGATGGTGTTGTTTGGGTTTGTTGGTTTCTTTTGGATTCTGCTGGGGTGTGCAGCATATTACTCTGACCTTTTTTCGAACACACTGGAGGAGTAAACAAAACTTTACAATGATGGTTTCTCTTGTGAGTTGAAGAAGTTTTTTGAAATCTTTTTATTTTTTTGAGGTTTTGCGAGATCGGTGAAGCTAAATTCTCTATAATACCTTAGAGAACGATTTTCACAGATGTTGAGCTGCTTTTAGAAAAGTTTTACTAAATTAGATTAGATTTACATTTATTGTCATTGTACAGAGTACAAGTACAGAGCCAATGAAATTCAGTCAATATGATGGATTTTTAAATATTGACATGAAATCATAAAATGCAAAATGGATATAGTGCGGTAACAGTTTTTTTTCATAACCTCTTTCATTTCATTTAGTTCAGTTGATGATTTCATATTTTTAATCAAATATCAAATGTATGTTTTTATACTTAATTTTGATTATACGTGACTATATTTGATTGTAAATTTTCTGTATTGAAAAAAATTAAATAAAAAATATAAGAGAAAAAAGACAGAAAATAATAGTACTTTCTCTTCATAACCTGTTTTTTTAGTTCAACTGATTGTTGCATACCTGAATTATGACTTCATTTTTTTATTCAGAAAAATGTAAAATCTGTATTTTTACACTTAGTTTTTAAACTTTTTATTTATTTATTGTATTGAAAAAAACAAAAAATAAAAAATGAAAGTTTTAGACAAAGAAAACAGCTTTTTCTTAATTATTTTATTATTTTTTTTATTCAGACAAATGTCAAATCAAATGTCAAATTCTTACACTTAATATTTAAAATTATATTATATTTTATTTATTTTTTAATTTTCTGCATTTAAAAATGCAAATAAAAATAGAAGTTTTAGACAGAAAATATTACTTATTACATAATATTACTTATACTTTTTTCTTCATAGCCTCTTTTATTTTTTAAGTTCAACTGATGATTTCTTACTTGAATTATGATTTACTTTTTTATTCAAATGTCAAATTTATGTTTTTACACTTAATTTTTAAATCAGATTTAATTTTTTAATTTTCTGCATTTTTCTGAAAAACATTAAATAAAAACTAAAGTTTTAGACAAAGAAAATAAATGTACCTTTTTTTTCTTTATAGCCTCTTTAATTTTTTTTCAACTGATGATTTCTTACCTGAATTGATTTTTTTCATTCAGACAAATGTCAAATCTATGTTTTTACACTGAATTTTTAAAATTATTTTATTTTACTTTTTTATTTTTATTTTTTTAATCATTATTTTTAATCTTCTGCATTGAAAAATGCAATAAAAATGAAAGTTTTAGAAAAAGAAAATTTTCTTACCTGAATTATGATTTCATTTTGTTTATTCAGACAATGTCACGTGTTTATACATGTATATTTTTAAGTTATATATTTGATCTTTTTAATGGAATTTACACAATTTTATTAGACAGAATTAACAGTTCTTTTATTTCTTTATAGCCGCTTAAATTTCTTTTGTATCTAAATTATGATTTCATTTTTTATTTAACAAAATTGACAAAATTTTGAGACAAAATTAACAGTACTTTTATTTCTTCATAGCCTCTTTCATTTTTTAGTTCAACTGATTAGTTCATATGTTTATAATATATTTCATATTTTATATATTGTATTTTTATTTTCTTCATGGACTGAGTAAATAAATAAATAAATACATTTTTCACACACACACAAAATCAATAGTATTTTGAAATAAATATATACCACCACGATATCAAATATGTTTACTTTATTTGATATTTGCTATCATCAGTATATACTTTAAATCTGATACTGGACAAAGTGCTTCAGTTTGAATCTTTTGGCTATACATGCCCTAATCGTATTTGATATCATGGTGGTTGGTATCTGTTTGACCTGTGTGACATCACTAAAGACTTTCCTTGTGCATTGGCTAGTTCTGTCACACCATTACACTAATCTTCATCTGCTTGATTTGATTCTCTCCGAGACATCCCTTTGTTAAGTCTTGCATAAATGCATAGATAACAAAATTATTAAATTAAAGGGAAGGCCCTTGACGTTGCTCACTGTCGCCTTAAATCATGCATGAACGTGATAATTATCCAGGCAAGGCTAAGAAGGGCCCATCACGACTGCTTTAAATCCAATAAACGTCCTGACCCGATCATTAGAATTGACCATCTATCAGGACCATCGAGTTGCACATTGTCGTTAGCCGCCGCTTATAATCCCTCTTGATCAGCACTAATTACACATAGCGGGAGGGAGTGACCAATATTTTCAGTCGGCGAGCCGCAAGAGGCTCAGATGGTTTTGGCTTTAACCCCACAAGATTCTTCAGGTTGGATAATAATGATTCTGAACACATTTTAAAAATCTTCAGCTTGGCAGGATGTCTTT
This sequence comes from Labeo catla, assembly GCA_012976165.1. Classification (NCBI taxonomy): domain Eukaryota; kingdom Metazoa; phylum Chordata; class Actinopteri; order Cypriniformes; family Cyprinidae; genus Labeo; species Labeo catla. The sequence continues at coordinate 90,946 of VONZ01000234.1, forward strand.
GTTCACAGGGAAGATGCCTCGTGCAGTTTTTAGTTCTCTCTCCATGTGAAGTAAGAATCTCAGTCGTGATCATTTTGGATATGAGACAAAGAAATGAAATTCTTTAAATATTTTTGAAAGTCTACTTAAATTTGAAACAAAATTCAATCCAGTTATGAATAGTCATTTTCATCCAGCACATATGTGACCCTGAACCACAAAACCAGTCAAAAGGGTCAGTTTTTTGAAATTGAGATGTATACATCTTCAGAAAGCTGGATATATAAGCTTTGATGTATGGTTTGTTAGAATAGAACAATATTTGGCTGAGATACGACTATTTCAGTATATGGAATCTGAGGATGCAAAAAAGTCAAAATATTGAGAAAAACATCTTTAAAGTTCAAATGAAGTTCTTAGCAATGCATATTACTAATCAAAATTTAAGTTTTGATATATTTACAGTAGGAATTTAACAAAATATCCTCATGAAACTTGATCTTTACTTAATTTCCTAATGATTTCTATCATAATTTTACTATGTATTTTTGGCTATTGCTACAAATATACCCCAGCAACTTAAGACTGGTTTTGTGCTCCAGGGTCACATATTTAATGAACAGTTAAATTAATAAAATATCAAAAACAAAACATTTAGATTTACGAATCACACTATACTGTGTGAAGATAAAAAGTAACCCCATAATTTTAATTTATTATTTAAAAATAACATCTTTCAGAAAGTATTTTTATTATAAGTTTTAAGTACAAGTAATCATGTGCAGTGTCAAACATTTTACATTTATATAATTTTATTTATTTTTTTTTTTACATATGTAGCCTATAATTTTTATGGCTAAATATATCTTTATGGCTAAAAAATAAAATACGAATGAAAAATACACACACACACACACACACACATACGCACACACACGCACACATATATATGGGTTGTTGACGTGACATGGCGTTTTCGCTGTCTCACAAGATAAAAATAAATACAATTAATATTGTCAATTTTAAAATGCTGTAAATCATTAAACATTTCTTTGTCCTACATGGACCTGTTGTTATAAAAGCTGCAGTGTTATTAGATTTAGTTTTTAAATTTTTGAGTCAAAATTGTCCTATGGTGTGACTGTCTCAAGCATGTTCAGTAAATTACTACTACTAAAATAACTTTCATAAACGAAAAGGAAAAGCATAAAAATGTTAGTAAATACTGTTACAGTTTTGTTGTCTTTTGGTGTGACACCCCAAAGCCATATTTTTGTATTAAAATCTGTATTAAACTACATAATCATGACAAATTATGCAAATGTGTCTTGCAAACTGCTAATGACACGTTAGCATGGAATAACAAGGTCATTAATTGACACAAAAGGCTGAAATGTCCTATGGTGTGACAGAAAATGCCTGTACTGTCACACCATGGTACAAAGATGTCACACCAGAGGACAAGGTCTCTTTAAATGAAAAGGAATGGAAAGAATTGAGGGAGCGAAATTGGTGGAAGAGAGAGGATGCTGAAATATAGACATTAACAGGGGATATAGAAATATAGAAGTTAACAGGGATCTATCGGAAGGGAGAAGATCCTAAGAGAACGATGCAGAAAGTAAATAGAATCAAAATCATGCCTTAAAAAGAGAGCTATACAGTTTTTTAAGAATCATTCACATCTTAATGAATATAGTTTCAGTCATGTATCAATAATATTTAACTGTATCATAAATGTCAATCATATTTAGCTGTGCCGCACATGCAGCAGGGGGGCTGAGTCTCAGTAACAAACTGATTGACTACGAGACTGAATTTCGTTGATGAAAATTATTTTGTTTTGTTGAAAAAAAAAAACGTTGATATTGTTTGTATCAAAATGAAACTTTCTTTCTCTTTTAACATATTCAAAATTAAATAGAAATAATTTAATAACTACCATTTCTGTCCTTTAGTGTGACATAATGTCATATGGCGTGACACATAAAAGAACCACAGATTTGTTTTTATCTCAAAATATCTTTAAAAATTATAAGCTATATATGTAAAAATGTATATATATATACATACACACACACTCACACACAACGTGTATATATATATATATATATATATACATTTTTACGTATATAGCCTATAATTGTTATAGTTACATATACTTTTTATGGCTAAAAAGTAAAATACAAATGAAAGTTTTACATTAAAAAAAATCATAGAACGTTTATATATTTAAAATCATGAACACTGTCAAACACAGTCATGCAGCCATTTTTTGATATGCCGATGGGAAAGGGGAAAGCTAATTGAAATCACATGACCAGTGTAATACTAGCTTTATCTAAACAAAGTAAAAAAAAAAAGAAAGAAATTGCATACAGAACGCGGGGAAAGACCTGACTGTATAGAGTTCACAACTGCATCTTTTCTCACTGTATAATCTAACACATTTAAGATTTAGAAGTCAAACTTAATAGGAAATTTTTACCTCAAATAAAAATGTCAGGTCAAAGACTATAACAGCCAACCTGTTGATCTAAAAGTAGCTAACACTTGAATGAACCCTGAATATGAAGGTTTTCGGGACCACGTGTGACCTAGTCTTTGCCAGGCCACCTAATTAAGTCCAGCAATTAGAATTCTGCAGGCTGGAAGGCTAAACATACAAACAAACTGTGGTTTCCATAATGATTCCTTCAGAGATGGAGGCTGACATTCTGCGTTAACAATCCTGCGGGTCTGGCTTTTGCCTCGCTGGCTGGCACCCCCAGGCCTCGCAATGCAAACAACAACAGAAAACAACAGGAACAGCTGCAAGAACAACAACAACAAAGACGTGTCCCCATTTACCCTTCAGCTGGATTTGCGAGCTCGCTGCTTCAGCTCCATTAGCAGCGGATCCAAGCCGTTCTTTTTTACGTTTGTGGGTGACAGTATTCCACACAGCGCTGGCTCTCGTTAAGCCAGAGAGCAAAAGAACCAAGAACAAAAGGGCCGAGATTTGTGCGGAGGATGAGTAGGGCCACCAAACTGGCTGCCGTCACACTGCGAGTTCCCCTGCCAGCACAGGCTGTCCGACCTTGCTTTATTGGCTCGCCGTTGAGTTTGCGGTCACATTAGATACACCGCCGTCCTGCCGCAAACACCCGGAGGAATGCATGGGTGGCGCGCGATGGGATTCCGCACACAATCCGGCTTTCATTTCACGCGAGGGCACAAATCCCTGTTCGTCTCAGCCTCTTTTCCTTCATAATCACATAATAAAAGCTATGAAATCATACATAGGCAAAACTTGTTTCATTATGTGACCTTATTTTTATTGATCACCACATTGTGAAACTCTTAACCTCATTTACTTTGGCCATGTGATTCATCTCAAATTGTCCACACATGTGACTCAAACAGATGTCAGATGGGCTTCATTTAGCTCACATAGGTCAAGCCGTAGTGCAACGAGAGACTCAGAGGTGTGAAATAAAAAACAATGGTCATGGCATGTCTGGGACTTCAGAGAGAAGCCCTCTGAGGCTTTTGGATTGTGAAAATCCACATCTCTCCATTTCTCTTTTCTTCTTCTCTCCTCTCTTCCTTAGAAACACTTAGGCAGCACACTATTCTTCTCCCGGCTTTGAGCATTGTTCACGTTCTTTCTGCCTAACGCTTGAAAGCACCCCATTTTTCACTCGGCCACTTCCTCGTGGGACCCCAGCCCAGAGAGCAGCATGCAGAGGATATGTTTTATTGGACTGTTGCTGACAAATAAATCTAAATATGTATTTTGGTCATGTTTGCAGGCAGGCGGTGTCCTCAGGGGGTAGAGGTGGGTGATTATCAGCCATAAATAAAAGTAGCAGGTCATTCACATGTGCATACTCTTAAAAGCAAAGAGTAAGACCGCCAGAGAGAGAGAGAGATTTGAAAAAAGAATATTCCATTTGTACATTCAAAATCTAAAATTGCACACTTTGCCGTATGAGCTCAGTATATAACCGTATTGCAAGTTGGCAAGTAATCAATTTAAAGAAGCAGTTTTTGTCAAAGTGAAAATTCTGTTATCATTTACCTAGCCTCATGATGCTTCAAATTCACATAAAACACAAAAAGAGATATTTCACAGAATGTTGCTACTGGTTTTTGTCAATACAATGAAAGTAAATAGGGAAAACGCAAAAAAAAAAAGCATCCATAAAAGTAGTCCAAATGACTTATGCTTCAAACCTTCTAATGCCGTAGATTCCCATTTGTCTGACAAACAGACTAAATTTTAAAAACTTTGAGTCAGTGGCATCAAATATTGGCTTTTGCCTTTTTATACAAATTATGAGAAACTTATTAATGAGAAAGTCACATTGTGAAATATTTAAAGTCACAATAAGAAGAAATATGGCTGTTGTTGTGAGTTACTAAGTCATATGAACTCACATTTGCTAGAAAATGTACCTGTGGGAACTTTTTCCTTTTTTGCAAGACGGAAAATACATACCAATAAGTACATACCACGGCAGTTTCCAACAGAAATGAACACTAGAGGTGGTAAAACAGTGAGCATTTGTCATAAACAGTTTTGATTACAGCTCTGTATGTTTCGTTTTCCGGATGTAACACGCTCACTCGGTAGCTCAGCCGGCACAGAACTGGATATAGGATGTGGAATCCTTGGGTACGAATCCCATGAAAACCGTAACTCATGATGAAAGAGCTGAAAGATGAGCGATCAAAAAAACAAGCTAAAAGGACATGCATGCGATTGTGTTTGCATCACATTTGCTTTTGTTCATACTATCGGATAGGTTTAGGTATAGTGCAGATGGTACATTATTTTAAAACGTCATGGAGCAGTACAGTTATAGCGCCACTCAATGGACACGTACAAAACGAACGTCACATAAAACGTACCATCCGTTCATCTGTTCTGGGAAAAAAAAACTAACACTCTTTTAGCGCCACTCAGTGGACATTTCACATCGAATATGTCATGAAACATACATGGCGGTACGTATTTCACATCTGGCGAAAACGTTCCCACAGGTATGTTTTCGTCATGAGATCAGGCTTTTTTTAATATATGGCAAAGTAGTCTTCTATCTTTATAACATTTCAGCAGTGTTGGGAAGTAACTAGTTACATGTAACATAATTACAAAATAAATGTAACTGTAATCTGTTAAAGTTACTGAGAGAAAATGTGTAATTACAGTTATTTATGAAAATGTTAATAATAAAGGGGGTAACAAATATTTCCACACACATACAGATTTGATTGATTTCTTTTCCAAATTGCACTGACCTCTCTATAATAAGAGACACCAATGTGTCAGGAGTTTAGGACACAGAATAATAACTTGATAACTCTTTGACTTCCTATTTGGATTTATGTATATGCTTTATTTTTTAAAGAACTATTTTTTTCCAATGCATTGTTAGATGCCAGTGTTTCCTGTTATAGCTATGCAAAGATTTGCTTTCAAAAACAGTGTCATAGCTATTAAACTGTATTATCTGTATTTAAACTCAGAACGATCTCAAAGTAAAAATAGGTGCTAAAGTCTGATTTTGTGGTGGCTGTGGTTTAAAATTAAATTATTATAATCTTAAGCGATGAAGGATTTTGAAAGTCTAGTAATCAGTGTTGAGTACCCTAGAAAAAAGTAATAGATTTAAAATGCATTTATTTTAAACTAAGTATAGTTCAAGTCCATTAGCGTATTTACTGACATATCACTTGAGACTTACTGATATAAAAATTGTACTCTGTTAGAAAAAAAGGTGCAGTTCTGTCACTGGGGCGGTACCCTAAGGTACAAAGGTGAAAAGGTACATCTTTGTACCTTACCCACCCCTAAACAGTACATATTAGTACCTTAAAGGTACATTTTAGTACTTTAGAAGTACATACTGATACCTTATCAGTACTTCAAAAGTACATATTTGTACCTTTTTCACTTTTGTACATTAGGGTACCCCCCAGTGACAGAACTGTACCTTTTTTTTCCCTGAGAGTGTAATTAAATTTTATTTGGAGTACTACTTTTCTTAATATTAAGCCTAAAATATGTTTTAATGTCACTACTGATGAGGACTGTATGATCTTTGAATAATATCAGTCTTTAAATGCAAAATATTAAAAATGTGCCTAATGTATACTTGCAAAAGTTCCACTTTAGCACAATCAAATATACTTCAGTATATCTTTAGTTGGACTTCAGCACTACTTCTGCACAATTAAAGTGCATTAAGTACAAAATTAGTTTAGCAGACTTTAAATATTCCAGTTTAGTATACTAAAAGTACAATTGCAGGGTATTTTTATTAACCCTTTAAATGTCACTCCCTTAACAACAGACATGAAAATGCACTATTCAAAGTTAAATTTTTATAATTCATGAACGAAAACATTTTGTAATATGATTATGATTTTGATTATAATTTCCATGGTAATTCAATGTCTGATTTTAAAATGGTTTTCAAAGGATGAATTTTGAGATTTGAAGATTTCAGTTGATATATAATTTCTTAAGATTTCTATTGCGAGATAGTGAAAAAGGCAACGAAGAAAGTCTTTTTGTGGCAAAGGTCAGAACTCCTGTTATGATGTAGATTTTTGAGGTGCACTCTTGTCATAAATTAATCTATTACTTTTCCTACATAATTTGTAACACAAAAGAGTGGTAAAATATCTATTTAGGAGTCTTAGACCTTCCCAACGATATATAGTTTGTCACGATTAGATTAGAAATTATTTGTAATATAGTGAAGTAAACTTAGGCGTCCCACAGAGCGGACGGTGACAGTTGAAGGGTTAAGTACATAATATGTAAATGTATTTGTAGTATACTTAGCATTAAGTATATAGTAGTCAACATTTGAAGTGGATCAAAACCTTTAATCAAAATTGTCCTAAAACCAAAACAATACCCATTTGTGTCTTAGGACAACTCTGATTAACTTTTTTTGATCCACTTCAAATGTTGACTACTGTATGTATTTTAAATACATTTTTGTAAATTTATTTTTCTCTAGGGTACTGGTTAACCCTACCTGCTTCAAATGTTTGAAAATGATTAACAGTTTAAAACGTGTTCGAATTTTAGAAAAGTAATCTAAAAGTAATCAGTTACATTAATTGTAATGGTAAGTAATTGAAAGTTACACTACTTATTACATTTTAAACAGGGTTTACTTGTAATCTGTAACCGAAGTCACTGCATATCAGACATATTTTGCCCCACATCTTTCTCAAACTTAAATCATAACTTGTCAATTCAGTGCCATCACAGAGAAAGAGATGACCAAACTACATAACAAACGCATCTGAGGGAGAGAACAGGAAACTGGGGCAGGTCATAGGAGTGACAGGCACATATAATATACATACTTGAGTAGATAAAAGTCAGCAGCGTATTGAGACGTGCCAGCCCGACACAAATCAAGCTGTCCATTACAGGAGGCCCTCGCAGGTCACGCTCTTAATGAAATGGTCTGGGCCTGCTGACGGGGCTGAAAGAAAGTCAATGGGAAACGCTGGGCAGCGGCACGCCTTTGTGATTGACACATCCTGAGCCACCGGCCCATCCGGCGTGTCAGAGAGGAACGGCGGCTTGGCCTTGACTGGACGTCCCCTATCAGCGTGTCACGGGGTGGGGATGCGACTGTAAATTATGGCCGCTTTTGTTCGTGGGCTCGAACTCTAAATGTTAAGTCTGGCCTGATATATGAGGACGGGGATAACAAATGAAGATCTCCAGCTTGTAGTTAAACGTATTAATGTACGCTATACGTCATTTCATACATGCAATATCAATCGCGCTTTTCACACGCCACAATTACCGTTGTCTCCCGCGCGGCAGGTTGAAACACGTCACCGGGACGGGAAGACGGGAAAAGTCTGCTAAGTTTTCAATCCGAGATAGGCGCTTTGAAGGTAGACAAAACTGCAGGGAATAAAAGCGGGGGCCTTCGGCAAGCTGCACTTCTGAAGGCTGGCGCGCTTCTCCAGCTGCCTGGCTTGACAAGCGAGCTCTTCCACGGCGCCGCTGAATTATATCTGTGTGTCTAATTATGTCTTTTCAACTGCTCACAATGAAAGACTGTGTGCCTTCCACACGCGTGGAGTAGGACAGCGGGTGGAAGTGCCGCCCGAAAAGAACACACTCCCGTGCTTCTGACATAGATACCTGTCTGTGTGTCAACATAGCACATTGCGTGACGTCTCGGCACCCTAATGAAAGAGATCTGTGCGAGAAGCTGCCATTCTGTTGTTGTTTATTTTTTTTTTTATACATATATTTTTTACACGAGCAGCGAATCTTTTTTTTGTCTCTTCTCCCCCAGTTCACAATTTAAACACAATTAGATCTCATTTGGTGTCTTTGTTAAGCTTCTTCTAGACAAATGTATTATTTGTACAGGGCAACATACATTACATTGTTAGCAACGTAACTGAATTTAGCACAGTTTTTGGCGTCGCATAAAACCTCTATTTTAACTGAATACAAACATAACTTATTCTCATCCTTTTATACCCTTCCGTGTCGTTTTCCTTCTGAAGGAGGCTGGTGTATCGCTCCTGCACTAAAGCGGTCACAAGGGGGTAGCATTGACACAGCTCTGCGAGGCGCTCCGGCTGAAGACATGCTGTGGGACAAACTGCCTTTGATGTAATTGAGGTCTCAGACCTTTTACGAGAGCATATATTGGTTTGTACGTGAAAATGTTCAAGGAACAATGGATTTCCATAAGTGGATGTAAAATTGTGTTTGGAACTCACCTCTGCATGCTAACCGCTTCTCTAAACAATAACAAAAAATGGCTGCACGGTCAGCGGGTCTCGTAATTTCTCCGGGGCCGTGCTGAGGAAATGAAAGAGACTAAAGCATTAGGATTAAATAGGTGACTAAAAGATTCAGACACACTCGCTTATGTGTGCTGCATCCCCGTTGAGTCATCAAAATAAACATGCAGATTTTCATGAAGTCAAACTGTTTAAAGGAGGAGGGGGAAAGGCGAGTTTAGGAGCAAAGAAATCTGTCAGTGTTTGCCAGAAAATATAAATTATTTTAATGGGGAAATTCCTTCAGTGAAAGCCTCTGACACGAACATAGATTTTATCCTGGCCACATGGGATGAGCGAAATCAGTCAAAGGAGGTAAACATGTTTTTGGATGGGCATATGTTAACCTCCACACATCCAAATAAAGCGCTGCAAACACATGGTACAATTATTACTTCATTAATGTACTAATTAAGCTTCGCTAATCATGAATCATACTAGAAGTCACCTAATAAGCATTCGCGTCTATTTATCTTCTCATCCAAAGCGATGCTTTAAAGCAGAGTAAGACCGCGGGCTCATAAATAAAGGTTACGCATTTACATATTCAGTTTATCATGAATATTGCATACACTGTACATAAAAATTCAAACACACTCTTTATGAAATATGATCTAGCAGCCAGCGAGAAATGATACACGCTGTCCATTCACATTAGTCAATGTTCCTTATTAACTCCCTTTGTTGATGAATAAAGAATGAAAGATATTTGACCTGGTTTATTAATACAGCCTTCGAAGCCATTCATATTTCTACTTGTATTGTGTGACACACACAGAGCGCTTAAATAAATATTTAAGAAATTGTTTATATGTTATCACTTTGCCAGTGCCTGGCTAATCGGAAATTGAAAAATTGGTTTCATAGAGGAAGTGGGGCACGGTCACATGGTACAACGGTGGTGACCCAATGGAATGCCACCTCACCTTACCTCTGCCAGCTGTGACTTAATTATACTGTCTCTCTCTGTGCTGATTAACTATATTCATTATTAATCTGAGGGGTAACTATAGCAGAGGCACGGAGGGGGAAGATGACACAGACTTGAGAGATGGTGCGTTTCTCCCCAGAGGTAAGTTGACTGACACTCTGTATAATGTAACATGAACAGATATAGTATGTCATGTACAACAGATAACATATCTTTGTACATTTGTGTTGTCACTTTTTGCAGGAAAAGGGATTTTTCTCAAAGCTTCTTTTGTAATGTATTATAGTCATTTTTAATGCTAACAGTGTGTTTGTGTTTAGCTTTGTTTAAATAATATAATATATATTTTAAATAAATAATAAAACATATATTTACACATTTAAATATATATATATATATATATTCACACTTTATTATTTCCAATTTATACATTTTATGTACAGTTTTTACAAATGTAATTTAATCCAAAATTTTGAATTAGTTTCACAGTTATAAAACTTCCAAATAAAAAACACATCCATCCTTGGTGAAGAGGGAAACATAACAAAACAAAACAAAACAAAACAAAACAAAACAATAGTAATAAAAACACATAGTTAAAATATTTGTATTTTTGAAATGTATACTGACTATATCATTTTATATAAATATATATATATATATATATATATATATTTTTTTTTTTAATGTATATTAAATACAAATAAAAAATTTACAAATTCTGTTTATTTCTACATTAGCAAAATCTTAATTAGCTTTAAACTTATAGTGCCAAAACCGCTGAGTGACATGGAAAAAGCTTTTTATTTTATTTTATTTTATTAATTGTTTTTAACAATGCATTTTTAACAGTGTGTTAATGTTTAGGTTTACTTAAATAATATAATATATATTCAAAACATAAAATTTAACAAAACAAAAAAATACTTGAATTATTTCCAATTTATACATTGGATTTATTTACAAATTTCATTTAATTCTAAATCAAAAAATTGTGAATTACATTTACACTTCAAGTGCCAAAACTTCCAAAACACATCCATGCTGGGTGGAGAGGGGAAAAAAGAAATAAAATAAAGAAAATAAAATAAAATGAAAATGAACAAAAATACATTGATAAAATATTTTTATGTTTATAAAAATGTATATTGACTATAAAATTTTAAATATATTTTTTAAATATAATATATTTTTACAAGTATATTTACAAATTTCATTTAATGCCAAATTAGAAAATTTTGAATTAGCTTTCTTTAAACTTATAGTGCCAAAAGCACTGACTGAAATGAGAAAAGCTTCTGTTTCGCTTCTGTTATAACATATTATAGGAATTTTTCTATTTAATTTAATTTTATTATTTTTTATTATTTTAACATTTAATAAATGTAAATTTAAATTTAATTTAATAAAACATCTTTAATTTAATAAAAACAATTTAAACTTTAATTATTTCCCATTTTATACATTTGATATACTTACAAATTTCATTTCATTCATTCAAAACCTCTGAGTGAAATGGAAAAATCTTCTGTTTATGCTTCTCTTGTAATATTTTATAACAATTTTTCAGATTTTTATTTTATTTTATTTTATTTGTAATTTAACAGTGTTTAAGTTTAGACCTATACAATAATAAAACATAATATAGGCCTATATAAAAAAATGTAAAAAATATGCACGACATGTAATTAATAATAAAAAAAATTAAATCTAAAATATTTACCGTTTATAAACGTAACATTTTTTTTACAAATTTAATTTAATTTGAAATGAGTAAACTGTGAATTAGCTTCACACGTCCAGTGCCAAAACCACAATATCCCTGTTCCACAATGCATCCGTCCTGAGTGAAATGGGAAAAGCCTCTGTTTAGATAATCTCCACAGCTTAAGCCAAGAAAGAGTGTGTGATCTCCAAATGTATTCAGCAGGGGGAGAGAAAATGACCTGGGTTTGGTGGAGAGGAACTAATCTGTGCAGGCCTGACACAGGACAGGAGAGGCCTCTTACAGTTATTATGATGTGTCGCCTCAAGTTAGAAGAGAACAGGGCATGATGGCCGGAGAGGAAGATGCGTGTGTGGGGAAATACTGGAGGTCAGGGCAGGGAATGAGGGAACGACGCCACAGGCACCTGCAGTCTGGCTGATTTCTAACCAAGGGGAGCTGGAGAGGAAGTGCAATCCAGGGACTCGGCTTTTTATATCAAGACCAGACTTTTTACAACCAGAACTGGAAACTACAACATGTTATTTAACACAAAGATAAAAAAGAAACAACAACAAAAATAAAACAACAACAGTAGCAGTAATAATAACAATCATAGCAATCATCATCATCATATAATAATAAAATAAAATAAAACAAATTATATATATATATATATATATATATAATAATCATTATTATTATTATTATTGTTATTTATTTTATTGTATAAATTGGTAAATGTATACAATATATATTAGTATATGGGTAAATTGAAGGCCTAATTTTAAGTTGTATGCTTTTAAATAAAAAATAAAAAAGTATAGGCTTGTATAAAAATAACATTTACAGTTAAAATGTTTATATTTTAGTTATTTTTTGCTTTATAATAATAATAATAATAATAATAACAATAACAATAACAACAAATTAAAAATAATCAATAACATGGTAAAGTGGTAGTAGTAGTAAAAAAAAGTGTACGCCTGTCATGAATCTGGTCGGTGACCTTCGGTCCGCTCACCACCAGATGTCGCTCTCGCTCCATCATATCACACAGACTGTTGCATTGCACCCCGGACTACTACTCCCATCATTCATCGCACTGATTGAGTCAGCACCTGTGGCCAATCAGGCGCGCTATAAAAGCCCCGGACTTTCCCTCTGTAACTCACAGAGTTTTGTGGTGTTTTCATTGTTTATTCGCGTTAGTTCCCTAGTTCCGGAGTTTCCTAGTTCCGGAGTTTCCTAGTTTCCCTTAGTTTAGCATTCTCACCTGGCCACCTGGACTTATCGCTCGTTGTACAGAATACCCCTCTGCTTTGCGTTATGGATTATGTTCGCCGCTGATTGACCCACGCCTGCTTCACGGACTACTCTTGTGCCTCGCCCCTACATACCTGTTTGTCATTGTTTTGACCCTGCCTGTTCAACCATGTCTCTGTCTCGTCCTGTTAATAAAAGCTTGCATTTGGATCCGCTCACCTCTCGTCTCACTCCCCACATTACAGAATACTCCGTCACAACAGGATCCAGCAGCTTTACACACGGACACAGTACAGGTATGGACACTACAAGGATTTTATTCAGATTAAAACAAGGTCTGCGTTCATTAGAGCAACACATCCGTGAATTCCTGGCCATTTCAAATCATTCAGATCTCCTGGACTATATATTAATTGAAATCTTCTGTGACAGCGTTAATTACCCACTAAAGGTGAGGCTGAGACGCGAGGGTCCACGTTCAACACTGGCTGCTTTTATTGACTATGCTTTGCTGTGTGTGGGCTCATCCTTTACTGTGGGTGTCGTGGAGGAGCAACGCGACATCGCGGTATCGCCGGCTGTGCAACCCGCTCGCAAAATGGCGGCCACGCCGGAGCGCGTTCACACCATGGCGGCGACAGCGGAGCCCGTGCACAAAATGGCGGCGACAGCAGTGCCCGTTCGCAAGATGGTGGCCACGCCGTTGTGCGCTCACAAGATGGCGGCGACGGCGGAGACCGTTCACAAAATGGCGGCGAAAACGGAGCTCCGTCACGTCACAGCAGTGTTTCCAGAGTCAAGCCAAGTTACAGCTGTGTTTCCAGAGTCAAGTCAAGCTGCTGCTGTGTTTCCTGAGTCAAGTCAAGTTGTTGTTGTGTTTCCTGAGTCAAGCCAAGTTACAGCTGCGTCTCCCGAGTCAAGCAAAGTCAAAGCTATCGTTCCTGAGTCAAGCAAAGTCACAGCTGGTCTCTACGAATCAAGTCAAGTCACTGCTGATCTTCAAGAGTCAAGTCAAGTCACTGCTGATCTCCATGAGTCTAGTCAAGTCACTACTGAACTTCACAAGCCAGGTCAAGCCACAGCTGGTCTTCACGAGCCAAGTCAAGCCTCAGTTGATCTCCATGAATCAAGTCACCGCCCAGAGCCTCGCCATGTCTTGTCTGACACCCCAAGGTCATGGCCTATCATGATGGCCAGCGTGCTGGACCCACCACTAGTGTCAATGCGGGCTGCAAACATCCCAGTGGCATCAGCTCCTTCTAATCAAACCATTAAAGAGATCCTGCCACCCGCTGCAGCTCTTCCCTTAATGGCGGTTGCCATTTGGTGTGTGTGGGCTGCACACTGTGCTCCTGAGGTCACGTCTGTTCACAAGTCTGCTCCAGAGGTCCCTGCTCCAGAGGTCCCGATCACACAAGTGCTCCAGAGGTCCCGCCTGATCACAAGTCTGCTCCAGAGGTCCCGCCTGATCACAAGTCTGCTCCAGAGGTCCCGGCTGATCTCAAGTCTGCTCCAGAGGTCCCGTCTGATCTCAGGTCTGCTCCAGAGGTCCCGTCTGATCTCAAGTCTGCTCCAGAGGTCCCGTCTGATCTCAAGCCTGCTCCAGAGATCTCGTCTGATCGTGAATCTGCGCCAGTGCCCCCTGAGGTGATGGAGCTGACGGCAGATCCTCCTAAATGGGCCACGGATACCACCATTGAGACTCTAGAGGTGGCAGCTTTCGCTGCAGAGCCTCTGGAGGTGGCAGCACCAACTGTGCTTCCCCAGTGGCTGAGATGCCTGCTGCAGTTTCCCCGGAGGTGGCGGCTGAGGCTGTGGAACCTCGTAAAACGGGGACGTCTGTCCTAGCTCCCTGCACGGTGGTAGCGCAATATAATCCTCACCCAGTCAGCGTACCCATGCCTGGCCTTGTCATGGCCACAAGGGCCGCCTACGAACTCTCTTCTTCTCTCCTTGTTCTGTCTGCCGCCTCTGTCCCTGCTCTCCCCAGGTCCCAGTCCATGATGCGGGTTCCTGCTCTGCCCTGGAGATCTCCTGCGCCTCCTGCTTCATCCTGGAGGGCTCCCGCGCCTCCTGCTGTGCCTCCTGCTTTGCCCTGATCTCAATATAGGTTTGTATAAAAATAACATTTACAGTTAAAATGTTTATATTTTATTTACTTTTAGAATAATAATAATAATAAATTGGTAGTAAAAAGTGTAGTGCAGTGTAATTTTAGGATGTATGCATTTAAATTAAAAAGTATAGGCTTCTATAAAAATAACATTTACAGTTAAAATGTTTATATTTTATTTTATTTATTTTTTCCTTATAATAATAATAATAATAATAATAATAAAGAGGTAGTAAAAAGTGTAGGCCTAATTTTAATTTTAAGGTTTATGCATTTATATGTTAATATAATATATACAGTTAATGAGTTTAGATTTTGTTTACAGTACTTCTTTTGCTTTAATAATCTCCACAGTGTAATTTACAGTACAGGTATTGTACACAGCGTACAGTTAAAAAAAAAATTAGATAGATAGATAGATAGATATCTTATAGTAAATAAAATAAATAATAAAATACAAATATATCTAACATTTTAAATTTTTCCTGCTTTTATTTTTAAATGTTTTATTTATTATTTTATTGACTATGAAATGATTATGATGAGAAGTCCATACTGATTTTTTTCCCCCCGCTGTACGCTTGCATAGCACTTCCATCACTGTCTCTCAACTGTCTGTTTGCTTTGTCAAACAGCGTTACAGTTGCTCTGTCGAACAGACAACTCAGATAAGCTCTCATGGTCAACACCCGCAATCCATTCTTCAGACACTTGATTTAAGACACTTGATTTGAGAAACTCAGCAAAACATAAACACAGTCTCACTCATGCTTGCTCTCTCTCTCTTGCCGTCCCTCACTTCCTGTGACACCCATCCATATCATTCCGCGACGCACATTTTGGCATACGGAGCCAAAACGTCAAAAGCGAGGACGTCATGCTTTGACAGAAATTAGCCCGGACACAATACCCTGCGCAAGCACAATCATCTAATGCTGTGAGCCGCGCTTTTACGGCCTTGTTAAGTGAAGTCTCTCTAGAGGCAGGGCAGATGACACACGCGTGGGGAGCCGAGTGTGTGATCTAACAGAGAGCACGACCAATGGCTGAGCTGCTGGGGGAGGAAGGGACGGGCCTGCGTGCTGTCACAGGGCGTTTGTTGACCTTTGAGTGAATGGTGCTCAGAGGAGGCTAAATGACTGGATGAGTGGAGACTCTTGTGAGTGGGCGGTGCACTACTACAATGAATTGAGCTTTTATAAGTCACGATATTTGATGCTTTATGGGGTTTTGTTTGTATTGCATTTTTATGCTGTGATTTATTGTAGCAATGAATATATTTAGTCAAATAGTTGGCAAAAAAAGTATGATAACCCTTAACAAGTTTAATGAATAAATCACCATGATCTGTTATACATTATATAACATAGGCCTAAAAGTGTTTAAGTGTTTATCCATCCATCTACCCCTTCATCCATCCATCATCTATCTATCATCCATCCATCGATCTACTCATCCATCCATCTATCTATCTGTCTATCTATCTATCATCTATCTACCCCTCCATCCATCCATCATCTATCATCCATCCATCCATCATCCATCCATCTGCACCTCTATCTATCATCCATCTATCTATCCTTCATCCATCCATCATCATCATCATCCCCTTCCATCTACATCCATCCATCATCTATCCATCATCCATCCATCTGCCTCGATCCATCCATCCATCCATCCATCCATCTATCTATCCCTCCTCCATCCATCCATCATCTATCATCCATCCATTCATCCATCCTTCCATTTATCTGTAATCCATCTACCATCTATCATCCATCCATCCATCATCCATCTTTCATCTATCTATAATCCATCTACCCTTCATCTATCTATCTATCTATCTATCTATCTATCTACCCCTCCATCCATCATCTATCTATCATCCATCCATCTACCCATCTATCTATCATCCATCCTTCCATCTATTATCCATCCATCCATCCATCTTTCATCTATCTATAATCCATCTACCCCTTCATCTATCTATCTATCTATCTATCTATCTATCTATCTATCTATCTATCTATCTATCTATCTATCATAAGAATCTATAAAAGTGTCTATATCTACATGAATGTTTTTTTTTTGTTTTTTGTTTTTTTGTTTTTTTTAAAGTACACTTGAGCAATATATATATAACAGTATATTTTTAAATGTTACAACTTTGTCACAACAAAAAGGAAGCAGTGACAGATCTGTTACTGAGATTGTGATGTACATCCAAAAACTGGATACACAACTGTAGAGAAGTCTGTAATTTTCACCAGAAGTTTCAGTTATATTTTCATTAAAGATTACAAGGTCAAAACATAAAAAATGCATGGATGAACGCATTTATAGTGTGATCTGTGAATAAGATCTATAACATGCATTTAGAAAAAAGTGAGGCTGAATTTTCACTTCATGCCAACTTCAATAAATACACTGTATTAATATTCCAGTGTGATCACCGTTCTCTTAAACTGTGTCATATCCATTCAGCGGCTGTGTGCACAGGAGTCATCCTCGTACAAGTGTCTCATGGGATAGCCCCTGTTCTGTGAGTGTCAAGGTGTGAGTACTTAAGCAGTCAGAGAGTGGGACAGTGTGGCCTATTTGCTGCTTACTCTCCCACTGAACACAGAGAGAGAGGAGAGGAAAGGTGCTCTGACATTATTGAGTATAACCCTGCCTCTACCTCCTCCCAAAAATGATGATTGATTACCCCATTACGGCCCTGCATTACCCCTACAACTAAACTCTCTTTTCGTTCATGTTCTGTGCTGCACTACAGCACAGTGAGGAGCTGGAAGGTCCAGAGGTGATGGGGGAACATTTCAAAAGGGCTGTTTTTCAACGGACTATGTGTGGTCTCCTAAAGAAATCAAATCCATAAATGTCACATATTTCAATATTTTGCTGTGGAAAAAAAAACTATCTATCTATCGTTTTGGAAAGCTTTTTTTAAATATACACTAATAGTTTTAATAATATTTTAACTTAATTTTTACATGTTCTGTTTTCATTTTAGTTAAAGTTTTAGTTTTTTTTTATTTCCATCATCTTTTATTTTAGTAGTCTATATAGTTTTTAGTGCGTAGAGTAAAGTTTCTTTCTTCATTTCTTTCATTTTTTTTATTATTTTTTAAAAATAAGTCTACATACACTGTAAAAAACAAGTTGTTGAGTCAACTTAAAATAATTTGTAACCTGGCTGCCTTAAAATTTTAAGTTTAGTCAACTCAAAAAAGTTTGTTCAACTTGAAATGTTAAATTATACTAAGTGACAACTTCGATATTTGAGTTGAATCAACTTAAAATTTTAAGGCAGCTGGGTTACTTACCCATCTGTTAAGTTTAGCAAACACAAATAATCTAAGTTGTTGCTTAGTACAACTTAACATTTTAAGTTGACTAAACTTATTTTAGTTGACTGAACTTAAAATTTTAAGGTAGCAGGGTCAAATTATTTTAAGCTGACTCAACATATTGTGTTTTTTATTTTTTACAGTGTAGTTTTAAATATTTTTTAGTAATATAATTTTTATTATTTTTTAGTGTGTCGAGTAAAGGTTCTTTCTTTCTAACCCTATCTAGAGACTGTTAAAAATAAATATTTTAAAATAATGTTTTGATTCCATTTGTTTTTCTATATTTTCTGTTTTCATTTTAGTTTCAAATATATTTGTTTCATTTTTATTAGTATTCTGACTTTTGTATTTTTATATTTATATTTACAGTTTAATTTTAAAGTTTTAGTAATTTTGTTTCATTTTTATTTGTGTCATTTTTATTTATTTATTTTATTTATTATACTTTTTTTTTTTACAAAAATATGTCTATATAGTTTTTTGTATTAATTTTATTCAGTTTTAAGTTTTAGTACTTCAAGTATTTTAGTACATCAAGCATCAGGTTAAGCTTGATTAGCTTGATTAAACCTTGACTAGCTGAAATAGGCTGTTTAAGTTTTATTTATAGGCTTTTACATTTTTTTTTTTTTTTAAAGAGTCATTTATGTAACAACATTTAAAAGAATACTATTTTCGTTTTATGGTTTGGATGTTACTAATGAAGAAAGAAGTGTCACTAAAATGTGTAAAACTATGGTTCGCATCCGGCTAAAGTCTCAACAACCAGCCATACGTTAGCCTTCAAATATTTACTTGGTCACGGCTAAAGTCTGTCTAGTTAGTGTCGTTACGCAGTTGAACGGCCAAACCATCACATTTAGCGTCCAGACATATTTCAGTCTTCCCTAAATGTTTGGTTTTCTATATGCATCTGTTTTATAATGTAAAACGAAAGAAAACCGGGATAAAATTCGTATCCCTTCCTTTACGCATACTGTTTAACACACTTAGCATACCGAGACCTAAGCTCTTCCTTAGAGGGTGCTGATTCTTCCTCTTTCCATCCCTAGTCTGCGTACAAGTCCCCAGGGCCCGGCGGGAAAGTGCAGGTAGAGACGGATGGTGCTCCTGCTTGGCCTGGTAAAGATGGGAGGTGTGGCCCCCACAGTGGGGACACATGCACTGAGCTGCTCACTAGGGAGCACAGCCGGGCCCCTACACCTGCACGAGCATCCATCTCTGTAACCCAAAGAGATTAATGAAGAGGAAGCCCTCCGAAAACACATAGCAACCAGAATTCGCAGGGCATGAGCAAAGTGCTTTACAGTGTGAATTACTTTTTAAAGACAAACTCACTCAGGTGTCCTCTGTTGTCAAAATGCACAACCTTCACCAACAGTTTAAAAGGGACGTAACCCTAACCGTTTTACGTATTAAAACTCATTAACCTTTAATGTTAGATATAACACTTGACATCATTTCCAAATTCATAATCTAGATCTAGAAAAGTCTTCTTCGCTTCAGTTTCTGTGCAAGGTCCATGATAGAAAACCCAGTTTTGGACCTTTATTTTATCAAAATGATGTGATCTTTGGATTGCCCTTTGTCTTGGAGGAAAAATGAATTCTCATTTGCATTAGCGCGTCTAAATGTCAAGCTCAGATATTTTGTTAGACATTAGTGAAGCTGGCAGCCACAGGAGCAGGATAATTGCACACAGCCTTCTGCAGGGATTTACATAATTTCAGACAGCAATTAAAGAATCCTTGGGAATTTTATTCCTGGCCTGCGTCTCACTCTCTCCGTGTCTCTCTATTTCTCTCTCTCGGTCTCTTGCTCTCTGATCTCCCGCCCCCCAGCACCTACACTAGTACAAAAGGAGCATTCGTTTACATTAAGCTCCATGCTCCGTGCTGTTCATTTGCATGAAATTAAAGGTTTTCATGATCTTGAACAGCAGGGTAACATTTAGAATGCTGTTTTAAAGCTTTCACCTTGGAATAATAAAATGCCTCTCTCTCTCCGCTCTCCCTCCCTCTTCGGTTCGGGCTGAAGGGAGCTGCTTGTTTCCTCCATGCGCTAACCTTTCACACTTCTCAATAGTCATTTGCAATATTGCACTTTGAATTAGGAGTGAGAAAACTTTCATTTACATGCGCAAGACCCGATGTGAAACAGTCTTTATCTCTTGTCACCGTCGATACTGTGTGTTAGTATTAGTAGGGAATATCAATTCACAAACCTACACTGGCCATTATAGTTTGTTTGTAAAGGGAATGTTCAAAAGAATCCAGCCCTGCATTCGAATATGTGTATTTCTGTATGCATTAGAGTATTAAAGGGATAGGTCACCCACAAATGAAAATTCGGTCATTTATTTACACCCTTATGTCTTCTAAACCCGTGAGAACTTTGTTCATCTTAAGAACATAAATTGAGATATTTTTGATGAAATCCAAGAGCTTTCTCACCCTGCATAGACAGCGAAGCAACTACCACATTCAAGGCCCAGAAAGGTAGTAAAGACATAATTAAAATAGTCCATGTGACATCAGTGGTTCCATCATGATTTTATGAAGCTATGAGAATACTTTTTGTGTGCACAGAAAATAAAAATAATGACTTTATTCCACAGTTTCTTCAATTCCGTGACTTTGATGCATGCACACAAGAGTACCACAACTTTATAAAATTAAAGGTGCAATAGGTGATTCTCTTCAGAAACATTTTTTGTTATGCTGGTTGAAAGTCTCTTCACATCTCAATAGCAATTATTATGTTAAGTGGTCTAAATGTATTTCTATATATTTATATATTCTGTGGAAGACATAGGACCAAGAAATGTTCATCCAATCAAAACTCTCGGTTCAAGCGTTTTGAATGGCTTTCCTACCTGCCTGTCAAATATGTATTTGCATACATATGCGCACCCTGTTTGCGCAGACAGGATACGTCATCAGCGTGTTTACGAACGCTTTGCAGACAGACAAACATCAACAACCTGATCTTCCGTCCCGGTATTGTAATACTTTTACTAACCGTACTATAAAGTGTTCTCACGGTTAACAACGTGATGTTGTAACAGCTACATTTATGGTAGTTTTGTGGGAGACTGACAACTGCGCATGTGCATAACGTGTGTCTGTACAATCTGGAAAGGTGAAGAGATGACTCGCTCCACTGGCATCTGTCTCTCTTTATTTTATTTATTTTCTTTCTGTTTGTGACCTAAGTTGAATGCATGCTCGTGTACATTTTTCCTTGCGCGATCATGTATTTGGACGAAGGTGTGTCACGTGAGGCATTTTATTAAACTTGTGGAAAATACGCCATCTTCTCGTCTCCTCTGCATTATTAGCACCACACAGTGTTCCTATTCTGGGCTGCTGAACATTTCAACTCAGTGTTACAATGTATTGTAGTAATACTGTCTCCGGTCGTTTAGTCTGTGTGCGTTCATGCATTCGGGAAGCGTGGCTTTGGACGGCGATTTGCAGGGAGGGTGGGACTCTCCCTTTCAGTGCTATCAGGTTAAAGTTAGCATTTTCCAAGATCTCCTATTCCACCTTTAAGGTTGAACCACTGTTGTCGCAGTGACTATTTTATCAATGTCCTACTACCTTTTGGGGTCTTGAACATGGTATTTGCATCTATGCAGGGTCAGAAAAGCTCTCGGATTTTATCATAATAACTTAGGCTACATCTACATTAATCCGGATTGATTTGAAAATGGAGTTTTCGTGTTAAAACGCTCTCCGTCCACACTAGCGTTTTCAAGCGTTTTCCAAAAGTTTCTCATCCACACTGAAACATAGGAAAACGTTAAATTCGCCATACTGCGCATGTGTAAAAACTCACTGAGATTATACAGACTGAAGAGACATAATACGTTTTCACGCAATTCTTGGCAGGATAATTTTTTTACGGAAATATCTCATCATTCACTAACGCGTCCATGTTACACGCTCTCATGTTTGATCTAAACAGCAGCTGCCCTCACGTTTAGCTGCAGGAGTCAGGATAGCAACTGTGAGTACATTTCATGTCATCTTTTTAGGACTGTAATATGAAGAGTGTACAAATATATCTTTAGCAGCAGTGTAAAAAAGTGTATAGCACATAACAGCCACAATTACCGGTATAAACATGGATATCTATTGATAGAATATGCGTCACATGACTAAACATGCGTCATCGTTTTCAAAAGCCTCTGTTTTCACAGTCCACACTGCAACGCGAAAACGGCGTTTTCAAATTTATCCACTTTGGAGAGCGTTTTCAAAAAGCTCAGTTTTCCTTGACCAAAAAACGCCGTCTCAGTGTGGACGGAAGGCCAAAACGGAGAGAAAAAGATGCGTTTTCAAACGAAAACGTATTAGTGTGGACATGGCCTTAATTTGTGTCCGAAGATGAATGAAGGTGAGTAGTTAATGACAGAATTTTCATTTTTGGGTAAACTAACCCTTTAATGATACAGTGTGCAAACAACACTTCAATGACCTACTGCAAATTATGATGTACTGAAGTGTGCAACCAGCTGCAGGCAATGGCTTTGCAGGCAGCATTTTTGCACAAACGTACCTTATGAAACTAACTGCGGATAGGCTTCTTAGCAGCGTAACGGTTTAATGATCTACAACAAAATAGAATTTTTGTCTGTTAATACAAATAGGGTAGGTTAAAAAATTCCCATCTCATTTTCTCCTCCAAAATTGTCCTACATCACTGTTTTACCCTTTTTTGTAAAGGAAGTTTGACCTTCTTTGTGCGTTCACTTTATAAACACTGGGTAGGTACTTCTGCATTGATGTAGGGCGATTTTGAAGTTGGAGGAGAAAATGAGATGGGAGTTTTTCGACACACTCTAACTGTATTGACCCGGATTACACAGAGTACGCATACACATTGCAGAGCTAGACAAGACGAGGCTTTATTGTTAAAAAGTATATAAATTGTAAATTTTTTTGGAAAATAACCGATTGTTTCACTAGATAAGACCCTTCTTCCTCAGCTGGGATCGTTTAGATCACTTTGAACCTGCATTTAAACTGCAGTTTGGAAGTTCAAACTCACAGGCTCCACAGAAGTCCACTATATGGAGAACATTCCTGAAATGTTTTCCTCAAGAAACATAATTTCTGTACAACTGAAGAAAGAAAGACATGAACATCTTGAATGACAAGGGGGTGAGTACATTATCTGTAACTTTTTGTTCTGGAAGTGAACTTCTCCTTTAAAGAATGTACTTCATCAGCTGTCAAGGACAAAGTTCTTGACTGAACTTAGTTCTTTATTGCAAGCTCAAAATTCAGAATTGATTCTCTTTCAGTTTATGAGTGAATAAGTTGAACTAGACAGAGGGTAAACCTAAAATGGAAAACTTTTTATGTTTTGGCCATTCGTTTAAACGACAACAGCGTTTTGGGGAACTAAAATGCTTTTTGAAAACAAGTTGCAAAGTGCAGATTTTTGAAAACGATTATCTTTATTGTAAGTTTACTGTTATTGTCTCCATGTAAAATAGTGGCATCATGCACATACGTATTTTGTGTTCAGTATATAGGCATATGTTTGTATAATATAACAACAATAATACATAATAATAATACAGCATTTTGTTTTCATGAATCCACGTGAACAGGGATCGTTTTGACAACGTTGTTGTCTATATGTGAAAGTTTTAGAAAAATGTTGTTTTTTTGTACATTGTTGTATAAATGTAAACATATATGCTGTTATATGCATATATGTTAGGCCCAAAAATCTTAACGTTTTAAACATAATATAAGGAAAACCATGAAATATATCTTGGCAAACTGCTCTTCTAAACTTAAAGTTATATGGCTTTCAATGAAATGAAGTGGGAGAGGAGGGGGACAGGATCGGGAAAGGTCAGCGAGCCAGGATTCGAACACGGGACGCCCAAAGCGCAATGGCGCTGCATGTCGACGCACTGCCCACGACACTATCAGCGCAGACCAATTCACTTTTAATGTAATGATACATCCTTACTACCTTCAAACCTATTTAATTTTAAATTAATAAATTAAGGAATTTTCAAAGACACTCTCAATTCAGTTTTGGACAGAATCCCTGTTGTTCATTAGTCCTGCACAAACATTGTATTTTCAACGAAAACATCCACTGCCAGTCCAAGCACTCGTCACAGCTGAAGCACTGAATAAATTTGTCTGAAACAGTCCACAATTCAGTGAATAAGCCCAGCTGAATATTTATACAGCAAAGACCTTGTGTGTAAATAACAGGGCTGAGGTGTCAAAAAAGCAGGCACACAATTTGAATAGATAATGTTATAATATTATAATCTCAGCGACCCTACTGGCACAGATAAAAACATCAGGGAGAGATGTGTTCTGGTGTGAAGATACTGCCTGCCTAACTAATGCTCTCCAGAGCAGTGCTTTAATTAAGTCCCTATAGGTTCCAGCCTAGCTGATTAAAATAAGCACTTGTGGAGGCTCTCCTCACACAAAGCCTTCTTCCATGAACTGTTTTCCCCCCCCTTTTCTCAGGACCAAGGGTTAAGAAGTACCGCTGTTGGGTAGACGTTGAAAAATCACGCTGAGATTTTCACGGAGGGGCGAGACTGTGCTGTTTCTTTGAATATAATCACATTTAAAGGTACTTTGGATATCCTGCTCCTTATTGGACACCCTGGGAAATTACCGCTTACCAGTGTGGCGGGATTGGTCGCTGTGCGAAAACCCACCGGACTTAAATTACAACACTGGTGCTTGTGCAATTGCTGGGCTATTGTTGGTGTGAAAAAGATGACACATTTGTTAAGCTTCATTGAGCAGAGGGATTACTTATATTGAAGCTTTCTTTTGAAAAGGAGATTCCAGTGCGCACACACTTTACATACCGCATTTCCTCTCTTCCTTAAGGCATCACAGGGCATTTTTTGCACGCGCATGAGCTTTGCCTGTGAAATAAATTGTGACAGTAACTCAATATGAAGTGAAATAGCTGAGAAAGCCCCGAGTTCACTTGCGCTGACAGTGCTGTTTAATTCCATCTCGTGCCGGCCCTGACATTTCTGCTGCCACTAAATATTAAACATGTATACCCCTTTCATTTGCATCTGGTAATGAGTATGAAGACAGCACCCAACTGGTCAAGCCTATGCTATCACACTGGCTCGCTTCAAGTCACGTGCCACAGAGATAGAAGGAAAGCGAGAGAGCGAGGCAGAGATTTTTCTCCATGACCTCTGGGTTGACATTTTGCCTGTTTTTGCATACACGTCTCCCCTAAAGCTTGAAGATACACACCGCTCGGTGTCCAAAAACCCTTTCTCTGGAGTTTTGGAACAGCTGTATGTATGCCAGGAGAGGTAGAGTTAAACGCATTTGCTCCAAATGCCAGCCGATTTTGATAATGCTATATATATTCATGATCTGGCAGCCATGAAAGAGCAGAAGCCAAAATACGCTTAGTAATTCCTCGTGTTTGCGTCAGTTCTGGGGCTATCAATCTGCAGATAAAATTTCATATATTAGCAGTTATGCGGAGGAGCATCTGAGGTCATGACTGAAATGGTCTGGCATTAACGCTGTTTGTTATGAAAGTGATCAAATATGTATGATATCATGCGCAGGTTGGGAACTGAATTTAAAATAGTGAACAATGGAAATACAATGGCAAATGCTACTGTGTGCGACTATGAAAAAATATTTAGGAGCACCAGCGCGACTGACCCGACCATCATGTTTGTGTGCTGAGGGGAGCTTCAAAGGTTTCTATGTGTTTTTGCAACGTTGAGTAATGTATCACATACATATCTCACTAACGCTTTCATAAACAAAGTGTAGAGAGAGTGTAAATAAAAGATTCATTGTGGAGAGTAGGGAGCTTTGTAAGATGAGTGACAACTTTTAATGATTTTTAAGGGAGATTTTAAATGAGATATTGATTTAATACAACAGTCAAATAAACAAGAAGTTAATATTAAGTGATTACATTGTCTGATTATAACACATTGTCTGACTATAACACTATTGCCTGATTTTACTCTATTTCGTCTGCAGAAATAGTTTGAAACAAGTCACAACTGAGCCGCTGCGCATCTCCATTTAAAGGCAGCGGTGTTTCGTTTACGAATGAACGTGCCTTTTTAAATTACTCTAGTGAGTCGGTGATTCAATTTCTCATTCATAAAGACAGTCACTTGCTTTATTCCTGAATGAATCAGCCGTTTGAACGAATCAACTGAACGAATGATTCAGTGTTAAAATCAGTGACTTGCCGCCACCTACTCGCAGTTTTACTTTCATTTTTAAAGTAATTTTTAAAATTTAATATGTTTATATTCAAAATTTTATATTTAAAACATTAATCTCAATATGAATTTATGAATTTGATTGCGCTCATGCCACCTCTGAGCTTCATTAAACATGAAAATACACCTACAAGCCACTTTTGTGTTCTTCTGTGCCACCTCTGTAGTACAAATTAATTTTGTTAATACTGATTTCATTTAATTGATATGTTATTCTACTTGTTCTTATTCTGTTGTTTTAATTAGAAATTTTAAAAGCTTATAAAATATAATCTTTTACAGATTTGATATAAAAGATGACATAATTTTAATAAAGTTAGAAAAATGCCATTACAAAGGTAAAAACAAAATTCCCCTGTAAATCACTTTAAGGAGTCAAATATCACCTCGTAATGGGAAGGCTAATTTTTGATCAGATTTTTTAATTATTGATTAGAAGGTGCTCCTGAAATTTTGATTGTGCTCCTAAATTTTTTAAGTTAGGAGCACAAGTGTTTCTAAAATGAAAAGTAAGCATAGAACCCTATAAAACATTATACACATTTTTAAAATATACACTGCCTTTCAAAAGTTTGTGATCAGTAAGACTTGTATGTTTTTTAAAGAAGTCTCTTATGCTCATCAAGGCTGTATTTATTTGATCAAAAGTAAAGAAAAAACTGTAATATTGTGAAATGTTATTACAATATAAAATAAAGGTTTCTATTTTAATATATTTTAAAATATAATTTATTGCTGGGTTGCAAAGCTGAATTTTCATCAGCCATTACTCCAGTCTTAAGTGTCACATGATCCTTCAGAAATCATTCCAATATGCTGATTTATTATTAGATTATCTATGCTGGGAACTCTTGTCCTGCCAAATATTTTTTTGGAACTTGTGATACTTTTTTCCAGGATTCTTTGATGAATAACAAGGTAAAAAGAACAGCATCTATTCAAAATACAAATCTTTTCTAACAATATAAGTCTTTGCTATCACTTTTTATCAATTTAACACATCCTTGCTGAATAAAAGTATTAATTTCTTACAAACAAAGAAAGAATAAAAATGTACTGACCCCAAACTTAAACAGTAGTGTATATTGTTAGAAAAGGTTTCTATTTTACAAAAAAAAAAAAGCTGCTCTTTTAAACTTTTTATTCATCAAAGAATCCTGAAAAAAAGTATGACAGGTTCCAAAAAAATATATATTAAGCACAACTTTTTCCAAAATAACCCCTTCAGACCCTGCGTCCATTGAAATGGACATCACATTTTTTTTGTTTAAACCAATAAAATGTTATGTTTTTAAAATATGAGCAATGCCTGGTCACTGATTGGTCCCTGATCAACCAATAACAATGAAGATCTGACTCCTAACTTGATCTGATTGAGCTACAGACATCACAAAAGAGACATGATAACTAACTAGACAGGAAGAGGAGGAACCCCACATTTTACCTTTTATATGCAGAAATATGTTAATGAAAGACTGATCAACTTGTACCGGTTGTAAAATTAAGACTATAAAATGATAATATTCAAAGTTAATTTGAAGATCTGTCAGATTTGCAGAATCCAGGATTTTTTTTTTTTTATGTCCATCACAATGGACATCAGGTCTTAGCAGGAACCTCATGTATTAGTTGTATAACAGGTTGAGAAATTTGTGCAAGCATTTCAAAGCTAAATACAGAGGTACAAATTCAAATGTTAATGTTTTATGAACATTGATGTTAATTAATGAAATGAATATTAATGTGATTTCATTTATGTCTTCAGAGTGACTATAACCTGTAGATCAGTTTTTCATTGGTTTTACTGAGAAACAGCCATAGTGGATGTGAGATCAGTGAATACACAGCAACACACACTCACACCACTTTCACACACACTGATGCCTTGATGCTATAATGCACACAGTCATATATTTATCAACAACAATCAGCAACATTACACATAAACCCATACATATACACGCAAAGACATTTATACATATACTCAAATTTACCCACTTCAACCAAAAAACTCGTTTTTTTTTTTAGACTTCATATCATCTTACCTTTTTTTTTTCCACATTCTTACGGCATTGTTCATTCTTACAGTATGTGTTCTGTTCAAATTCTTAAACACTAGCTCAACTATAGTGCACAAATTCTACGTATAATGTATGGTTAAAATATGCAGATTTTTTTTTTTCTTCAGTCCTGGTGTCCATTGTAGTGGACATGAGAAAAATCTAATAAATAATGAGTTTGCACAAATCTTTTTTTTTTTAAGACTCATTTATATGTTGGAGAAAAGCAAATATCAAGAGGACAATTTCTTTTTTTGTTCAGTGAAAAAAATTCAGGTCTGAAAGGGATAAATCAGCATATTAGAATGATTTCTGAAGGATGATGTGACACTGAGAATTCAGCTTTGATCACAGGAATAAATTAGATTTTAGTAAAATGTTACTTTACATTGTAAGAAGACTTCACAATATTACATTTTTCTGTATTTTAATCAAATAAATGCAGCCTTGATGCGCATAAGACACTTCTTTAAAAACATTACAAATCTTACTGATCCCAAACTTTTGAACTGCTATGATAATAACAATTATGATACAGTATACACTATACTGTATCATATTTCTTATTATCATAGTGTCGTGCCAATGAGAGCTACCAATTTTTTATCTAACTTTTTAACGTAATTTCCGACCCTGGACCACAAAACCAGTCATAAGGGTAATTTTTTTTTTTTTTTTTTTAATTGAGATATATCACCTGAAAGCTGAATAAATAAGCCTTCCATTGACATGGTTGTTATGATAGGACAATATTTGACTGAGATACCATTGTTTGAAAATTTTGAATCTGAGGGTGCAAAAAATCAAAATACTGAGAAAAATCACCTTTAAATTTGTCCAAATGAAGTTCTTAGCAATGCAAATTAGAAATCAGAAATTAAGTTTTGATATATTTACAGTAGAAAATTTACTAAATATCTTCATGGAACATGATCTTTACTTAATATCCTAATGATTTTTGGCATAAAAGAAAAATCGATAATTTTGACCAATACAATGTATTTTTGGCTATTGCTACTTAAGACTGGTTTGTGGTCCAGGGTCACATTTGTGTGTAAAATACTGAGGTGAAGGTCATTTAGTAAATAAAATCTAAAGCATCACAGAATATAAAACCGAAAGAAGTCTGTCATATTATGCAGTATGATTTGCTAAATGCTGCTTTTAAGCACTTGAGTGCCTTTTTAGTTAATGTATTTACAGAACATGAGGAAATATCACAGCATGACTTAAAAAATAATAAAGAGCAGCTTAAATGAACTCCCATTTTTCAAAATCAAATTTAACGAATTTTGTCTTTGTCTGCTGAGCTAAAACAATATCATTTGTTTACTTTTGCAACGTTTCATGTGAAACACACAAAAAAGGCACATGTCTACAAGAAAGACGAAAGAAAAGGAAAAGATAAAAAAAAAGCCTAAAAAGCATGCCATTTTCTCTTCTCTTTGACAAAATCTCCAGACAGCACAAGGAATATAATGACTTTCAAAAGGAATCATCTGTCTCGGAGCTCTGTGAAGAAACTTTACAAATTAATTTCACTTGTGAGGCACTTGGCAGGATGTTTCTTTTCTTTTTTTATATGCTTAACTCAGAACGTAGCATTGTGCGTATCATTCTCCCTCACCGACGCTGGATGTCGAGAGATTTTGAAGACCTTTCAGAAGAATTGTATCGCTTTAATAAAATGAATCAGATGTGTCAGGTTATCAAACTATGATCAAATGCAGAGCTGACTGTTGGAAAGACACAGGAGCACATCAAAGCTTCGGGATACCGAAAAACCAGGAGAGGGAGAGATAGGGGATATTGAAAAGTGTCGATGGTGAGGTTTGAGTGGAGGGTATTTCTTGCGGTTTTACACTGTTTTACACGTAAACGGCTGCAGGAGCAGCATCGAATTCCATCCACTTTCCCAAGAGTCCGGTGTGATGATTCGTCCTGAAGTTGGCTGATGTTAGCTTGTCATGTCTGCGTCAAGTGTGCTTATTGCCTTGAGTCGAAACAACAGGATGCCGCTCAGGTACTTAGTCACAGGTCTGCTTTTCGCTGCCTCAGATTCTCTGTCACATACAGTTGCCTGTCAAGAGGCAGGAAGCAGGAAGTAGCCTTCAAACAAAACCATCACAACACTGTCATCAAAATGCTTAGCTACGGACTATTTCCTTTGTGATTCTTGAGATTCTCTAGTTGCTGCACTGTAAAAAACAATTTGTTGAGTCAACTTAAAATAATCTGTTACCCGGCTACCTTAAAATTTTAAGTTCAGTCAGCTCAAAAAAAAAAAAATTTATTCAGCTTGAAATGTTAAATTATACAACTTATGTGTTAAGTGACAACTTAGATATCCGAGTTGATTCAACTTAAAATTTTAAGGCAGCCAGGTAACAGATTATTTTAAGTTGACTCAACAAATTGTTTTTTACAGTGCAGTAACTACACTGTAAAAAATAAAAAACACAATTTGTTGAGTCAGCTTAAAATAATTTGTTACCCCGCTGCCTTTAAATTTTAAGTTCAGTCAACTAAAATAAGTTTAGTCAACTTGAAATGTTAAGTTGTACTAAGTAACAACTTAGATATTTGTGTTTGCTAAACTTAACAGATGGATAAGTAACCCAGCTGCCTTAAAATTTTAAGTTGATTCAACTCAAATATCTAAGTTGTCACTTAGTATAATTTAACATTTCAAGTTGAATAAACTTTTTTTTTGAGTTGACTGAACTTAAAATTTTTAAGGCAGCCAGGTTACAAACTATTTTAAGTTGACTCAACAAACTATTTTTTACAGTGTAGAGAATCTCAAGAATCACAAAGGAAATAGTCCGTAATACTAATACTTACCCATCTGTTAAGTTTAGCAAACACAAATATCTAAGTTGTTACTTAGTACAACTTAACATTTCAAATTGACTAAACTTCATGAGTTGACTGAACTTAAAATTTTAAGGCAGCAGGGTAACAAATTATTTTAAGCTGACTCAACAAATTGTGTTTTTTTTTTTATTTTTTACAGTGTGCTTACAATCTAATATTGTGAAACACAATGAAGCCGCCTCACCATAATCCCTCTTAAAAGGGTCATCGGATGCCCATTTTCCACAAGTTGCTATGATTCTTTAGGGTCTTAATGAAAAGTCTATAATATACTTTGGTTAAAAATTCTCAATGGCAGTGTAAAACAACACCCTTTTTACCTTGCCAAAATCAGCTCTGCAAAAATCATCTCATTCTGGTTGAGGCTGCTTTAAATGCAAATGAGCTCTGCTCGCCCCGCCCCTCTCTTCTCTCTGCTACTCTGAGAGGTTGTTTACTTTAGCCACATTTAGCGTGTTTAGCCGCTAAACTTGCTAACTAGCACACTAACTTACATCCCTGCTCCGGCATCCAAACTAAAAGGGCGGACTGTTACAGCTGATCTGAGGTAAGACGCTCATGTCAATCAACTATCGTGGGAGTGACCTCTGTGGGTGTGACGCCACAACGACAGGCATTTGAGAATGGCTTGATTTGAAAAAGGGAATATTATTTTTACAGATTAATTAAAAACCACTGCATGGATTTTTATCATTATAGGGTAGATTTGTACATACACTGCCAACACACATTAATGTTCAAACAACATGTAAAAGTGAACTTAGCATCCGATGACCCCTTTAAACAATGCTAACAGCCATGCTAACACTTAGCTTTCATTACTCTGAATAAAAAATGTATTTACCTCAAAAATCACTCTGCCTGATTCCATTATCTGGTTTGCCATACCAATAATTTCTGTAGCTTTGACTGTACCGATTTCAAATAAAAAGTTCACTATTTATTTCTCTTCCTCACTGCGCCAGGGCTTCCATCTCAGGCTTTTTGTTAACTCATTTCTCTTCCATATTTTTCTTGTCTGAAGCCTGGCAATAGTCCTCTATTATTTTAATACGCACTTGGTTTTAATACATTATTGATCTTTAGGTTGAACTAAAGGGCACTGCATTAGGGCCGCGATTCTGAGGCTTTCTACCGCATGACATTCATGTACTTGTGAAAAATTATACCAATTATGAAATCAACCAGCAGCTGCCTCAAAAAGCAATCAATTGTCACATTGAAAAGCATTTTGTTCCATTGCTATCAATAGCTTTTTGGTTACACAGAGGGTGTGAGAGTGGGGGTGTGAGGTGTTTAACGACCTACGAATACTCGTTTTTCTTGAGCTTTCTTCTTGTGGCTTTCCTCTTTTCTTTTTCCTTTTTTGGTGGTGGGATGGGGGGCTGGTTCATTTCGTTCTGAATTGTGCACAATAGAATTCGTATGCTTCCTAAACAAAACATATGGAAGCATGGTGCATTGTGTCCTATTGATCTCCTCAGTGTTTTTAGCCATTTTCTTCCTTCATGTCTCATATCTATGATGGCAATTAAGGGAGCGCAGGAGAGGTGTGTTTGTCACTCCTGGGGAGCCTGTCTCACCACGACACATGGACAATTAGCCTGAACGTCTCTGCTGTTGCAAATGAAACATGGGGTGATTTCTTGAAAACAAGAGATTGTTGTACCTCCTTCCTGCGGAAGAACTGAAAATATATACACTGCCATTCAAAAGTTTAAGGTTTAAATGTTTTTGAAAGAAGTCTCTTTTACTCACCAAGATAACATTTATTTGATAAAAAAGATTACTAGAATTAAAGTTTTCATTTTAATATATTTTAATGAACAGTTGAAGTCACAAGTTTATGTACACCTTGCAGAATCAGCTAAATAAGAGCAAATTAATTATTTTACCAAAATAATAGGGATCATACACAATGCATGCTTTTTTTTATTTAGTAGTGACCTGAATAAGATATTTCACATAAAAGACATACACTTGATTCTTAATACTGTTACCTGAATGATCCACAGCTGTGTGTTTTTTGTTTTTTTTTTGGTTTAGTGATAGCTGTTCACAAATTCCTCATTGGTCCTGAATAGTTAAACTGCCCGCTGTTCTTCTGAAAAATCCTTCACGTCCCACAAATCCTTTGTTTTTTTTTTTTTTTCAGCATTTTTGTGTATTTGAACCCTTTCCAACAATGACTGTATGATTTTGAGATCCATCTTTTCACATTGAGGACAACTGAGGGACTCATATGCAACTATTACAGAAGGTTCAAACACTCACTGATGCTCCAGAAGGAAAAACAATGCATTAAGAGCCGGGGGGTGAAAACTTTTGAACAGAATGAAGATGTGTAAATTTTTCTTATTTCGCCTAAGTATCTTTTTTTTTTCATTTAGTACTGCCCTTCAGAAGCTACAGAAGATACTTACATGTTTCCCACAGACGAAATAAGTTAAATGTACCCTGATCTTTAAATTCAAAACGTTTTCACCCAGTGTGAAAAGATGGATCTCAAAATCACACAGTCATTGTTGGAAAGGGTTCAAATACACAAAAATACTGAAAAACCAAAGAATTTGTGAAACCTGAAGGATTTCAGCGGGCAGTTTAACTCTTCACGACAAACAAGTGGATCATTCAGGTAACACAGTATTAACAGTCAAGTGTATGTAAACTTTTGAACGTGGTCATTTTTATAAATCAACTTTTTTTTTTTTTTTTTTTGTGGACCATATGTAAAATGTATTTTATGTGAAATATATTATTCAGGTCAGTACTAAATAAAATATAACTTGCATTTTGTATAATCCCTCTTTTGTGCTGCTTAATATTTTTCTGGAAAACATGATACATTTTTTCAGGATTTTTTTGTTTTCTTTGCACACAAAACATATTCTTGTAGCTTCATGAAATTATAGTTGAACCACTGATGGACTATTGTCTACCTTTCTGGGCCTTGAACGTGTCAGTTGCGTTGCTGTCTATGCAGGGTCAGAAATTTCTCAAATTTCATAAAAAATATCTCAATTTGTGTTCCGAAGAAGAACACAGGTCTTACGGGTTTGGAACAACATGAGTGTGAGTAATTAATGACAGAATTTTCATTTTTGGCGAACTATCCCTTTAAATTCTATGTGGATGTGGACCAATAAGAACTCGTGCTTCTGCTATGCTCCTGTTTGAAAAGTTTATTTCCTCAGTGGTTAATCGCTAGTAATATCTACGCAAAGAATGAACACAACACAAATGAAATAAAGAACAGTTTTCATTCTCAGAACTTTAAATACGTAATTCATCTCATCATCACCATCTCATTTCTCGGTGTGTATCATTTGTTTATTGGTCACTAGCTACTGAAAGCATTACTCTGACTCACTCGTGCACCCTTTTGCTTGACTTCACCTGCAGAAACCATAACTAAGTGAGACCCAAGACAGCAAGCCTCCTGTGTGATTATTCAGAAACAGAGTATTATCTGCATCCTCACAGAAAGAGTGGATTTACTTATTTACATTTCACAGAGCCTCAGGTAACAGGAAGAGCAGAGAGAAAGGGCAGGCTCCACGCTCCTGTGGAATAGTAATGCGGTCGAAATGCTCATGAGGTCAAGTGTAAACCGTGCCTTCGACAATGGCAGACTGTCTGCATCTCCAGTGCAACAACACTCAATCATGCAGCCCTCTCATGCAGAGAGACTTTATCTCAAAGCCTGGGAGCTCTGCTTATGTTTACAAAGGAAGTTACTGCAAGACGATGACACTCAAGAATCAGGTGACACAGATACAATCAAACAACAATAGAAGCTTAAACCTAATCGAAGATGTGACCTCCTGATCATGTTTTCTTTTCGTCTTCGCATCATTTCCTGTCGCTCTTCACACTTTTGCTGCATTCTGATTTGCAGTGCTCTGACACAATGTTTGCTGATCTATCCTCCTTATGT
Organism: Labeo catla; assembly: GCA_012976165.1. Lineage (NCBI taxonomy): Eukaryota > Metazoa > Chordata > Actinopteri > Cypriniformes > Cyprinidae > Labeo > Labeo catla. The sequence goes on from VONZ01000234.1 coordinate 126,280, forward strand.
TAAACCTATGAAATTGTTTTTTAAAAGTGCACGCATATATATATGGGTCATTCTATAATTAGGGGTACATTTAGAATTTGACAATGTGAAGAAAACGTTTTCCTGTTTCCCAAAAACCCAAACATGACCTTACATAGCTGCTTTGAAACAGTATATAAAGCGCTATATAAATAAAGGTGATCTGTAGGAATATGTGCATAAAGTATCATCTATGTTTGCTACTGTCCACCATGTTACCTTTACTGGGTAACACAGTTGACAGGTAACTTAGTTGACATTTTTAGTGTTTTGGGCCTATGCTCAACATGCAAGCCTAGAACTACTGAACATATGGTATGTTTAGAAATATATTTTCATAAACAAAACATAAGTTAAATTCTCTTGTTAAAATTTATTACACAAAATATTCGTGGAACACTGTTGACAGTCAATTAATGAACTCTTGACACAGGTTTGCTATAGTTTAACAAATATTAGGGAAAAGAGAGAGAACATAACTTCTAGTGTTTCATCCATGTGCTTCTAGAGGAAATTTTAGCAAATTATGTGAGAATGGGACAAACATTTCTTTTTGAGGAGGGGTTTCTAGTGGGTAACTTAGTTGACAATGGTTTTTGGACACAAATAAAACAAGTTATATTACAATAAACACTTATTATTTTTGAAGCGCACACCAACATGTCTTGATAACCTAATCTAACTGAAGGCAAAACTATAAAATTAATTATATTTGAGGTAATTTTCATGCTTAAATGCAGAGCAAATGAGCAACTTTACAAAATCGGACAGCTGAATACCAGGATTGTATGTGATATAAACATAATTTTTGAACAAAAGATATGGCTTTTTCAACATATAGTAGTGTGATTGGGAAAAATATAATTGTGTACTAGAACATTAAGCATCGGGGCTTTATATTGCTGAAAATATATTAAAAATATACTTCACAGACATGAGACGTACCCACAATTTGAGAATGACCCATGTGCTCACTGTCATTTCTCTCAGTTTGCAGAGCAATATCTTTTAACTGGAACATCCCCTGTCTACGAAATGTGTCAAAACGCAAATTTTTAAACACTATTCCAGTAATATTTATTCCAGCAGCATGTAATTGGCTAAAAATCAATTCTGAAAAATTGCCAAGCCAAAATATAGAACAACAACAACAACAACCAGCAACCACAACTCATCAAACTTGCAAATGAATCAGCAGTGTGTATCTGGGGAATGGAAGGAGTTGCACAACATCCTGTGTGTGTAGTGTGAAAGAAGAATAAATGAAGTGAAGGAACGGTAATACAGTGTGTTCCGCTGGAGACTGACAAGCCCGTCGTATACCCTGAAGCAGCTGAGCTGGCATTAAACAGACAGGATGGGTGCGGAGTGAAGCGCTCACTCAGTTACGGGCGGCGGGAATAATGAAGGGACGGCTCGGCGGAGCAGAGCGGGGGGCGAGGATGAGGACGGCCCAGCCATCCAACTGGAGAATTTAATTTCGCGCAGGGGGTCTCTCCTCAAGCGTGCACTCACTTGCAGACGGGCTACCTGTGCTGGGGACCTGCTGCACTCTTGAGGCATTATGGATCAGTGTTTCCTGGTTTAGAGTGAGTGGATGAGAGGGAACGGGTGGAGAAGAGTCTCTTGGGTGTCTGTCAAGTGTGTTTAGAAAGACTAGTCTCCTGAGTAGTATCTTAACGCACTGACACCGCCCAAACAAATGCACTAAATATCAAATTGCAACAGTTGTTGGGTTTTGTTGCATCACAGGGAAAACGACAGTTGTGTTTCCTAATAATCCAAATCCAACTTTATATTGTTTGAGATTTTATATTGTTTCCGACTTTATCTCACAAATCAAGTCAGAACTGCAAGTAGACTTGATTAACCGGTAGAAATTTGTCAACCGGTAGAGATTTTAGACTAGGGCTGCAAAACGATTAGTCGCAATTAATGCTGACACAATTAAAGTTTATGTTTACATACTATATGTGTGTGTACTGTGTATATTTATTAGAGATGGAACAATAAATTATTGCAATGCAAATCGAGAAATGATTCAGCATTTATTCTGAGATTTTCCGAACACATCGTGATTGTTTCTCAAATCGATTCTGAGCTTAGTTTTGAACAGCAGATGGCACTGCTTGCTTTAGAAACAGCCGTGCTCTGCTTGTTTCCAAATCCTTACATGCACTTGAATCTAAAATAATCATTTGTACAATTCGAAAAGGTTGAAGCGAATTACAAGGGTGTTCACAGCGGGCTGTGTTTACTTTAATCCCGCGTCAGAACGCAATTTACTGACATTTGCGCTCGTCAAATTACTGATATTTGCGGCATTATTTAACGTCCCAAAAAAGCATGTCTTAAAGCAGGAGGTAATTTGCCCTTGGTAGATTGCCCTGGTCATTATGGAAATGATCTGGCTGCGTCTGTGTTCTTTAATGTGTGCATTTTTCGTAAATCACACACAGAATTTTCCCCTCCCATTGGTGCTGTTATGGAATTGCGCTTTAACACTAATTTGCCCTGTTTAGTAAATCTGTCCCCATATCTCTTAATTCTCTATATTCTATATCTAACTATCTATAACAATAAAATGGACCAAAGAAAAAATTACTGCACATTTTAATACTGTATTTTTGTTACATAGAAAGAAAATAGGAAAGAAACTCATTAAAAATGCATCATCCAGATCCAAATGCTTCAACAAAAAAGTCATATATAACTGTCAAGTTGAAGTTTTGATTGGTTTTCTAAAATATTTATATATTAGACTGGTATTTGAACCCACGTTCCTTTGTATATCAAAGGGGTTCTATCATGCTTTTTCACTTTTTGAATTTTCGTCAGTGTGTGGTGTGTATCTTTGGGCATAAAAAAGATCTACAAAGTTACAAATCTCAAAGTCCACTCCAAAGGGAGATATTTTGTTTTTAAAGAATGTCTTTCCAAGATCTACAACGAACGGCTCCTTTGGACTACAGCGTTTGTTTTCTGCATGCAATGATGTCACAACGCGGTCCATTAGAATATCATTAAAATAAATTCTGCCTACGAAAATGCAAACTGTAGCAATGCAGCGTGGAGAGCCGCTTCAACAAGCCGCAGAGTGGCGGGTATAAACACAAGCATTGACTAGAGTGGCCGCTTCAGAGCAACGCGCCGCAGACGTGTGCAGTACAGGGGGTCAAAAAACACATACCGAGGCCACAATCTACTCCGGTTGCCGCGTCGGAGCTGTAACGCACCACAGACGTGTGCAGTGTGTGGTAAGAGATTTATTCATCATACAGTGTAGATAATAGGGGTGTAAGAAAATATCGATACACGTGAGTATCGTGATATTTTGATTGGCGTTACTGTATCGGTTCTCAAAAACGGAATATCAATATTTTTTTTTTTAAATCATCCAAGATTCATGGCAGATGCTTCATTTTCAGTTTATATCTTGACCGCTAGATGGCAGTCTTCTTAGCTCTGAACTTAAACAGTGACAGGAAATATTAGCATAAAGGCACTCCACTAATGTTATCGTTAATATAGTTCACTGCAAGTAATGGAGGATGAAAGAATAGTTTCTGCCTCCGCTTGGTGTACAAAGTTAAAGCCACAGCCATGGGCTGCTTCTGCTATGTGTAGGGGCTGGAGAAGAACTTTTTGAACTGAACTTTTTTGGTAAGGTTTGCATATGGTGGTGTGTACAGCTTTCCTTAAAGTATATCCTATTCTTAAAATAAGAAATATCCTATAATATATTGTTTATATTCGTGATATGTATCGTATCACCAGATTCTTGGCAATACACAGCACTAGTAGATAGCTTCCCCTTTAACGCGAGTGTTTTTTAAAATGCATAAACTTCCACTAGAATAGGCTAGGCTGATCAGTGATGATGTTTTTTTGATAATGTTTTGATAATATCCTGGAGCTGGTTTCAGGCAATGAAACTAAGTATGTAAAATAATTAAATAAATTAGCACGATAATAGAATGTATCTGCGATCTCGCAGGCTGAGGATGGGACTCAACACTACCATAGCGTATTATTTACTCACCCTCCATGCATCCTAGGTGTATATGACTTCCTTCTTTCGGAAGAAGGCAATCAGAGTCTAATAAAGTCTAATAAAGTGCATCCATCCATAATAAAAAGTGTCTCACGGCTCCCGGGGGTCTCCTGTAGCAAATCGATGCGTTTTTGTAAGAAAAATATCCATATTTAAAACGGAAGATTCACTATTAATCTAGCTTGTGCTAACTACTTTGACAAGGGGCGTGGCAGTCCTGAAACACTGTCTAAGCTGTTCGCCAATCGCAATGCACTGGGATAGTTAACCAATCATAACACATTTCCTTTTTTCGGAAGGCTGGCCTTCATTAAACTCGGAACTAATTGAGCTATTTGTGCCAGGCTGGGGGAAAGGTATTGTAATAATGTAAATTATGTGAAAAATAATACATTTTTCGAACAACCAAGCATTAGTTCTAGTACACCCCCAAAACAAACTCAAGACTTTAAAAAAAGAGCATAATAGGACCCCTTTAAATGAAAACTGTACAACTGCACATATTAATATCTATGTATCTCATATCTTACATTTCACCTAAGGCACCAAGTGAGTCAAAACTGCCAGCGGTTAAAAGAAAAGAAATGAAAAAAAGTTAATGACACAACTGCTTGACTTCATCACTTTACAGTTGCTGAAAAAATCCTAGAAGTTGTAGCAAAAAATGCTACAAGTTAAAACTTGACCTTCTGCAGACTCGTATCGGTCAGAAGAATATTAGAACGTGATCTTTTTCATCTTCTTTTAAGTCACATTTGACTTTAAAAAGAGAGATATCCAATACATTACCACAACATTGGACACTTTCATTCAGAGACGCATGGACTAACATAGACTCACTAGAATGAGATCAAACCAAGAACTCCAGTCAAAAGCACACATCATTATGGGATGTTAATCACAGTTTCAGCTTCGGCCCAGTTTCTCTCCATGAGTTTAAGATGATGATAACTATCTCATCACAGACATTCCCTTATCTGATCGGAGTGCTATGAAGGGTTATTCATTCAATTAGGGATGAGCCATTGAGATAAGAAGCAGATGCTGGGTGTCAGGGATTAGGAGCGATAGCTGTACACTGCATCTGCAAAGGCTGTCCTCACATGTTGGCATGAATTTTACACACACATACAAATAAGAGCAAAAACACACTCTTGGGCATTCAAGGGTTTTGGCTCAGGGGGACAGCTGTGGCCTCCCTTACATGTGCGTGCACACGCACTCACTGTGGTTCTGGGTCTGCGGTTTAGTGGACCTGCCAAGGGTTCAGGTCCTTTAAGTGGAAGTAATTGGGGAAGAACACGCTCCATTAAAAACAACTATTTAATACAATAATCATTCAATTAAAAAGCCCTTGTAGCAGCTGCCACAGCTCATTTGTGTCAACTGCATATTTTATTTGCAGAAAGAGGCACAGATTTACCATCACTTTTAACTGAAATATACATCTTGAACAACAGTTTTCACTGCTCAGCGTTTCACAAAACCTGAAATACTTAATAACATCGCATTTAAAGAAAATGCGTTCAGAAAAGAAAGTCAGTTCATGTGATTAACGATCTGATTTACAAAGTGAAGTAATTAGCATCTATGCATACTTAATGCAGGGATTTTCAATCTGGGCACTACACACTCTTTAAAATTAAATCTCCAAAGGGGTGTTTTTGTGGTGATGTCATAGAAGAACCATTTTTGGTTCTTCAAAGAATCTTTCAGTGAACAGTTCTTAAATGAACCATTTTGAAGAACATTTTAAAAATCTAAAGAACCTTTTCCACTATAAATAACCTTTTCTGCATTTGAAAGGTTCCATAGATTCTTTAATGTTCAAGGCTCTTCATGGAACCATTGATGCCAATAAAGAAACTTTATTTTTAACAAAGGCCCTTTATAGATGTCTGTGGTTCCATGAAGAACTTTCATTACACAAAAGGTTTTTATAGCAGAGAAAGGTTCTTTAGATTATTAAATGGTTCTTCACTAAGGAACAAAAATGTTCTTTTAAGAATGTTTTACTGAATACAAAATTCTTATATTGCATTTATGTGAAAAAAAAAAAAAAAAACTTTTGGAACCTTAACTTTTCAAAATCAGAGTAAAATAGTGTAAATATTTTACTCCTATCACTATCTCTATTTCTGTCTCTCTGATATTATCTCTCTTATCTCATATATAGAACGATATTTTTGTTTTAGCTAACTTCCTATTTTTGTATTTTTGTGTAATTTCCATGTGCAATTATACTTGTACTTTTTAGTATTTAATTTCTTTTTATTATTCTTGTGGGTGTGTGTATTTGTATAAGATGCTCTGTTTTTGTTTTTAGGGTGACTTTTTGACATTCTGTCAAGGGTCTACAGATGAAAAATAGCCTCTTTGGCTAATTCTGGCACATTTACAGCCATGTTTATTAGTGCGCATTGTCCCTGTAAACAAATAAACTACACTAAACCACTAACATAGTTAGCGTAATAAATTTGGTGTGATTGTATTTATAATAACTCATTTACTTGCATTTACTTTTTCTCACAGCATCTTACACACAGCTTCTTTTATATTTTTGAAAGCTGTAAGAAGGCGGTTGCATATTTAGGGGTCTTTTGCATCAAAATGTTGAAAATGTATAGTGATTTTTGCGGATATGATTAAGAGTTACTGACTAATGCAATAGGATTCCACGCTGTAAGTTTTCTGAACATGATCCTTGGTATTTGTGACCTTTCACCTGTAACAAACCAACCCAGTTAGTCTCTGTCTGACACCCTGTGCAGCAGCAGATGTGTCTGTGTGCCTGTGGACATGCCAGCTCACTGCAACACCTTACAGGAAGCAACCCAGTCAACTTCCTCTGGCATTTAAAACTGATGGGCTCTCACAGATCACACTGTGTTAATATGATGCATGTGTATGTGTAACACATAGCTTTGTACTTCTTTGTAATACATTAAAGTAGTTCACTTCCAGAACAAAAATGTACAGATAATGTACTCACTCCCTTGTCATCCAAGATGTTTATGTCTTTCTTTCTTCAGTCGTAAAGAAATTATGTTTTTTGAAGAAAACATTTCAGGATATATCTCCATATAGTGGATTTCAATTGTGCCCCTGAGATTGAACTTCCAGTTCAAACTCAGGAAGTTCAAACTCAGGGGCACCATACATATCCATTACATGGAGAGAAATCCTGAAATGTTTTCCTCAAAAAAACATAATTTCTTTAAGAAAGACATGAACATCTTGGATGGCAGGTGGATGAGTACATTATCTGTAAATTTTTGTTCTGGAAGTGAACCACTCCATTTTTATTTAAATTTGAAAGTCTTTTATGCTCATCAAGGCTGCAATAATCTGATCAAAATGCAGTAAAAAGAGTAATATTGTGAAATATTATTGTAATGTTTCTATTTTATTATATTTTAAAGTTTAATTCCTGGGATGGCAAAGCTGCATTTGGCAGCAGTCATTACTCCAGTCTTGAGTGTCACAAGATCCTTCATAATTCATTAAAATCATCTGATTTGGTGATCAAGAAACATGTCTTAATATTATCAGTGTTGAAAACAGTTGTGCTGCTTAAAGGGGTCATGGGATTTTCCACAAGTTGATATGATTCTTTAGGGCAGGGGTCACCAAACTTGTTCCTGAAGGGCCGGTGTCCTGCAGAGTTTACCTCCAACTTTCCTCAACACACCTGCCTGGAAGTTTCAAGTATACCTATTAAGACCTTGATTAGCTGGTTCAGATGTGATTGATTAGGGTTGGAGCTAAACTCTGCAGGGACACCGGCCCTCCAGGACTGGGTCTGGTGACCCCTGCTTCAGGGTCTTAATGAAAAGTCTATAATACACTTTGGTTAAAAATTCTCAATGGTTGTGTAAAACAGCACCCATTTTACCTTGTCAAAATGAGCTCTGCAAAAACCATCCCATTCTGAGGGATTGTTCCTTTAAATGCAAATGAACTCTGCTCGCCCCGCCCCTCTCTTCTCTCTGCTGCTCTGAGAGATTGTTTACTTTAGAGGCATTTAGTGCTTTTAGCCGCGAAACTTGCTAACTAGCATGTTATTAGGAAAGGATCACGAATGATTTGCGCGAACATAGACACATTTATGTAGATCGGGAGGCGCATTCCCTTGACAAACAAACATAATCCATTGCATCTTCAGCGGCTCAGATGTCGGGACTAAATGACGACCACTATGTTCATTATTATATCCAGCAACACAACACCTTAATCGGAGATATTCTTGTCTAACTTACATCCCTGCTCCGGAATCGAAACAATGGAGGTCGGACTGTTACAGCTGATCTGAGGTAAGACGCTCATGTCAATCAACTATCGTGGGAGCGGCCTCTGTGGGTGTGACGCCACACCGACAGGCATCTGATAATAGCTAGATTTGAAAAAGAATATTATTTTTACAGATTAATTAAAAACCACTGCATGGATTTTTGTCATAATAGGGTAGATGTGTACAAACACTGCCAACACACATTAATGCTCAAACAACATGTAAAAGTGAAGTTTGTATCCGATGACCCCTTTAATATTTTGTGGAAACCCTGACACATTTGTGTATTTATTTATTTTTTTCAGCATTCTTTGATGAATAGATGGATAGAAAATTCAAAAGAATACCATTTGAAAGTATCTGAAACTATTAATTTCTTTAAAAAGTAGTGTGTATATATTTTGTGGCGTTAAATAAATACTAATATGAATTTGGGGAAGGCTGGAACTGGGGAACTGTTTGAACTTTGTGCAGAGATTATCCACTTTAGCTTTAGTGTGAGCTATTTTCGTATACATTTTGAATAATATTGTGTTACTAATATCTGAACTGTTCAATAGGGCTTATAGACTGAAGAAGATAAGGCTGGGTGAGAGTAGAGTTTCTATGGCAAAGTTCAATACTTCAAAGGGCAAAGAAGAGCAGACAATTTGCAGAAACCACATGGCATTTGCCAAGGTTAACATTGACAGCATATTAATCACCATCTAGGTAAATGAAAAAGTATAATCCACATTAAAGAGCTTCACATTTACTGTACTCTTAAGTGGCTCATTGTAAAATCTTATCGTGAGGATGATTTTAATCAGATATTAAATATCGCCCGTGTCTTACAAAGATCACTCATCTCTCTGGTGGCGCTTTAGAGAAGGCCCGGTTAATTAAGGAAGTGCGGTCTCATCGGGCTCCTCGGCGCTTCAACAACAGATGTCTTTTTATGGCTGCATCCCAGTGAAAGGTAGCGCAGAGCTTTAACTTTGAATCAATCCAAGCCTACTGAGAAGCTTGGAGCTGTGAGAACATGTTTGTAAATAAAACAAAACTAGCTTTTTTTCTTTTTCATAGAGGGAAAAGCAAATCAACTTTATCAGAGTATTCTGTTTATATAACTGTTGTCGTAAGAGTGCAGTACTTAAATTTTAAGTATATGTTTCAAGATGGTCTGGGAGTCTCTGAAAGCCCAAAAAGACTATGAGGGTTAAGTTCACAGTTGCACTATTTCATGTGAAATTCATCCCCCGTCCCTGGTGAGACGTTCTGTTTTAAGACGTTCACTACACTGTGTTTTCATTCTCTGAACGCAGACTGGCTTGCATTGTGTTCTGCCTGCCTCAGCAAAGAAGCTCATTACTTCCCTCCTTTTGTTTTATTATGTTCAGCAAATTAATAAATGGGGAGAGTGCTGGAAAAAAAACAGATATGAAAATGTATACTTTGCATTATTAAAAAGGCACAGCCTCCAAAGGTTACACAGGGCTATTGTGGCACTACAGTGTGTGAAATGTAATTAAGGGGAGGGTGGAAGAGGAGCGCAGATAAAACCTCTGTGGCTGGTACCACCTCCCTCTTGTCATTTTTTTCTTTTTTTTTTTCTTGTGCGTTCCCTCCTGAAACTTATTCTCTCTGAACTAATTTTGCATGACATATTGCGTTTCTGCATCAGCTATCATGAGGCTACCTGTGAATTAAACAGGGCCTTGATATACAGGCAAATGCGTGGATTACATTTCAGACGTGCAGATACTTCATACTCCCACCGTGATTTATTAATTCCAGCAAAACAAAACTCACAACATCGCTTACAATTGCATTTGTCTGAGACTAGGCACAAGCAAATGGAGGATGGAAGAGTTATAGGGATGCTTTGGAAAATGGGAAGGCTGGGAAGATGGATACACGGACAGCTTCCGAGTCGGCGGTGAATCCGCATATAGGTGGATGAAGTCAGTCATGTGTCCTTGAATACGCTACGTCTTGATATAAATGTTTCATAGCTCATAAATTTATGAGTTAATAAAGGACTTTTGTTTATCACCTTTCGTTACATGATGATAAAATTAGCTGTAAAATATTTCTTCCCTCAGGAGCTGGACCATGCTGGGAAGAGAATGGTTTATTTGTTAGTGATTATGTTATTTTGAAATTAAACAAATGTATTTTGTATGGAAGCCCGTTTCCGCCACTGAATAAAAAGGTAATTGCGACTTTTTATCTCACAATTCTGACTTTTTGTCTCGCAATTTCAAGTTTACATCCCGCCAGTCTGGCTTTTTTTCTCAGAACTGTGAGATATAAACACACAGTTGCGTTATAAATTGAGTTATAAAGTCAGAATTGCTATATATAAAGTCAGAATTTCGGGATATAAACTCACAATTGCGAGAAATAAAATCAGAATTGCGCAAAAAAAAAAAATTCTCAGAATTGTGAGATACAAACTCGCAATTGCGAGTTATAAAATCCAGTTCTGAGGAGAAAAAAAGACTGATATGTTCACAGAATTGCAAGTATATATCACACAATTCTGACTTCATTTCTCAGAACTGTGAGTTTGTATCTCGGAATTCTGACTTAACTCGCAATTGCAAGTTTATATCATGCAATTGCGACTTTATTTCTCAGAATTGCAACTGTATATCTCGGAATTCTGACTTTATAACATGCAATTGCGAGTTTATATCATGCAACTGTGACTTTATTTCTCAGAATTGCGACTTTATATCTCGGAATTCTGACTTTATAACTCGCAATTGCGACTTCATTTCTCAGAACTGTGAGTTTATATCTCGGAATTCTGACTTTATAACACACAATTGTGAGTTTATATCATGCAATTGTAACTTTATTTCTCAGAATTGCAACTTTATTTCTCAAAATTGCAACTTTATATCTCAGAATTCGGACTTTATAACACGCAATTGTGAATTTATATCATGCAATTGCGACTTTATTTTGCAGAATTGCGACTGTATATCTCGGAATTCTGACTTTACAACACGCAATTGCGAGTTTATATCACGCAATTGCGACTTTATTTCTCAGAATTGTGACTTTATATCTTGGAATTCTGACTTTATAACTCGCAATTGCGAGTTTATATCATGCAATTGCGACTTTATTTTTCAGAATTGCGAGATATAAACTCGCAATTGTGAGTTATAAAGTCAGTATTCCGAGATATAAACTTGCAATTCTGATATAAACTCGCAATTGTGAGTTTATATCTCACAATTCTGAGAAAAAAAGTAAGAATTGCGAGTTTGTCTCTCGCAAGTCTGAGAAAAAAAGTCGCAATAACCTTTTTTTTTTATTTTATTTTTTTTTTTTTTATTCAGTGGCGGAAACGGCTTTCCATAATTTTGTTTGTCTTATAATTGTTTGAATATATGTTTGCAAGTGCTGTCAACCAATTAAAATAATTAACCAATTAATTGCACATTTTTTCTGAAATTAGTCATGATTAATTGCGATTAATAATTTCACATTCAATCTTCAAATTAATGTAGAAACAACATAAAGACAGTATATTTGTAATATTTCTTAAATATTAGGGATGTCGCAAATTCTCAATATAATATCGAACCGTTCGGTACGACCTCCACAGTTCAATACGCGCTTGTGAATTGCGTTTTTTCGGTTTTGTATTTAAATAACTTCCTTGTTTTATTTCTCTCGGAATTTGCTGTATGTGTGCCCGCGATTTCACGTGCTGAAATGAGGAAACGCTTCCCGCTTATATTTGAAAAAGCAACACACGCAGAACATCTTCCCTTCTAATGACATGCAGTGATAAGCCTTTCTAAACCTGTTGTCCAAAAAGAGTTAAAGAAACAAAAGTTATAAAAAACATTATAACTTGTTTTTAATTCTCAACATCAGTCGAGTGTTTGAAATAACTTCCTTACGTGATCTGATGTGGATTCTCATCACAGAATGAGGCAGACAATAAATTCTATATTCTCATATTCTATGTATGTCGATTAGCAATGGCTTATGAAAATACACGAGATGGCTTAAAGAACACAGATAAACCATATATTATTGTAAACGAGTGTTTATTGTCCTTACATTTCCCTTACGCCCTCTAGCGTCCAGTATGACTGAAACCCATTCTGTTTTGCATAAAAATCGAAAAAATAAAACCTCTCTCAAAAGAAAAAATAAGCAGACATATACTAAACCACACGTTTTTCAGTGTACAGAGGTTTAAGGGAGTATTTTTTTAATTTGTTGCCAAAAAAACAAAACAAAAAAAAAAAAACAAAACAAAACAAAAACACACGGAAGTGGTAAGATATCAGAACCAAACCGAACCGAAAACCGTGGCTAAAAACCGAGGTACCTATTGAACCGTGGACTAACTGTATTGTTGCATCCCTATTAAATATATATTTTTTTATGACTGAAGGCAAGTATCGCTGATACCAGTATTGCTGATGTCTCTAGGAAATTGTTTTTTTCCCCCTAATATTTGACCATTGACTATAGCCATTCAATATTACAGTATAATTGAGTGCTATGAAATTTTTTAATTTATTAGATTTTTAAAAATAACAACTTCTACTTTACGTGAACTTAAAACAGCAAAGTAATATACAGAAATTGAATAAAGTTATCAAACACTAAATACTAAATTAAATATAGATGTTGATTTCCTCTTTTTTCTTTTTTTCTTTAACAGACATCACAACAGCTGGGTTATTAGGTTATTTGGCTGCTATTACTTTAAGAGCTGCTGCTGCCGAACGTGACACAAATCTGACACGCATGCTCGTAGTTTCACTCACGCTTTAATATGAAATGATACAGGCTACAGCGTGCACCGCCACATTTGTGCATGCAACTGAAGCATGCATGCTACAAGCACAGTATAATGGCTGACAGGACAGGAAAATTTGTTTTTACTGGCATATGGAATTGGAATGCTTGTCTGAAAAGTCTCTCATTTGATGTGGTCGTAAAGACGTTCTGCGGCTAAATAAATGAAATTCTTATCAGAAAAAGAAAAAAAAGTGACAGAAGCAGCCGTTGTGAGTGGGGTGGCTAACTGCGTTAAATATTTTTAATCCCATTAAATTAGAAAAATTAATCGCTTGCGTTAATGCGCTAATTTTGATTATGTTTACAGATATTCTGAATATGCTATATTTAACACTTAATTACATTATGTAATATATATATATATATATATATATATATAAATATTTGTATTAACATTTATTTAAAGAGTGTTTTCAATATCTATTTGTTAATCTGTCCATGTCCACTGCCATTTTCTGTACTATTCTACACCACAATGATCATTAGATCAAAAAACAATGTTTGTTAGTGTGGCAAATTCGTCAAGCATTGTCATTACTTTATCAAACTGATTACAGTCGGATTTGTTTAGGTTAGAATGGTGGCATTCTGTTGCTTAAGAATGTTGGCTGCGAACTGAAGGGGTGTTTGCACTGACAGTGATTAAATTGCTGGGGTCGCCAAGTCGCTGTACTAGTTGCTAGTGGGTGTTCCTACTCGACTGCAGTATCCAACTGTACTGCGAGCTCTAATGTCTGTGCTCCCATTGAAAGTTGCCAAAGGTGTTGATGGACATTTGCATAAAGATGAATTCTGTTCAACTTTGTTGCATTGCCAGTGGTCTCAGAATAAATGACTTTTGGACGTTTTTTTTGTTGTAAATCGTTGCCAGTGTGAACGCCCCTTAAGGGTGGAGATCAATCCCAAGATGCTAAGCAGTAGGGTTTGGCCAATAACTGACAATTTAGTAGAATTACAATCCTGTCTTTAGTTTAGTACTCTCATGGAAGGAAACTTCAAGATTAAAGATTGCATTTTTTAGATTTACAAATGTCTACGTGCACCAATCTTGATATAAAGTTTGATATTTCCTACAAGTACAGAGAAAGAAAAATGTACTGCATACATGAAATTTGTATTAACAAACTTTTTAACTTATAATTATTAACTTGATTTACAGATTAAGTATTTAAAATCAAATAAGTTCATATCTGCAAATGTTACTTCATCAGACTTTAACACTGAAAAAGAATAAATGTGTTTTTTAAAACAATTTTCACTAGAAACTGCTAGTAATTATTTGTAAACTTAAAGTTAATGAAATTTTAGTATAAAAGTATAAAGAATAAAAAGTATAAAAGTAAACAAGTATAAAGACTGAAATAGTGTTTTCTCAACGCTATATATTACCTCCAATTCGTACATATTTTATGAGGTGGCTAATTCGTATAAATTTGTATGACCTTGTACAACTTCTGTGATGGTTAAGTTTAGGGGCGGGGTTAGGTGTGGTCCTTCGTACGAATTCCTACGAATTTGCCACCTCGTAAATACAGTACATACGATTTTTCACAAATTTTTCACAAATTCATACAAATTAGCCACCTTGTCAAATATGTGACCCTGGTCTTAGATAGCACTGGTATAGCAATAGAAGCAATAGACAACAATACACTGTATGAGTCAAAATTATCGATTTTTCTTTTATGCCAAAAATCATTAGGAAATTAAGTAAAGATCATCTTCCATGTAGATATTTTGTAAATTTCCTAACGTAAATATATCAAAACGTAATTTTTAATTAGTAATTTGAATTGCTAAGAATTTATTTTGGACAACTTTAAAGGTGATTTTCTCAATATTTTGATTTTTTTTTTGCACCCTCAGATTCTAGATTTTCAAATAGTTGTATCTCAGCCAAATATTGTCCTATTCTAACAAACCATACATCAACGGAAAGCTTATTTATTTTTATTCTTATTATTAAATCTCAATTTCAAAATATTGAGCCTTACATCTGGTTTTGTGGTCCAGGATCACATATGTGCAAATTGCCGTGAGATCGGCTTGTTTTTCTTGTAAAAATGTACTCCAGTAAACTTTGTTTTATTTACAGCTTTTACAGTTTTTTTACAATTTTTTCTTTCTTATAGGGAATTCTGATAATTATAAAGAAATTGCAATTAACCAACAAACAGTGATTTTATAATAGTGATTATATAACTACACTACACAAAAAAGGCAGCGTCTATTTACAAAAACTGCAAATAGGAATAAATTCCATTTACACAAGTATTTTCTTTACAATAATATTAGTTTAAATTATAGTAAAATTATAGTAAATTATAGTAAAAATTATGTTATTTATACTACTTAGTGCAGCTTTCACCTCAGCATTGTAACCATCACCTTTAAAGTTGTCCAAATGCAATAATAATGTATTGAGTGTAAATGATCATTAAAATAATTAAATGGATGCTGCCTTATTTGGACAATAAAGCTCTCTCTACACCTACCCCTAACCCATAAACACCCATGAGGCACTTTTTTCGATTATTTCCTTCATTTTATTGAAAATAAATGCCTTTCCAATCTAATATGCAATGTGAAAAGGGAGAAAAACGAGTTCAGCAAAAAGTGGATTCGAACTTGGGTGAATTGCGTCAAAAAGTCACTGCTATGCACTTTAGTAACTACGCCTCTGGAGCTGATGTTTGATAGGTGTCTTTTGTAATGTTGTCTAGCCCAACCACACGGAGTTATTTTAAATAGCCTCTGCCAACAAGGCAGGCTATTTGCACTTAGCGTAAATAGACAGTCTAAAAAAAGATAATTAAATTTAAAAAAAAAAAGGTTATATATGAAAACACTATAGAAATATGGAGAGAAGGTTCTAAAAGCATAATCAAAACATTTGAAACAAAAAAGCATGGGATGATGGGTACTGACATTCTGCAGAAATAGGTGCAGAGACTTATTCCTTTTAATAACATGTAAATGAGCACGTTAAACTTGAGTAAAACTGTTATGAGACTAAAGATCGTATGCTCGTCATTTAAATAACTCAAAGAGAAAAGTGATACCAATCAGAACAATCAATTCGCCACCTCTACATGATTTAGCATCTTTTTTTCCAAATGGATTTCTCTTTCAGCCTCATTAAGTTTAATCAAACACAAAAAGGTTTTCAACATCATCCTCACGCTCCATCATTTGCGTGTAACTCAGGAGTCAAGACGCTTAGCATGGTGGCTAAAACAAGATTTCCCTCATGCCGGCGTGCCCATCTCTCCATTACAGTAAAGCGAAGCCCCCTACGCTCGCTTGATAAACCTTCCCTTTCCCTTAATGACTCTACCTGGTACAAAAGCCAGTGATAATGGACGCCAACCGGGCCAAAAGTTGAGCAAAAAGAGGAATGATTAAGGAACCTTATTAAAAGCATCCTTGTGGAGTGGGGGACACGTGATGGAGAACACATTAAGGGACCTGATCCTTTTCAAAGAGACGCCGCGCTTTCCCCCGAACATCGGTGGAGGAAGACGAAGAGGAAGAAAAAACCTGATTAGGCTGACAAGCACTGAGTGATACTGCAAACCTGTTAATAACATGAAAATTAGAAGGGGCTCATGCAAAGAAAAGAGATTAATTTAGCTGGAGTCCATCTTCGCGGCAAATTGCGAAGTTGTGAATATGTTCGCAGATAATGAGCCTTCCTACTTGTCAGCTCACTTGTCATTTTCTGTAATTAATGTTAAGGAAGACTCCTTCCTGATGGTTGGTATTACTCATGTACCGGGGAAAATTTCTTCGGAGAAATAATTTACATTTATTATCATCAGTCTGTTTGTGTGGTTTATTTCACGGCGGAGTAATTTATTGCAGCACCGTTTCGAGCTCCTTGATTAGTCACTCGTCAGACTGAGATGTAATTTTTTTTTTCTCCCCTTCTGATGTCTAGGCTGGGGGAAATGAAAGTGTTGTGCCATCACATGGGTGCCTGGGCGGCAATGGCACCTCACGGCTGCCTATTGCCATGTCTCTTTTTAAAAACACAAATCACGGTAGGGCTTTAGCGAAAAGGCTGATGATTACAAGACTTTTCAGAACATTTCTCCTCTTCTTCTTACCCATTATTTTACTCGCCTTCTTTACATTTCACCTCTCGGATATACATGTACACGCTTCCAGAAAGCAATATTAATATTTGCCCCCCCAGTTTTCGTTAATTCAGTCATCTTCCTACAACATGCTCAGTTTGATGTACAGTAGTAATAGCGTACACTCTTAATGAAACAATGTTTTGAAGAGCTACAGCTCCCCAACTGATCATCAATATGCTGCTTAATATTTTTTTTCTTTGCACTGCCAGACAAGATTGACTGCTTGATACAGAAATATACACAGCAATAAAAAAAATACAGCCCTGTGTGTAAACAAGCTATTATTTTCAAGAACCAAGAGTAAATATGACCTTGACCAGCTCTTCTGTTTGTTTAGAAGTTTTTTTTTTCCTCCTTTCCCCTAGACAAGTCAGCCTTTCATAATTTAAAATAATAGGTTTCTGCTTTGTGTTCATTCTGAAAGAACATTAGTGTTTAGTTAAACTAGCTTTTTGTTCACTTTTACATAACTAGAAATTATGACATTGCTATATGTGACTATGGACCAACAAAACCAAGTAGCATGAGTATATTTGCAGCAATAGCCAACAATACATTGTATGGGTCAAAATTATCAATTTTTCTTTTATGCCAAAAATCATTAGGATATTAAGTAAAGATCACGTTCCATGAAAATATTTTGTACATTTCCTAACATAAATATATCAAAACTTAGTTTTATGATTAGTAATATGCTTTGCTAAGAACTTCATTTTGACAACTTTAAAGATGTCGTTCTCAATAATTCTATTTTTTGCATCCTCATTTAAATAGTTGTATCTCGGGAAATATTATCCTACAAATCATACATCAATAAAAAACTTGATGATATCAATTAAATCAATGTCAAATAAATGTCCATTTTCTCAATGAAAAAACAAATTGACCATTTTGACTGGTTTTGCGGTCTACATATATCCACCTTATTTTATGTAGGAGGCTTCCGGTGTTAGCCGCTTCAAGTTTTAGCTGTACAAAAACAATCCCTTAAGCTGCTTTATTTTTAAAACTAGTATCGTTTTAACTTATTATAGTAATCATAAACACAGTTTTGTAGAGCAAATAGTTTGACCGTTTACTGTTTATGTACCTACAGCGATTAAAGTTTCCCACATTCACAGAAAATATCTTACTTCCGTGTTGCAAGATAAGGTGGATATAACTGCAGATAATCACAATAATATGAAAATTATCCAAATAATATTGAGTAACTTACTTTTTAGACACAATATTGCCGTCGCTTTGTGCACTTTTGCTCCACCGACGAAAACAATCCTAAAACAAGCCATAACAGAACGGTTGCGCGCGGCTGAGCAACAAACACGTGTGATTCCTGAATGAATCCGTGTTTGTGAACTATTCGGTTGAGTTAATGTTTCAACTCATAAACGCAGTCTCTTCATTCATGAATCAGTCAGTGTTTTGAACCAATCTTTTTAATGAACGAGTCAATTATTCACTCATAAAGTACAGTCACTTGTCGCCACCTACTGGCGTAATGATATAACCTTAAGTATTTTTACATTTATAGTCCTAATGCAGCATACTTAACAATATTATCAATCCATAAGCAACTTTTTCCATTAAAACAGTATGGACCCATTTAAAACATTCTTCTTTCTTCCTCTTTAATCCTATGGCTGATATTAAGAGGTCATTTGTACAGGCAGAAATGTTTCAATTCTCCTGTGTTTTTTACACAGCTACAAAAATGAAATGAGGGCCTCCACTTTGCCACAACCATAACTCAAGCAATATTCATCTGAGACATATATTCAAATCAGCCTCGGCTTGGGCTCTCTGCTTTGCTTTAGCTTTGTGTTGGGAAATTTATAAGCCTACTTCTTAAATGTATTATTCATCAGGGTGCGTAAATAATGCATGCTTGGTTCCATAGTAAATTAACCCTTTACCTTACCTAAGCTATCGGAGTCATTGTTTTGAAAGGCAATTATGTCATTTAATTCATGCTGTAATTAATACCATAATTAGCTTAAATACTCAGCAACCCAGTGCCACTGCTTAGCTGCCTTAATTAAACAGATTAAAAGGTTTATATGTCTGTTTTTCCTCACAATCAGATCATCTCGGCTGCAGTGAGGGACACAGTGAGACAATCTGAAATCCACAAACGAGCAGTGAGAAGAATGTAATGTGACGATTTCTTTGAAGATTATATTTCTTTCCCCGTCACTTTCTAAATGAGCACCCGCAAAGTTCGAACTGGTGAAAACAATTAGCTGATTCATCAAAATGAGCTCATATTCAAATCAGGCTCTCAAATGCTTTCGTGATTCACGCTTAAAGATCCGAAACACAATGGCCTGGAGCAGCCGTATCTCAGCGGTTCTAAGTAAATGTGGAGGACCCATGTAGGGAAGTTCACTCTTGTGTTTTATTGTTCTGAGACTACAGGGAGGCAAGTGGACAGCTAATCCAGGGCTGGAGAGTTTTTATCCCTGCTCTATCTGACAGTGATAGAAAGTGTTTTCCCCAAAGTAGAAAAATAGTCGGAGGTAGATGAAATAGTGAAGTGGTCAGTGAATACTGAGAAAAATTCAGGCCCACCAGCACATTACACTGCTGAGCAGGTAGTAAAGGGTAGTTTCATGGACAGAAAAGGCACATTAGCAAAACTTGGGCTAAATTTTGCGAGCAGAGAAGCTCAATTGTTCATTATCATTAGTGTAGCAATGCATGAATCACTGCTTACTCAGAGGTCACTTCTAAATTAACCAGCTTTTTAGTGGTAAACACATCAAATTTGTGTGTTTTAAGTTTAACAAACAAGAATCTGATGCAAAATCTTTTATTTCTATTAAATTTCTATTGAGATGATTGCATTTCACTCGCAGAACCTGAGTATAGACCAATTATCTGATGTAAACATTCAGGATGTGCGCAGCATGGTTGCAGAAAACCCGGAGAGATCGCCTTTACAGCTAGAGAATTACAAGGATACGGCACAAAATACTTAGATTTAAAAAGAGTATAGATTATATTGATTAGATGTTTATAGATGGTTTATATCCCACATTACTGCTTTTTTCCCTCAGAATTAACAAACTCACTAGTTTCATTAAATCGAGTTATAAAGACGAATTAGGAGATATAAACTTGCTGGTCCTTTGCTGGTTTATGCTGGTCCTTCACCTGCAACATGACCGGCATAAACCAGCAAAGGACCAGCATAAACCAGCAAAGGACCAGCTTAAACCAGCAAAGGACCAGCTTAAACCAGCACCAAAACATACCTAACCAGCATCCCAGCATCAAAACATAGTTACCAACATATGCTGGTTTTTTCACCAGGGAATGGAGCGCATATCTGCTGCATTCGTTGTTGTGAACGCAGTTAAATTTGAATATGGCACATGATTGAAGATTGGATTCATATCCGTTTTGCGGAGACACATTTATATGGTCAAGTGTAAATGGAACCATTTTAACAAATCAGAGAAAACACATGAAGTGACCAGATGTAAACAAGCCCATAATAGTGAGGTTTTCGAAGACAAAAAATGATCTGTATTTCCTTTAGCAGGGCTTCTCTCTATGGTGTTGACACAATGTGTGGCCCTCCATGAGCGGGTTAACTGTATTTGGTTTGCAGTGATTTTATCAATGTCGTTAGAACATTCATTGAACTAAGTGAGAAATCCATCAAATGGTGACAGCACACTTTAGACTAATGGCTGTTAGGCGATAATAATTTTTAATACGATTTTTATTTCACTTAATTTCATCTCCTCTAAGCTAAGGTCCCATGTCAGAGGTTTCAGTATGGGGGAGATACGTTGATGCGTTATAGATGAGCTCACCTGCTGTCGAAGAGCAGAACGTGAGAAACCCTGACGATGATTTTCCTTTCACCTTGTCACTCTCTTCACAATACATCTGATTCTTCTGAATCTCATTTTGGTTTCAATTGTAGAATATTTCTTCTCAACTAGTTTATGTGTGTGATTATTATTTTTCCCCCCTGCTGCATTACTCACAGTTAATGTCACTGTTGTTCTTGAGTTCTTGACTCTGAAGGGTTATAGGGATTGTTCACTCAAAAATGAAAATTCTGACATCAGTTACTCACCCCCATGTCATTCCAAACCTAAATGACTTTCTCTTTTCTGTAGAAAACAAAAGGAGATATTTTTAATTAACCGAATGTGCTGACTGCTCTTTTCCATATAGTTACAAGACATAGCTTTCATGCTTAAAAAGAACACAAATTCACCATAAAAGAATAATAAAATGGTCTATATGATGCAGCTATATAACCTTTTAAATTATTATACTATATTAAAGGCCCGTTCACACCAAAAATAACTGTAATGCAAATTATACTAGCATATACACCAGTGAATGATAATATTGTTTATTATAGGTATGTGCTACAGATATGTTTAAGATATTCTGCAAATATGATATCTTTAATGTTGGGTGGATTCTGATTGGCTGTCAATGTTTTATCATTCATCAGCTAGAAAGTATAGCTCTGAAAGTGATTCCAACTATGATAATTTCTCTGTTTCGTTATTGTTTGTTATGGTGTGGACTTCTCCGAAATTTAGAATGATTAATAAGACTTCTAGTTACAGATATCATCCCTGTGAATGGGCCTTAAACATTTTACACTATATTAAGTCTTTTGAAGCCGTACAATAGTTGTGGGTGAGAAACAAACCAAAATTTTCCCATATTATTAACCGAATATATTGATACTAACACTAGCTATCATTGGCACTTTCATAAGAGTTCACGAAAGAACCTCTGTCCATCTTCAGAACACAAATTAAGATATTTTTGATGAAATCCAAGAGTTTTCTGATCCTGCATAGACAGCAATGCAACTACCACGTTCAAGGACCTGAAAGGTAGTAAGAACATCTTTAAAATACTCCATGTGACATCAGTGGTTCAACTGTAATTTTATGAAGCTACGAGAATACTTTTTTTGCACAAAGGAAACAAAAATAATGACATTCAACAATTTTTTCTTCATTTTTGGTTGAACTATCTCTTTAAGTTCTAAGTCAATAATCTGTCACGAGCAGTTCAGTCAAGGGGAAGACTATTAGTGCATAACCTAAATAACGTAAAAGGTTAAATAACATGGATAAATGAAAAGTCATAGACCATTCACTGTGGTTTGGGTAAGCGCAGTAAACGTACTTTGGGTGAACTATTCGTTTAAAGATTGTTGTATAATGTAGCATTAAGAGTCTTTTCTAATATACATTTACGCTCCTAAGATGTTCTGGAGTACCCATAAAGCCTCACCTCTGACTATTAGCGCTCCAGGGGACGTTCGAGTTATCTGGGCATCCTCATCTGTTGTGCAGACATTCAGCTGTGTTTGGAGCTCTCATCTGTGAACAATCTTGATCTCACAACAAACAATCTCTCCACACAATATCCCTTAGTAATAGTACATGATCATTCCTTTTGTGCTCTGTTGATCATTCTAAATGTAGTTTTTGGTACAGAAAATGAGAATTATCATTAAAACATAATGTAGCTGTTTTTAATGGAGCTTTCTAGTTTCATTCCCCCTGCATCAGTAAATAGATGATGGATCCGATTAATCAGATTTCTCCCACTGCCAGGAATATATTGAACGCTGTTTTCAGTTCAAAGGGGATTCATTTTGATTACAATGAAATGCAATTTTGTAATAGTTTAAATGTAACCGTGGCCCCACCACTCGATAATTATTCCGACTCCGAGTCTGATGCAGTTTTGGTAGCAAACTAATTTTACACTTGCCTTCAGAAATTTCCCCATCTCCACTCTCACAGCCCGTATCTCTAGAAACAATCTATCGCCCAGCAGAAATTGCCTGAAACATAAAGAAACAAGTGGAACGGAAATTCATTTCGCGCAACAGGATTATCGGCCCCTGTGCCTCTTATCTCCTCCTGCCTGTTTATAAGAAGAAAAAGGAAAGAGAGATAATTTCACAATTAATGGCAAAAGATCCTGGACTCTCGCTCGGCAGCCATTAGACGAAACGTTTTGGAGAAATACTTCTCCATATTTCTTGACTTCAGGTTTCAATTGTCTTGACCCTGGCTGTATTAATGGATAGGCTAATAGCCAGTGAGAATACTTAATTTATGCCAGGGTGAATTAAGAAGAGGTAATGGATTTTGCTTCTTGAAAAAAAAGGCTAGAGCGAGGCTTTTTCCATGGTGCTTATCAAGGAAATCAAATTATCATATTATCTCTCTGAGTGGCTCTTTTGAAGCCATTTTTCACATTATCTTTGGAGAATAGTTTTGACACTCCTAACACGAGGCTGGCTTTATTGTGGCTTGCTAGAACATTCAGTAACAAAAGCCCGTAATGATTTTCTAACTTTGAATGAGCGGATTGGCATTTGCTATCACGCCAGGGACCATGAAGGCAAATAACCTGGATGACAAAGATCCTATTAAAAGTCTTAGATTGGAATCGCATAATAAGAAGTCTGAAGTTTTGTGTAGAGAAATTAAATATTCCATTCAAAAGCTTCTTATGTATCCCTAAACTTACACACACAATGAAGTCAGTGGGACTCTTTGCACAAGCTCTCTCTCACCCACAGAGTCACACACTGCTATACTTTTCGGTGGGACTTGTTTTGCTTAGAAGTTTATTACAACATACATTTTCAGGTGAGTAGATGATGATGGCAAAAGGCAGCAGTTATTGCAAGGGATGTAGGGAGAAAAGATGACAATAATATACAATAATCCATTCCAATTTAACAGCTTCCTTTCTCATATTCCAGCAGTCTTTTTTTTTCTGGACCAGGTAGCTGCACGAGCTTGGCGGGTGACAGTGTAATGAGAAATATGATAATTTCCAAGCGCATTAATTTCATGTCCTGTGGGTTTTGCAAGATCACTTGTTATTCTCAACAAATTAAATCACCATTTTCCCTAGTATCACCCAGTGTACTCCTATATATTCTGGCGTTAAATTAATCGTGTATATACACTTTTACTGCATGTTATTTTCAGTGGGGCCCAAAAATCTGAGGTCAGATAATATTAATAATTTTTTTTTGAGCTGCAAATCAGCATATTAAAATGATTTCTGAAGGATCATGTGACACTGAAAACTGGAGTAATGATGCTGAAAATTCAGCTTTGCATCACATTTTTTAAATATATTCAAATAGGTAACAGCTATTTTAAATTGTTATAATATTTCACAATATTACTGTTTTTATTGTATTTTTAATCAAATAAATGCAGCCTTGGTGGGCATAAGAAACTTCTTTCAAAATATTTGATACAATCTCATCCGACCCTAAATTTGTAATCAGTAATTTACAGATGGTTGAATGTTCTTCCACTTTTGATAATCTCAAATCACACTAGAAAACATGATCATTTAGTTTTACAAAAACTTGCGGAGTTCATGTTGGTAGCATTACTAGGAAAATACTCATAGCAAATTCAACTATGCACTCAAATTATGATAATTTGCAAGGAAAAATGTTCTATTAAGTTATAAAAATGCTAAATAGTAGCACTAGTGGACTCAGACTTTTGGACCTTAATGTATCATAAAAGTATGTGTTTAGTAATAAGATTTTGCATTATTTGAAAACATACACCATATTGTTAGAGTTGCTGTAAGCCATTCTTTCTAAGCATTAGTTCACATTTGCAACTTTGCCTTTACATCATCCCTTGGCCTCTTCTTCTTGATGAAGACACATTCCCTTACTACGTTTTATTACTATTATTATTATTATTCCTAGCAGAGGAAACAGATTCGCCGTCACCCGATGTTGCTACACACCCGGGGGTTTGCCAATCGGTGTCAGGAGTGAACTTGAGACCCCCCTTCTGTCAAACTGCAGTGTAAGGTTGGCAGTTATTTGGGCTTTGTTTGTAATCTTTCCCGGCGCTTTGTCGGGGGGGTGCGTGCTGATATTAGAGCGAGTGCACAAAAGCCCCTCGAGTGGTGTCACGCACAATTAATGTCCCCAGGTAGCGACTCCATTAGCCGTATGAACTCCGGCCGCGCCAGGGAATACTAATGGCTGAGGTGCCGGGGGGCATTAGAGGAGAAAGTGCCCCCCCCACCCAATATGCCAGTCCCCCATCACCCACCCAATTCACTTCACCCTTCAACCTGACTAGGACATGTTCCTCCATCTCACTTTAGATCATTGCAGCCCAGCCCCCGTCACCCAGTGGCACACACTGAAGCACTGTTCTTTCACCACCCGATCGCTAAGCAGTATAACGTTTGGACAGTTCAAAGGAGACATAACTCTGGCCTTTACCACAAGCTGATGGCAGAAGTTTGAGGACATATTTGTATTATTATCATAATTGTTTTGAAGACAAAGGATAGTATGACAAAGATATCGCTTTCCATAGCGGACATTTAAACTAATGTTTTATTGTGAATATGAGATCTGAAGAATGAATACTGTATCAGATGCAGGTAATCACACTCGCTTAGTCCATTTCTCTCTCATAATACTCTACAAAATACAGTGAGCTTTTAAAATAGTAATACAGTCAGCTTTCAAATGAGCAACTCAGTGTTCCTTCGTTACTAGTTTCAAAGTGACATTTTCGAATTAGTAACGGAGGCTTGGGCTCAGCTGTAAAACTGTCAAACTGAGATTTGAATCCGTGGTGGAAGGAAGTAGTTCTGCACAAAAGAGGGTTTTTTTAAAGACACTCCGTTGGTGCTTCTTATGTATTTACAAACTTGTACTGTTGAACTGTTGTATAAATGTAATATCACACTCATAGCCATGCAATATGGCTGTATATCGGCACGCTGTGATTAACTACAGCTGATATACAGCCATATCACACAGCTACTCGTGTGATATTGCTTATACATACACTACAAATCAAAAGATTTATAATGTTTTTTTAAAGAAGTCTCTTCCGCTCACCAAGCCTGAATTTATTTGATTTAAAGTACAGCAAAAAAAGTAAAAAAAAAAAAAATATATATATATATATATATATACTATTTTTTTAACTGCTAACAGTGAAGTAGTTTTACTATTTACTGTTTATTATTTGAATATATTTTTTAAAATGTAATTTATTCCTGTGATTTCAAAGCGGAATTTAGTCCAGTCACATCATTAGTCCAGTCACATCATTAGTCCAGTCACATCATCCTTCAGAAATCATTCTAATATTATGATTTGCTGCTCAAAAAAAACATTTATCATTATTATTATTATTATTATTATTATGTTGAAAACAGCTGAGTAGATTTTTTTTTTCAGGTTTCTTTGATGAATAGACAGTTGAGAATAAATGTAAACTAGAAATATTTGGAACATTATAAATGTCTCTGTCATCACTTTTGATTAATTTAAAGCATTTTGGAAATTGTAAATATATTAAGACTGAAATAAAAGTAATTAAATATAAATTTAAATATGTTTATATAAAGATATTTTAACATCAAAATTAAGAATATATACCGGTCAAAAGTTGAAATAATTTTTGAATATTTTTTTAAAGGTCTCTTATACTCACAACTGAAATATTATAATTTAAAATCAGCAGCCATTACTCCAGTCCTCAGTGTCACATGATCCTTCACAAAATCATACATGGTTTTTTAAAACTATTTGTATGAATATATCTGTAAATGTATCTGAAAATATATAATTTTCTTTGCTGCATGTGGTGAAATTTCAAAATGCAAGGCACGGGGTAAATTTATTTACGTTGCTGGTGTCAAAAATGCACATAAGCAGCATCATTATGGGATTCTTGCCTGTAGCCTGATCTTAATGACATTGTAGTTTGCACCTCACACAAAAAGCCATGCGACGAATGATTCCACAATCCATTTATCCATCTGTTGATTTCTCCCTCTGTGAAAAGAGGGCCACCTTCAGCGTGATCAATGTCAGTTTTCCTTTCGCTACCTCTCTTCAAATCCCACATGGTCACATGACCTTGGACACTGATAATCGCCATACCGACCTTGCCTGTGTTGCCATGTCCACCGGTTGAGCTGAACTAACAGGCTGCCTGCTGAACTTACCCCCGGGGCTAACACACACACACTTACCCCACATTCTCACACAACCCCTGCTGCAGTACGGCTGAATGTAGGGAGGCTGTTAGCCTGTGTTATTGTAGTCATATAAGACTACAATGTTTCACAGATGAATTGTCATCATTCAAGCCTACTTTTTAATAAATTATGGAATATGTAAGAAACAATCAATCTCTAAATTTCTAATGGATATTATTTATTGAAGCACAAACACTGAATGAAACTGCTCCCATGAACAAAGCTGTGGACACTGGAAGTTTTCTGACTGGTGTCAGATTTTTAGGTATGTCAGAATCTCTACATTTTGACATGTTTATGCTGTTACTCTGTCTATACCGTCATGACACCCAACCTCAGAGCCAGGACCTGCTGTACGGACTCAGCAGGCCATGAACGCTTTGTGAAAAATGCTCTTCTTGGCCAGAATGCATGAGTGCAGACCCGAGGTAGCCTGTACTCAAACCCTGCCTTTATCACATTACCAATTACGCATTATAAATAGAGCGCGGCTCGCTTTGTTTCCAAGGCTTACTCCATCACGCCATGCAGTCATCACTCAATCTGAAGCCCACACGGCGTCAACCTGCCCTACTTGCACGCAGTCACTCAGCGTTTCCCCCCTCCTGAAAAGACGCATGCTTCATTATGCTTGGCAGTAATGGCACCAACATTTGACACTCTTTGTTTGGGCTTAAGAAATCCCCGGCTGGCCAGAGAGAAAGCTGTTCACAAAAGCGATCAGACCTGATTTCTGCCAAGTCATGCTGTAAATACCTGCTGTTTAGCTGTGAAGAGGAAAGGGCCTCGTTTTGGCAAGACAGCAAGGTCCATTCTTTAGTCATTTGACATCAACATCACAATTCTGGCACTTGGAGAGTCGGCAAATCAACGTCCAATAAAACTTTCTTATAAAGACGTTTATTTTTAAGACCCACTGATATCAAAATAAGAGTTTTGTCTTTCAACATGCTTTAAAATGTAATTATTCCTGCAAAACTGAATTTTCAGCATCATTACTCCAGTCTTCGGGTTTAATTTGCTGCTCAAGAAACTTTCTTATTATCAACACTGAAAACAGCTGTGCTGCTTAATATTTCTCTCGAATTAGTGATACATTTTTGTTCAAAAGAGCAACATCAGAAATCAAAAATATTAAATAAGAAAACTTCATAAATTTCTCCTAGTGAAAAATAAATATACTAAAATGTATTAAAGGTGCCCCTATTATGAATTATGAAAGGTTCATATTTTGGTTTTGATTTGGGAGTCCCCAACAACAGGCTGACAAGTATGTAAGGTCAAAAAACACTTTTTTTGTCTTATATGCATCTCTTTTTACCTCATTTACTCAATGACTCCCAAACGATTTGCTCAATGATTTATTTCCTCCGTTATGTGACGCTAATCTGTGGTGATTGGCTGATGACCCAGTCTGTTGTCATTGGTCTGCAGCGCATGTCGAAAACGAAACGTCAATCGCCATTACATTAAACACCCAAACAGCCATGGTATATGTGTGAGCCCAATACAGAAACATATTAGTAAAGCACTGCAGTTTGTGCACCAACGTATTGCTCTATTCTTTATCATAACTCCAAGTAATAACAACGACAAACATTCACTATTCACTGACACATTTCTAGACAATTGTGAGCGAACAGATATTGCTGTTAGCCGGTTAGCCAGAGACCTACAAGCTGCGTGGAGCGAACACAACACATACAACTAAATATGTATCTTGCATGCTATATGAGAGCAACAATTTTTAAATGACTACTCTACTTTCAGAATAAAAAAATTCCTGATAATTTACTCACCCCCTTGACATCCAAGATATTCATGTCTTTCTTCAGTCGCAAAGAAATTACATTTTTTGAGGAAAACTATCCAGGATTTTTGTCCATACAGTGGACTTCAAAGGGCTCTAAACAATCCCAGCCGAGGAATAAGGGTCTTATCTAGTGAAACGATTGGTCATTTTCTTAAAAAATGAATATTTATACACTTTTTAACCACAAATGCTCATTTGTCTAGCTCTGTGACGTGCATGCGTACTCTGTACACTCCCGTTCAAGACAGGGTATGTCGAAAAACTCATCTCATCTCATTTTCTCCTCCAACTTCAAAATCGTCCTGCATCGCTGTTTTAACTACTTGTAAAGGGTGTTTGACCATCCTTGAACGTTCACTATGTAAACACTGGGTCGGTTCTTCTGCAGCAATGTAGGATGATTTCGAATTTGGAGGAGAAAATGAGATGGGAGTTTTTTGACATACCCTAACTGTCAGAGGTCTGCGCACGCAACAAGTGGATAGGCAATATGCTAAAGTTTTTATGTTAATGTCAACAAGAAACAGCTTGGAATTTGTTTTAAAAACGTCGACTCTTTCTTTTGAGAGAAAATAACTTCATACATGGTGCACTTTCAGATTTAAATTTTTGCAGGATGTTTTCATTCACTTGTTACGCACTGCATGAAAGCTAATTTTTAAAAAATGCATAATAGGGGCACTTTAAAATACATTTATTTTATGCTAAGTATACTACAAATGTATTTACATATTATGTACTAAATAAAAAATAATTGTACTTTTAGTATACTAAACTGGTATATTTAAAGTCTAAAGTGCTAATTACATACTTTATCAAAGTCCCTTTAAGGCAAGTTATTTCACTTGGCGGCCATCTTTGAAATGCATCTCGGGCATGCAAGTGCAGCTCCTATCTCTTTGAATGGGGAAACATAAAACTCTCCAAAAAGTCTTACCAAGCTTACGATTAAATTTCATATTTGAAATCACCAATGAAATCTGACAACAACTGCCTCATAATTGTTGTTTCTTATGCTTAAAGGGGTCATCGGATGCAAAGTTCACTTACATGTTGTTTGAACATTAATGTGTGTTGGCAGTGCATGTACAAATCTACCCTATAATGATAAAAATCCATGCAGTGGTTTTTAATTAATCTGTAAAAATAATATCCCCTTTTTCAAATCGAGCCATTCTCAGATGCCTGTCGGTGACTGACCAGAACAGGATGATTTTTGGAGAGCTGATCTTGGCAAGGTAAAAAAGGCGTTATTTACACTACCATATATAAGGAGTGCACAGTCTTCCTATATATAGAGTCTTTGACTGGTGTAAAAATAAATAAATCGGTGCTCTTTGGGTGCAGGGTTCTTTTGTGACATCAAAAAACATATAAGTCAAAGTCCAAGGTTATTCACATGGCTTTAAAGTTTTAAAAACAACACATCTGCACACCGACGCGTTGCGGCTAACTCTTCTTCATTAGGGTGTATACTTGAGGTACACTTTAAATATTTTGCATTTAAAGACCAATATTATCATATAAGATCATATAATCCTCATCAATAGTGACATTAAAACATATTTTAGGCTTAATATTAATAAATATGCATTGTGCACAAGTAGTACTCCAAATAAGTTAATTACAAGTTAATTACAATTTTTAGATCAGTACGTCTCAAGCAATATGCCAGGAAATATGTTAATATACTATACTTAGACTATACTTAGTGTAAAATAAATGCATTCTAAATCTATTACTTTCTTACTAGGGTCTTTACTGTCACTTTTGAGCAATTTAATGCGTACTTGCTAAATAAGTATTAATTTATTATGAAAATAAATGAATAAAATAAATTACGTTAAAAAATGTCCCACCTGAACTTCCTGTTAGAAAAAAAGCATCAGTACAGAATATGTATATATTATATCTATGCTTATCAAATGGATAGTTCAACCAAAAATGTAAAAATTTACTCATGTTGTTCCAAACAGTTATAACCTGTATGTTTTTGCTTGTTCATCCAGAACAACACTGTGAAAGCCCGTTTCCACCATTAAATAAGAAATAAAAAAGGTAACTGTGACTTTCTGACTTTTTTTCTCAAAACTTTGAGATATAAACTCGCAAATTGTGAGTCAGAATTGTGAGCTACAAACGCACAATACTGAGAAATTACGTTGAAATTGCGTGATATAAGCTCACAATTGCAAATTATAAAATCAGAATTGTGAGTTGTGAGACATCAACTTACAGTTCTGAGTAATAAAGTTACTGACTTTATTTCTCAGAATTGCATGATATAAACTCACAATTCTGATTTTTTTTTCTCAGAACTGCGAGTTTATATCCCGCAGTTCTGAATTTCTATCACACAGTTGCAAGTTAAGTCAGAATTGTGAGATATAAACTCTCAATTGTGAGAAAAAAGTCAGAATTGCTAGATTCTGTACAAACTCGCATTTGCGAGAAAAAAGTAACGTTTTTATCTTGCAATTGTGAGTTTATATCGTGCAGTTCTGAGAAAAAAAAGTCAGAATTGTGAGTTTTTTATAACTCACAATTGCGAGTTTACAGTATTCAATTTTGACTTCATTTCTTTTCCCCCTCAAAACTGGACTTTATAACTCACAATTGCGAATTTATATCTCAATTCTGAGAAAAAAAAGTCAGAATTGCAACATATGAACTCTCAGTGTCACGAATCTGGTCGGTGTCCTGTTCTCCGCTCACCACCAGATGTCACTCTCACCTCTCTTACACACTCTGACTGTTGCACTACACCCCAGACTACATTCCCCATCAGCCATTGCTCTTCTCCCGCGTCCAATCAGAGACAGTATAAAAGCCCCGGTCCTCCCACTTGCAAACCACGGATTGTTAGATTGTATTGTTGTGTTGTTAGCGTTCCCTAGTTTCCCGAGTTCCTAGTCTCCTCGTTCCCGTGTTTGACTTCTCGCCTGGACTATCGTTTACTCTCCCTGGATTATCTGTATTGCTCCCGTTCGCTCCTGTTCGACCCCACGTCTGACTCACGGACTTCTATTGTGCATCGCCCTAATTTACCTGCTTGCTGTTGTCTCGACCCTGCCTGCTCTACTATGTATCTGTCTCGTCCAAACAATAAAAGCTCGCAAATGGATCCGCTCGCCTCTCGTCTCCTTCACATCGTAACACTCAGTTGTGAGAAAAAGTCAGAACTGCAAGATACAAACTCAAATTTGAGTTTTTATCTTGCAGTTGTGAGTTTTATATTGTGCAATTCTGAGAAAAAATTTCAGAATTGTGAGTTTATATCTCGGAATTCTGACTTAAAAACTGGCAATTGCAAATTTATATAATTTAATTATCTCAATTCTGAGAAAAAAGTCAGAATTGCAACACATAATAGTTTTTTTTTTTTCTCCATGAACCAAAAAAATTGATAATCACAATAAACATTTCTGAGAAAAAAGTCACAATTGCAAATTTATATAATTTAATTTTGACTTCATTTCTTTTTCCCCTCAGAACTGGACTTTATAACTTGCAATTGTGAATTTATATCTCACAATTCTGAAAAGAAAAAGTCAGAATTGCAACATAAAAAAGTAGAGTTTTTATTTTGCAATTGTGATTTTATATTGTGCAGTTCTAAGTAAAAAGTCAATTCTGACTTTATAATTGAGTTTATATAATTCAGTTTTGACTTCATTTCACATAACTGGACATTATACGAAATTATATCTCAATTCTGAGAAAAAAGTCAGAATTGCAACATAAAATCACAGTTGTGAGGAAAAAAGTCAGAATAGCGAGATACAAACTCCTGTAACATTGTGAAATCAACATGAATCTGACTTTATTTTATAGGTTTTATTATTATAGTGGACAGTCTTATATATATTACTGACCAAAATAAGTCAAATTATGGGGGAAAACTGCTTTACAAACTTGCACTGACAATGAGCATCATGGCTCATCTGCCTTAACCGCTATGCCACAACTCCATTCCCCTAATTTGTGATTAAATCATGATTAAAACCAACCCACTGAGCTGATTCAATGCTGGCTGAACTACAACAGATATGTTTGCAAAGCTCTCACCCTGAGGTATATCCATTCTGGCTCCAAAATTTGCTTCTTCGTGCCTTTTCCTTCCAGCTCTGCATTATTTAAATGACACGTTGGCTGAGAGTGGCTCTGTTGTCCCTGGAGTTTGAAGGCGAGCGGCTCATCGTTCATGCCTGTGATTTCTGTATGAGCTCCGTGAGTGGGGCGGCAGGTGTGGCAGCGGCTGGGCCCCGGGTGAGGCCTCTCTCCCTGGCTTCGCCTGCAGATCGGGCCCCAATGCCTAATGAGTAGGGTGTGTAGCGACTGGTCCTCTGTGAGGAAGGTTATAAAGCACTGTTGGCCTCCAAAATGGCAGTGTGCTCACTCCTCCATCGCCCCCTGGGCACCCGGAGAGAGTCGGAGATGGAATTTCGGATCTCTCGCGGTCTCTTGTTAGCATACGGCGCGCAACATGTGATGCAATAACCCGTTCACTTTGCTTATGCAAGAACCCCGTGCTGCTGACGGTGCCGAACAGCTGAGGTCATTATCGAATCATAAACTAAATAATAACCTTTGAAATGATCTGCAGTGTGGTTCGCGGGGGCTATAGGTAATGTGTTATGCTGATTAGTGATTTGTGATTATGAGTGAACAGGACCCTGATGTATTGTACTCAGAAATATTGAGCGTGTGTGTGCGCGTGAAGCTTGACTGGCCCTGATCTCCTCCCAGCACTGAAAAGCTGTAGGAAAGAACAGATGGAGAGGCTAACCACGCAATTATCCTCAACTGCCCGATCATAACTGTTTGGGATGCGATGTGTTTTCATTATCCGTGCTGTAAACTACAGGGATAAGCATATTCTTTCCTCCAATTGAAAGAGAAGCAGTACACACAAACAATGCATTGAAAGGGAGTGTTACAGTTAGGGTTAGTAATAATAAATACAACACTACTACTACTGTTACTAATAATAATAGCAACAATGATAAAAAAAACAAACAAACAAAAAAACAAAACAAAACAAAACTACTCTTGCTGCTAATAATGTTTATTAGTAGTAGTAGTAGTAGTTGTAGTAGTATAAATATCAATTTTGAATCAAAATTATTTTAATTGACAAACAAATTTGATTATCACAATAAATCAAACATCTAATTTGTCCATGTCTTTAGCTGGTGCTTCAACTTTGAACATTAAAACCACTTTTATTATTATTATTATTACTATTAGTAGTAGTAGAAGTAGTAGTAGTATATATTTAGTTTTAAACTAAATGCTTTCAATGGATGAATAATATTTATAATAATAATAATAATTCAATTATTTATTATTATTATTATTATTATTATTATTATTATTACATGATTAATGTATAAGGTAGTAGTAGTAGCAGCATATGTTTAGTTTTCATTTAAATGGTTTTAATGAACAAATAATAATAATAATAATAACAATGATAGTTATTATTGGGGTTTTTTTCTCCATGAACCAAAAAATTGATAATTACAATAAATGTAACATTTATCATGTCTGTGTCTTCAGTTAGTGTTACAACTTTGGAAAACAAAACCACTTTTATTATTATTATTTTTATTATTATAATTAGTAGTAGTAGTATATGTTTAGTTTTGAATTAACTGGTTTTAATTGACAAATTTGAGACTATTTTTAATAATAACAATAATAATAATAGTTTTTTTTTCTCCATGAACCAAAAAATTGATAATCACAATAAATGTAACATTTATCATGTCTGTTTCTTCAGTTAGTGTTACAACTTTGGCAGACAAAACCACTATTATTATTGTAATATTACTATTATTATAATTATTATTATTATTATTATTATTATTATTATTACAAATAGTAGTATAAGTTTAGGTTTGAGTTAATTGGTTTTAATGGACAAATACTATTGTTAATAATAATAATAATAATAATAATTATTATTATTATTATAAGCAAAAGAAATGAATGAAATTGACAAATATTTTAAATAATAATAATACCAATAATAATAATAATAATTATTATTATTATTATTATTGTTGTTGTTGTTGTTGTTGTTGTTAGAAGCAGTAGTAGTATATGTGTTTAGTTTTGAATTATATGGTTTTAATAGACAAATAATAATAATAATAATAATTGTTATTATTATTATTATTATTATTATTATTATTGATGTTGTTGTTGTTATTTGAAATTGTTTTAATGGACAAATAATATTATTTAATATTATTATTATTATTATTAATAATGATATTATTATATAATTTAAATCATGAATTTATTTTTAATGCATAATTAAAATAAAATACATTTTAAAATCAAGATTTTATTAAATTTCTTCAAGCGTTTAACATGCCTCTGTCTTCAACTGCTGTTACAACTCACCCTAGTAAGTTAGAGATATCAAAAACACTTCATTTTGCTACAGATAAACGTGCAAATATTATATCAAGGTTTGAGCCAAAAAAAAAAAAAACCTCACAGATTCACAGATGCTGAAACAATGCCTTTCACTCCCTGATGTCTTGTATTGTAACATCAGACTGTGCAGTGTCTTGTGTTATATCTTCTGTCGTCTTCAGGAATCTTCTATTTAAACACTCTTCAAAGTTGAACTAAACATCCAAAGTTTGCAGCTGTCTGAATTACTCTCATTTATGTATCCGACATCAATAGTTATCACATTTATTGTGCAAACATCTCCCGATTTTAGTGGTCAGTTATATAGAGAGACAATAAGAATGCAGACCAAGCACTCATAATATTTTGCCACCAATTACTATTGATTTTACTATCACTTAGCTGCAGGATGTTGTTTTATTACTAATATATTTAATGTGCAAATCAATAGGAACACTTGTTTGGCTCATTCTTAAGACACTAATAAAATCAAACATCTCAGGAGTGAAATGCTATCCGTTCAGCAGAGCGCCAGAGCAGATGTGTAACGCAATAGTTTAAAGAGATGCCATATCTCCTGGCCGTCTCCAATGAAAGCGTCTGACAGGGCCTTTCCAAACACAGGGTTATTTCCCAGTGCAGTAGTTTTTAAATGAAGCCTCTCTTTTGGCAAACCGGCCCCATTAAGTTCACATCTCTGGATCAAATTGAAGCTGTCCAACTCATCAAACACAACAAACAATACTGTTTGCCCAGGTGCCATCTGTGCAGCGACTGAGCCCAGGCCAAAAAAAAGCAGGCCTCTTGCTTGAGATTCAACCATAATTTCCTCCGATATGCACTTAATGTTATGTTTATATTGTCTGCTGGATGGACGCGGTGAGAGAGAGCGTTCTGAGATCGGCTGATGCCACGTAGCATCTCATTTTTCGCCTGACAGCCCTGTATTGAACCAAGGACACACGATTCAGGCTTTTTAACGGCTGCCACATTTGCTAAGGATTGTGGGTAAGTAGTGATAATCCAAGCTGTATAATACAACCAACCTAGAACTTTCACTAGGCCAAAAAAAGAGCTTTAAAAGCATTTGGTAGCATCACCGTGATAATTCATCATTAAAAATATATTCAGACGCAGGCCTTAAAATAATTCTGCCTGAAACGCAGTAAAGAAAGAAGAGCAACATGACAACACACAGGCCTTCCACAAGACATACTACCAGACAGAGCACAAAGACAACGGAAACAAAGTGTACCCGATGTTTACGTAGGAAATTCGCGAAGATTTATTCACCGAGGGTGAGTTAGGGATATGAATCCACCCTCCATTTAAAGCAGTCTCTTATTCCCAGCAGCCCGGAGGGCTCTAAGCACGTCTAATTTCACCAACAGCTATAACTCTCCTGAAAACTACTGCTGCTCCTCAACCTCCCCGGCTCCTCCACGGTTAGATCAGTGTAATCTCCTCTCACATGAGGTAAAAATACACTTCAAATATATGAAGCACTCAAAGCTTTGCTGATGAGGGAACAGGAAAAGGTGGGTTTTATTTGTGGATCCATAAGTGATACCCTTAAACACAATTAACTGGAGTGATCTGTTTACATTCGGAGTAGTTTTATGGAATCAATATATGTTTGTTAATCTATTTTAAATATCATTCAATTTGAATATATTTTCTAAAAACCTCATAAACCTAAATAATGAAAATTCTTTCTTCATTTACTCACCATCACGTGGTTCCAAACCTGTTTGACTGATTTTTTTTGTGGGACACAGAAAGGGATATTTTAAAAAATGTCTTTGGACCCCACTGAATGTCTTATATGGAAACAGAGTATTATGAAAACCTGTTTCCGCTACTGAATAAAAAAAATAAAAAAGGGTTATTGCAACTCGAACAACATTAATATAAGAAACCAGTGGCACGTCAGCTTTAGCCTCTTTCACACAGCGATTCCGGAAAATACATGGATAATGTGTCCCATGATTTGTTCCGGAATTGTTTCATTTGGTTCATTCACACAGTGATTTTCCAGAATCTGTGTGTGTTTTACACACAACCCGTAAAGAACCCGTAAAGACATGTGACGTGTAATGCGACGCGTACGTTGCACTAAACTGAAACTAAACTGACGAACGATCTGTGCTTCAGCGTGGTAAGGAACTCCCTGATCGCTGCTTCATTCCAGTTTGTACATATTTTTTTCGCCCTGAGGAGTCGCACAATAACGTGCATCATCACTACAACACAGCCTTTATGGCACTGGTTCTGGATTTTGTTCACACAGCGCTCGTTCCGGGACTGACCCCAGCAAAGTTACTAGGTTCCCAATCCGGAATCAATCCTGGGATGTGTTTGCATTGCCACAGAAGGCACTCTAGCAACTTTCTGGCAATTTTCCGGAATCAACGTGTAGTGTGAAAGGGGCTTTACTAAAGCAATATTTACGTAGCTTACTGCATTCGGTGTTTGAAAAAAATTAAAATAAATAATTACCATTCTGAAGCATCCTGTTGAGTATCACCAAGCCACAGCAGGCTACAGCATACATGACCCTAGTTACCTGTGGTTGGCCTGGCCATGCGTCACTCAAAAATCAACAGGCCAATCAGAAGAGAGGCTCATGAATATTAATTAGACAGACCAAAGAGCTCCTAAGAGAAGAGCTGTAAAATTATATTGAGATGGTTTTTGCCACTTATAACGCAAATATATATTCTTAAAGCGGTCATCGGATGCCCATTTTCCACAAGTTGATATGATTCTTTAGGGTCTTAATGAAAAGTCTCTAATATACTTTGATTAAAAATTCTCAATGGTTTTGTAAAAAAACACCCTTTTTACCTTGTCAAAATCAGCTCTGCAAAAATCATCTCATTCTAAGGGGTTGTTCCTTTAAATGCAAATGAGCTCTGCTCACCCCGCCCCTCTCTTCTCTCTGTGGAATGATGAGCTTGTTTACTTTAGCCGCATTTATCCGCGTTTAGCCGCTAAACTTCCTAACTACCATGTTATAAGGAAAGGCGATCGCAAAGATTCACAAAAAAACGCTTATACACACTCTAAATGATCCCAGCTGAGAAAAAAGGGTCTTATCTAGCAAAACAAAATTACAGTTTATATACTTTTTAGATTCAAACGCTCATCTTGTCTTGTGTAGCTCTGCGTGAACTCTGTGCATTCCGGTTCACAACAGTTACGGAATGTCGAAAAACTTCCATCTCATTTTCTTCTCCAACTTCAAAATCATCCTACAACACCTTTTTTATAAAGGGTGTTTGACCTTTTTTGCATGTTCACTTTGTGAACACTGGGTCGGTACTTCTGCAGTGATGTAGGACAATTTTGAAGTTGGAGGAGAAAATGAGATCGTTTTCCACAAACCCTAACTGTATTGACCCGGAATACATAGTTCTTTGCTCATTTTCTGTAGCTGCTTTTTGAATAACTAAGTAAATGTAAGCATTATAATTAGTAACTGACAATGTTTTTATTCAATTGTTGTCATGTTAAATACAAATGAAGTCATATTAAAAACATTAGGCTGCTTTTAGCCTTATGCTGGAGCTGGTTTATATGATAAAGGCCTCTTGTAACGAATCAATGTGTTTTTGTACGAAAAATATTCATATTTAAAATGCGAGAACCACTTGAATCCAGCGTTTCCCAACGTCAGTCCTCACACCCCCCATCCCTCCCCCCACTCTGCATATTTTGTATGTATCGCTTATCACGTACAGTAATTGTTCCATTCGACTGTGAAGTGCCCTGCGAAGTAGACATCATCGGATATTCCGCCATAAATCCAGTTCGAAACGAGTGTATATATTCCATTCAAAGGTCATTAAAGAGTGCGAGATGTGAATTTAAATTGTATTTATTTACAGCGGTATATTATGTCACATTTTACACTTCTCTAGTAAGTTTCGTCTGTGTGTGAAAACGCTGCAAATCCATGAAGAAACGTTCCGAAGTGAAGTAAACGGATTTCAGAGCAATGAATACTGTGTAGGGATCATGTCAATTGGAACACAGTTCATGCACGTAGCTCTCTTCTAATGAGTGGGTTATCTGAATCAGGTGTGTTAACTAAGAGAGACATGCAAAATATGTAGAGCGGGGAGCTGGGGGCCGGGTATGCTTTAATCTAGCTTGCGCTAACAGATGTACATGGCACTTGCTGCTTTGGTAAGGGGCGTGGCTGTACGGAAACACCATCTAAGCTGTTCGCCAATCACAACGCACTGGGACAACTAACCAATCAAAACAGATTTCATTTTTCGGAAGGTGGGCCTTCATCAAATCTGGAACTAATCAAGCCATTTGTGCCAGGCTGGGAGAAATGTATTGTAATAATGTAAATGATGTGAAAAATAATGCACTTGTGATTGGTATGATACCTCTTCATTCTTCATTTTAAATTCAGAATCTAAAAACATGTTTCTAATAGAAAAGGTGTATTAAAGTCACTGCATGTTTTTTTCTGAATTTTTGAATAAATTAATTGATGGAAAAAAAAAAAAAATTAGGACAGCTAATGGGGTGAGTTTTGATTTAACGATAACCAAAGGCCACAGATTTGACCCCAAAAATGCACAGTGTTACTCCAACTGACAAGCTTTTGAAACGTCTCAGTATCCTTCAGCTAAACGGCTTTCACGGATATGAAGTTTCTCTGACAGGTTGACATCATCGTCTGGACTATACAAGCTTTCATGTTCGGCGTATCTGTATCATTGAAAGACATGATCCGTCCACGTGTACTCGTATCCAAACCGGCGAAGGACAGGGGAGCTCCCCCTCTCTGGACTGACAGGAGAGGCTATGAGAAACAACATTTACTCAGCTCCTTCCAAGCCCCTTTCAGAAACAAACATCCCTTGTGCTATTTGCACCCCTGCGCTGGTGTTGATCGAGACAGATACATCAGCGGCTAGAGCAGGCTAAATTTTGATGGATGTCAGTGGTGTAGCTGCCGGATCCGCCAATGAGACGGGATGGGTGACATTTACTTACAGAAGGCGATCTCCGCCAAGGCTTCAGTGTTATGTAAATAGCACACCTGTCTGCCCATGGACATGGCTGGCTTATGGAAAAATCTGCCTTTCATTTGAAATATCGGCACGCCGCTTTGTACCATCTGTGGTATTATTTGTTCAGCCGACTGAGAAGAAAAGGACTTCCAATATGAATATGTTGAGTGACAATTTGCCACGGATTTTCACGTTCGATATGAAATCCAGATATCGTCCTGTCACTGTTTATTTATTCACTCCATGTTTTATCGTACATATCAGCTTAAGGGCAGGAAGCACTAAACACAGAGGACTAACCGCTAACCGCAGCCGTGATGGTTATACATAAAACTCATATTTATTTATTAGCATTTTGTGTCTTCTTGACATCCTCTCTGCCTGTGTAAAAGCTTGAGATGGATACAAAACGGCTATCAGGCCTCGCGCAGTTGAGATGCTTCTTTTTCATTGCATTTGACTAAATATTAACTAGATAAAACATTATACTTTATAGCAGGGGTCCTTTCCTCTGCGGAACTCAAAAGAAGATACATTTAAAGATGTTTCATCTGTTTTTGTTAATACAGTGAAAGTCACTATCATTTTACTTTCATTGTATACACCTGGGTGAAAATGCTGGGTGAAATATGGAAAAACCCAGAGAATGGGTAGTTTAACTGAGCTATTGCTTAAAATCACTACATTCCTTGCTTAAAATGAACCCAAAATATGTTGAAAATTAGGTTGCAACTACATGTCAACTAATTCTCATTGATTTGCCACTACATGTCTAATAACTCTCAGAGCAGACTGTTAGGTTAGGTTTAGGGTTAGAAGAATAAGTTGACATATACTTGCAAACTTTAGAAAAGTGTTAGAAGATATTAAGCAGACAGTCTAATAATACTCTAATGACTAGTTGACATGCAGTTGCAAAGTTACTTACCGTTAGTAGAATGTCTAAAGTGTACTAACAAACGTAAAGTGTTACCAAAAATTAACATACAGTTGAAGTCAAAAGTTTACATACACCTTGCAGAATCTGTGAAATGTTAATTATTTTACCAAAATAAGAGAGGTCATACAAAATGCATGATATTTTTTTATTTTGTGCTTACCTGAAGAAGATATTTCACATAAAAGACGTTTACATATAGTCCACAAGAGAAAATAATAGTTGAATTGAATTGAATACTTGATTCTTAATACTGCTGTCACCTGAATGATCCACAGCTGTTTTTTTTTTTCACGAGTTCCTTGTTTGTCCTGAACAGTTTAACTGCCCACTGTTCTTCAAAACAATCCTTCAGGTTACACAAATTCTTTGGTTTTTCAGCATTTTTGTGTATTTGACCCCCCATACACAATGCATGTTAGTT
This sequence comes from Labeo catla, assembly GCA_012976165.1. NCBI lineage: Eukaryota > Metazoa > Chordata > Actinopteri > Cypriniformes > Cyprinidae > Labeo > Labeo catla. The sequence continues at coordinate 168,310 of VONZ01000234.1, forward strand.
TTTATTTAGGGCAGTTAAACTGTTCAGGACAAACAAGGAACTTGTGAACAACTATCACTTAAAAAAAAGAAAAAAAAAAGAAAAAAAAACAACAACTGTGGATCATTCAGGTGACAGCAGTATTAAGAATCAAGTATTCAATTCAATTCAATTCAACTATTATTTTCTCTTGTAGACTACATGTAAATGTCTTTTATGTGAAATATCTTATTCAGGTAAGTACAAAATAAAAAAAAAATATCATGAATTTTGTATGACCTCTCTTATTTTGGTAAAATAATTAACATTTTGCAGATTCTGCAGATTCTGTAAGGTGTATGTATACTTTTGACTTCAACTATATACATAAATGATTCATAGGATATATGCATAGAAAGTTTTTGCATTTGCTGGTAATATAAATCTTTTGAAACATTATAAATATCTCTGCTGTCACTTTTGATCAATAGAATGCATCCTTGCTAAATAAAATTATTAATTTCTTTTTAAAAAATGGTAGTGTACACATATGCATCAGTAAATCAGTTCAAATTACAAATCAACACAGATACAAATCATTAGTTTAATGGAGTTACAATGTAAGCCTCATAAATTATGTAAATACATTAATAAGGTACAATATAATATGCTTAAAATGTGACACACTTACTTTTATATAACATGCAACAAGGGTTCTTTCTCCTACCCTCTATCCACCTGAAAAGACCTCTGGCCTGTCATCCCTTTCTTTAACACATTGCCTCTAGCTCTCACTAACCTCTAGCCAGACAGTCCAGTCACATTGGGCAGTCACTTCAAGTGCAATCCTCTGTTAGGTGTTTCTCTCTCTCTCTCTCTCTCTCTCGCTCTCTTTACTTTAGTCTCTTCTCCACCACTCCTACATTTTTTTTTCTCCTAAGGAATGGTGAAAAATGAAAAAGGACAGGGTTGGAAAAAACGAGGTGATGGATGGTGGGGCCATCCATTTCTGAAAGCATGGTCTTCTCAGGCAAGCCAGGCAGTGAAATTTACATTATTAATCTTGTGTAATAATCTACGGCAGAGAGGGAGGAAGAGACAGCGATGAGAAAGAGAGGAAAAAGAGGAGACGTGAGTGTGTGTTTGTGTGCATCTGTTTGTTAGGGGTGCAATCAGCGCCACATAATATGGACTCCCAAATTTAAATGAATAAAATTGTGTTCTGTATTAAATTCATATGGGATAGAGTTTAGCTTGTATCTAACAGCCAAACAGCTGAGAATACTTTGAGCATTTGACTTTTGCATGTCAAGTCAATACATTAAACGGATTATTCACCCAAAAACGAAAATTCTAACCTGTATGACTTTGTGGAACACAAAAGAGGACATTCTGAAAAATGTTGGTATCTATTAACTTCCATTAAAAAAATAAATTAAATAAAATAAAATCTAAATATTAAAAATAATTTACGTCAAAATTTTACGCCAGTTTGCCACAGTGATTGCACTTCCATTCAGACAAGTAGTGACTGTTTTTATACACATACTGTTTCCGGTATGGTCAGTTTTCACCTGCCACCAATAGTTTACCTAAATCTCTAATGGCATACGGAAATGTCTCATTTGCTTCAGCCATATTTGGCAACCCAAGTGTTTGTTTGTGTCCACAAATGTGTATATGCAGCAATATATGCGTGAATGTTTTTGAATGTGGCATGCAGGTGAATAGTGCGGGTCAACATAAATAGGCCTCGTTAATTGCCCTAAGTTAAATACAGCCCACTTGCATCTCTCTAATTAGTTTTGTGTCACCATTGTTTTTTGTGTTAAGCAGGAATATGTAGCAGAAGGCAGACAAAACAGAATCCACCGCGCTCTGACAACAATGAAATATTCATATTGTTTTTTTCCCCTCTTGCTGCCACTCCTGTCCTTCCTTAGTATCTCTTTCTATTCCTCTCATCTTCCTGCACTGCTTCCCTCACTCTTTCTTATTCTGTGATATATTTAAATGTTAATAACCATTCATTCTTGACACCCTATCTGCTGAGCCCCGAGTTTAACAGGAAATCTATTTAATCTGAAGAATCTCATTACATGATCATGGCAGCAGCCAAAGGCATGAAGGTGCTCGTGAGAGAGAGAGAGAGAGAGTGAGGATGGAAAAGGCAAAAGAGAGAAGGGGAGATGGAAAAATGAGTGCAATTCTTTAATTTAATCCATAGCTGTGCATGGAGAAACAGAGAGATAGCAAGGAAGCCCCTTCTTCTCCAGCTCCATTTGACTAGATAATGATTAAATGTTTTCTATTGTGCCACAGCTGGTAGGTTTTATCATTCTGAGAGAGGGTGAGAGAATGAGTGAATTGATAGAATAAAAAAAAGAGCGAGAGAGAGAGAACAAAAATACACCCCCAATGCTTTTGACTGTCTTCCAAATATTAACTCCTTTTAAGGCCATTAAAAGATTATCACTGATTTAGCAAAATGTCGTCTGGAAACATTAGCAACAGCCTGTTCTAGTGAACGAACCCCCCCGAATCCCACCCTCCCCTCCCCTCCCGCCCCTATTATCTCATTCACCCAGCACTATTTAATTTCATTTCCATGAATATGCAATGAATTTAATTTTGAGCACTATTTTCATCTGCTCCTGTAATCACAAAAAATGCCAGTGTAATTAGTTTCTAATTACTTGCTTTAATTGTTGTAGTAATCATTTTAATTACCCAAATGCACAGACATTATATGCTAAAGAGGAAATGATCTGCGCGCACCTCCTACCTTGTCCCTCTTTCTTCTCGAGGTTGATATCTCGATTTTGACGTGGGCCGAACGTGCGTCGAAAAGCACGGGCTGGCGTTTGCGGACGTCAGATAAAGCGTGAGAGAATAGAGAGGGAAAACAAAATGACGCTGGCGAGGGAAACTGGCCCGGCGTACGCGGCGTAGCATCCCAGCAATCTGCCGAGCGGAAATTTGCATGCCCCGGAAAAGCTATTAAGTTAAAATATACAGTTATTGTACCTTTCTGGGCCTAGCGCCATACAAATGCTTATTGCATGTGCTTATAGCTGGGGCCTAGCAGATGGTAAATCATGAAATTTTATGAAATTATTACACTGGCGAGGTGTTTTGAAAAGGAACAGCTGTGAGAGAGATGGGACATTATAAACACTCACAGGTGTTCCGTCTCTAGCCTCCGCCAGCCCTGACATCAAAAAATTAAATTATAAACAAACCAGCAAATGTTGTAATCTCCTTTGCAGACACACTACTTACAGGGGGAAATTGCTTAAACTAAGCAAAGAATTAAATTTTCATTTGCATAAAATATTTACGGAGGCGAAGAAATTTCATCGCGGGGCTCTCCTCGGTGCTTGGCTGCCAAGTTTTGGGGGGAAAATTGCGGGCGCGCTAGTCGCAGCAGGCTAATGCTAACATGGAGGGAGCTCCATTAGGGACAGCGCTAATGGGTACTTCACCCAAGCACATATGGGCGAGAACACCTAATAAGAGCTGGCTGGCCGCTGCCAAACTCTGCTGCGAGCTTGTGTTTCTCATTAAGATTTTATTCCTACCTTAGTATTTAATTAGCCACTTCTGCACGGGGACTGCAGGAGATGGCCTGGGAGTGCTAGCCTGCTAGCGTTTTGGAAATTCAGACGTAGACGCTCTTGTATTGCGCTGCTCTTCGGGTTCTGGCACACTTCTCGCGACCTGGCTGGGCTTCTCGGCGTGAGGGCTTCGCAACTGTGGTGGTTTTGGCACCCTGACTGTTGTGTCATTGTTTTGTCCTGGAGACCTGGAGTTCTTGTGATAGCACTATGAATTGTCATGGTGATCCCGATGTATGGTTTATGGCCCCATAGGCTGTTTGGAATGAAGGGCTGTAATAGGCAGGCAGGATATGATGATTGTAAAACTAGGCCTATTCAAATCATTTTGTAAAATACACTCCTAACAATTACAGTGTAAAGCTTTTTTTCTCCTTTCTCCATATCCCAAGATGCATCCATTATCAGCTCATTATAGGCAAATATAGAAGCATCTAAAGTAGATGTTTGTCTTTCTTTCTTCAGCTGAAAAGAAATTAATTTGGTTAAAGGTCCAAATTGCAGTTTCACTGCAGCTTCAAAGGGCTCTACACGATCCCAGCAGAGGAATCAGAATCTTATCTAGCAAAACAATTGGTCATTTTCTAAAAAAAAAAGTAAATGTATATATACTTTTTAACCACAAATGCTCATCATGCATTAGCTTGACCTCAAGCAGTACGTAATCACGTACACGTGACATAGGCGGAAGTACTGACCCAGTGTTTGCAAAGCAAGCTTGCAAAGAAAGTCGAACGCTCTTTACAAAAAAGGGAAAACAATGATGTCGGACAATTTTGAAGTTGGAGGAGAAAATGAGATGGAGTTTTTAACCCTACCCTACTTTAGTACACAGATGAAGAACTAACTGCATATGACCTTTCCAACGTGATCACGTAATGTGTTAAGACGTGCATGTGCATCACACAGCCAGTGCAAGATGAGCATTTGTGGTTAAAAAGTATATAAATTATAAATGTTATTTTACATTGACGCCACACCGTCAGGCATCTGAGAATGCCTCGATTTGAAAAGAGGGATATTATTTTTAAAGATTAATTAAAAACCACTGCATGAATTTTTATCATTATAGGGTAGTTGTGTACATACACTCATAACACACATTAATGTTCAAACAACATGTAAAAGTGAACTTTGCATCCGATGACCCCTTTAATAATAATAATAATAATAATAATGATAAAATCATAGGGCTAAGAAAAACATGTAGGTATAATTGCAATATTGACACTGTATAAATAGTACTGATCCTCAGCAAAAAATACAGACACCAAATGCAGAGGTGGACAGTAGTGATGTATATTTACTCTGCTGTAAAAGTACTTTTCAAGTGTCTGTACTTTATCAGAATGTTTTTCTTTCGAACACTTTACTTCACAATATTCCAAAGCATAATACTGTACTTTTTACTGCACTATGTTTCATATTAAATGTCATTTAATACTTAATTACATTAGAAATCTATTACTTTCTTACTTCTACTCAAGTAAAAGTAATTCAAAGATTTTTAATGTTCTTAAGCATTAAAGGTAAAACAAACAACAACTTTTATTTATGAAATGTATTGCAGTATGACATTATGCTTTGGAATGTAGTAAAGTTTTACAGAGAAAACACTACAGATACTTTTTAAATTTACTGGGGTAAAGTAAAAGTCCGCCATCTTTGAACTAGTTATTTTTTAAATCTGGTTTTAAATATAATACTCATATTAATGGTATCAGTGACATTTGCCTTATTATTACTTAGTAAAAATATTAAACAATAACTTCAAATGTCAGATATTTTTTATACTGTCTTTATGCAAACAGTAAATTTATGATTTTAATTTAAAATGTTAGGTGAGGTTAATTGCAATTAATTACAGAAATCTGGGTAATTTTTTTTTTTTTTTATGGATGGACCGCCCTATAAAATGATAAAAAAACTGGCAATAAAAGAAAAGTGAAGTTTTAACGTTAGGTGTGATTAATTCAAAAATGATTACTGGTTTGGGCTTTTTTTTTGGATCCACAGCACTATAAAATCATAAAAACCTAACAGCTGAGGAGGAAATACATTTAAACCATCTGGCTTTGAAAACAAAATGTGACCCTGGACCACAAAGCCAGTCATAAGGGCCAATTTTCTCAAATAAATAAGCATTCTGTTGATGTATGATTTGTTAGGATATGACCAAGATACAATTATTTGAAAATCTGGAATCTGAGGGTGCAAAAAAATTAAAATATTGAGAAAATTTCCTTTAAAGCTGTTCAAATTAGGTTCTTAGCCATGCATATTACCAATCAAAAATTAAGTTTTGATATATTTACGGTAGGAAATTATTTACAAAATATCTTAATGGAACTTGATCTTTACTGAATATCCTAATGATTCTTGTCATAAAAGAAAAATCAATCATTTTGACCCCTTAAAATGTATTGTTGGCTATTGCTACACATTTACCCATGCTACTTATGCATGGTTTTGTGGTCCAGGGTCACAAATATAATCAGACATAGGCCACCAGTAATCAAGCTCTAAATCTAAGTGTGCTGATCAGGTTTTGCTTAAACAGTTTTGACCTTCCCTTAGTAAATGATTTGTTCACAAATGGTTAAAAACACTTACAATCATTGCAATCAAAGGCAGGTCACTTGTTCGGTTGTGAAAAGCTGTCTAGAAATGAGACAGCTCAGACAAAGTGAACTGCGGTATTCTGACAATATTTCAATGTTGCCAAATGCTAAAAGACATTTGTTGATCTGAAAGTAATATCTAATGCACTGCCATGGGCTAAGATTGACTTTGTGCTCAACCCTGCGTTGACCGCTTCACACAGCTTGTGCTCTCATTGATATGATCTGAAACACACTTAGCAAAGTGTTGAAAGTAATCCTGACAACAAACCAAGCTACAAATTTGCATCTTAACATTTTCAAGTCTCATTTAGTAAGTATTTGCACTCTTTGTAAGGCGATAAACACCTACCGTAATGTGATGTGTAGCCAAATGTCAAACACAATGTATGCACCATGATAACTTTGTTTTTTACATCCTGCTGTTTTCCAAATTATAATGTCCTTTCATGGCTAAGTATTTATCGTCTATGACAGGATATGCTGGTAAAGTATTCAAATGAGATGCTTGTTTTTCCATAGTTTTGTGAGTGGGCCAACGCGCACTAGGCGCAGAGGCTGCGCTGCAAGGGATTCTGGGAGAGTCATGCATATTCAAATCCACTGCTGGACACGGTCGCCCTAAATAGGCGAGAAGCGTGCAGTACTTAGGGCGTGATTTGTGTATGTGCGCGTGTGCGTTTGTGTATGAGTGTTTGCGAGTCTGTGTTTTGCTTGTAATATCTTGTACCCCTGGCACGCATTGTACTCTTCCCCTCGCAGGCACAATTTTCACAGAAGCTCCGGGCTGCTTTCACCCCTGTCTTGCCATAAGCAAGACAGATGCAGTGAAAGTGAAGCAGTGCATGAAATCAAAGAGTCTCTGATTAAACACCATAGGCCTGGAGACAGTCTGGAAAGGCTGCCCTCAAACCGCCACTACCTGAGATGTTAAAAATAAGGGGCGTCGGAAGAGGGAGGACACAATCTCCCCTACCAAAGTAGGCAAAATGACCCTTTCAGTAACAGGACTGTATTGATTGTTTTGGGTACATACCAAATAAGTCAAAATCAGTCACCATACAGTACAATATATAAAGAACCTCTACCAGAAGTGTATTAATGTTGAAAAGGGATAGTTCACCCAAACATTAAAACTGCCTTATGATTTACTCACCCTAAAGCCATCCTAGGTGTATATGACTTTCTTCTTTCAGCCGAATACAAAATGTCCTGGCTCTTTCAAGCTTTATACTGGCAAAGAATAGGGTTTAAGATTTTAAAAGCCAAAAAAACTGCATCCATCCATCATAAAAAGTACTCCACATGGGTCCGGAGGTTTAATAAAGGACTTCTGAAGTGAACTGATGCGTTTGTGTAAGAAAAATATATTTATTTAAAACTTTATAAACTTTATAATCTTTAGCTTCAGCTAACTATTGTAAGTGCGTTCATGAGAGAGTGGCGTTTCAGCAGATGATGTAAGACACTAGTTTTGTGAGAACCACAGCACAGTTTTGTTTACAACAAACTTGGCTTATTTCAAAATCATCCGACATTTTCCTCGTTTTGTACTTGTGACCGGTATTTTGTTTCGCTCTCTTCACTGCACGTCCGTGTTTGTCACCGTGTTCGCCTACGTCCTAAGTCATCCGCTGGATGATACACGTCTGTCATAAACACACGTACGGATGGTACTCATTCAGTTAAATACTTTTACCTCTGCCTTTGCTGTGGCGGCAACATTAGAAATGTGTATTTGCTGCCTTTAACTACTAAACAACGCTTTAACCACAGACTTTAAAAAAGTTTAAATGTGAACGCATTGGTGCTCATTTCCTCACGTATTGCACTCTGCAGATGGACTCGTTGATGGCTGTGGTATTGGATGAATTGTTTGCAGTTGGTCTATAATCTACGACAAACTAGTTAAAAAACTCCCATCTCATGTTCTCCCTCAACTTCAAAATCATCCTCTATCGCTGTTTTAACTTTTGTGTTTGATGGGTGTTTGATCTTCTTTGCATGTTCATTTTGCAAAGATTGGGTCAGTACTTCTGCAATGATGTAGGATGATTTTGAAATAATTTGTGAAGTTGAGGGAGAAAATACGGTCTGAGCTTTTCGACAAACCCTAACTGTTTTGAGTCAGAATACACAGAGTTCAAGGCCCGCATGGCAAGACGAGCGTTTGAGAATAAAAAAGTTAATTATTTTAGTTAAGTAATTATTTTAGTTATAATTAAGTGTTTAAATTGTATTTTTTTTTTATGTAAATAACCGACAGATTTGATGATTTGAATACATTATACATAATTTTATAGTTCATGGATTCATACTTAAAGTAGTATTTGCTTTTGAAAATATAACAATGAAAAGCCATATGGTAGAATGAACATGTTTTACATTTAAGGGTTTATTTAATATTCATTTTTTATACAGTAGCTAAGGAGGTAGCTTTAGTAGTAGTAGTAGTACTGTTACTACTACTACAGTACTTTGTCAAGAAAAATTGCTTTCTCAAGCATCAATTATTAGTGCTTGCATCATGTAGGTTCGTTAGCAATTGTGATCATGTACACATTTTAAGCCAAACGTCCAAATCAATACCACATTAGAACTGTATGCTCCCCTCACTTGAACAGAAGCGAGTGGTTTATTGACAAACTAATCATAGAGGTCGTTAATACCAGCCTTTTCTACATATCAGCAGCCAGAATGACCTGTGTCTAAATGTAACTGAATTTTCTCATAATTGTTTTAAAGGAATTCGAGTGACTTGACTCTATAGGAAGACGGCAACACTGCAATCATAGTATATTAATATATGGTGTTCTCATTGCGATTGCTGAGAGGCAGCAGGTCTCCACAGACCTCCACACGTCATGTTGATGATACTGAGGTTGTGTTACTGGATCTTAAGCGTTATCTAAAGGTCATATCAATAAGTCACTTACACAGTAGCTAGCTGCATATCAGCAGTGCTAATAGGCTAAGCAGCTAAGTATATGTCTTTTTGTTGTTTGTAATGAGCAGAAGGTGAATTACGTCACATTAAAACGATTTAAACATAAAGAACTTAATAGAGAACTCCACTTCCATTTCAGGACTTTTCCCCATATAATGGACTGATATGGTGCCTCAATTTTGAACTTTCAAAATGCAGTTTAAATGTGGCTTCAAATGATCCTAAATGCAGTTATAAACGATTCCAGCCAAGAAAGTAGGGTCTTATCTAGCGAAACGATCATTTACTTTAATAAAAATAATACAATTTATATACTTTTAACGCTTGTCTTGTTTTACTCTGCCTGGACTGTTTTTGCTCCGGTTCATGACAGTTAGGGTACGTCGAAAAAACTCCCATCTCATGTTCTCCCTCAACTTCGAAATCATCCTATATCACGGTTTTACCTTTTTTGTTAAGGGTGTTTGATCTTCTTTGCATGTTCACTTTGCACAGACTGTGTCAGAACTTCTGCAGCGATGTAGGATGATTTTGAAATGATTTTTGAAGTTGAGGGACAAAATACGGTCTGAGTTTTTCAACATACCCTAAGTGCCTTGAGTCAGAATACACAGAGCTCAGGGAGAGAAAGGCAAGACGAGCGTTTGAGATTAAAAAGTATTTAAATTGTATTTTTTAATGAAAATAACCGATCGATAAGACGCTTCTTCCTCAGCTGGGATTGTTTACAACTGCATTTGGGATCGTTTGAAGCCACATTTAAACTGCATTTTGGAAGTTCAAAATCGGGGCACCATATCAGTCCATTATACGGAGAAAAATGCAGAAATGTTTTCCTGTTTTGTTGAATGCAGTTTCTCTTCCCTTACGGATTTCAAAAATGTATGATAACTATTTGCTGGCAAGGAGGAGGATCACATCGTCTCAACTCTTCATGATGGAGGTGCAATCAGTTTAGCTGTTTTAGCATTAGCACTGCCTGCCGCTTCCTGACAGACAGTGACCTAGTTTTAGCATGTTTACAGTTTTAAACACCCCACATAACCCATAACAATCTCAGAAACTGAGATTTTTGAGGGGTTTGAAACTGTTAACATGTTAGATAAGACTAGGCTACTGTCACCTGACTGTCAGGAAGCAGCAGACATTTAAACAAAATGCTAATGCTAAAACACAGCTAAATTGATTTCACCTCCATGTATAACTCATGAAGGGCTAAGAGAATGTGATCTTCCTTCTTGCCAGACAAATGATGAATCTAATAAAACATTATATATGGTTAATCCACACTGAAAGGGCTTTGAACGCACTGCTGCTTGTTTATGGTACTCATAGCTTTTATAGCTGAACTACATGTATGTTTCACTAGAAGAATCTCATTATAACTTCTAATGACAAATTCAGCTTTTCCAATAACGCCATTCTGGTTCTTAGTGGAAAAACTGAAGTTGTAGTGTAAAGCCTACTATAAACTATAATCTGATTAGCTAGAACTCAATGAAGGTACTGTTAGTGATAAACCGTGCAGTGGGAGTAGATCACAGCTGATACACTACAAACATCCAGAGATTTCTTAAATTACACCCATGCTCAAGATGGAACGGATTGTGGTGAAGATTCATTTTTTGGTGTCTGAGTAATTAAAGTAGATTTTTGACCCTGGACACTGTCTCGTAAAGGTATTTTAAATGGAGAGAAAGGCAAAAGTGTCTGATAGGGTTCCCAACAGGAGAGGATGCTGAATATAGTAATTAAATGTGCCGGCAAATAGCACCAAACTCATCAACGAGAGCGTTTTTAATGAAATAACACTCTAAATGAACACTGGGAGAAAATAAAAAGTGAGCAATGGCTTTTCGGTGTACTCTGAAATTTTAATTGCCTGTCTGGAGAATATTAGATAAAGCTTGATTAGAAATAAATTGGAAATCTCCGCTGAATGCATCTGCTGATGGGAGTATTATTAAAGCAGACTGCTGTAGAGGACCGGCCCAAAATAAATAAATAAATGAAAAGTGAATCTGGAACTGATTGATTGAACATCAGCCCGTTTTGCCTAGTAGAGATTAAAAAACTTTGATAGACATGAGGGGACTTTTTTTTTTTCTTGGGTATCTTAATGATGAAGCTTGCCTTTTGTTTATTTATTAGTTTGTCTGTTTGTTTTGGTTGTGGATAACCAGTTTGGTAACCATCTGTCAGACACGGCACGGCAAAGCAACAGGCGATAAATGCTATCTGTCTTTTAGCTGTATATCTGGCAAACGGTAAATGCCAGTGTGCTATTACTATTTAATACTACTAAATACTATTATTATTTAATACTATTTAAATCCTTCAAGTTGTGCGTGTCTCTGAATGCAAAAAAAAATAATGGAAAACACAACATTTGGTAAAAATAAAACTGAATTTGAGAAAAGAAATGAAACGTATTTCATAGGGCCTTGAAAAAGTAATTTTTGTTAAACTTTAAAAAAAAAATTCATGATTTCAATTACTTGGATTAGTCATTAAGAGTCTAGGAAAATTAAAACAGAGAAAAAAAAACAGAATTTGAAAAAAAAATTAAATAAAATGGATTTCATATGTTTCATAAGTCCTGATGCTCATGTTTTTTTAAACATCAAACCTGGAATGGAAAAGACTGACTGCAGAAACATTGGATATAAGAAGTCTAATCCCTCAAGTTCTACAAAGAAAAAGTTGATGCATAGATGCCATCTGAAGAAGAAAATACAAGGTATGTGTTCATAAAATGTATCCCATTTTTCTTGTTTTTATTCCATGCCATTTTGTAATAGCCTAGTGGAAGAGGCTAAACATGCTAAAGTTAGTCACAACACATCAGGTTAATTGGAAACTTAATGTCCTTCTGGTGGACAATGACAAATGCTTCCATGTGGTAACAAACAAATGTTTAGTGTTTCATTTGAGATGATACTATTTTTCCAAATGACAAGATACATGATGTATACATCACTAGTAGGGGCCTATAAAATCCATTCAATTTTTTCCCAAATTTGGTTTTAACAATTTAACAGAACAATTTTATACAATTGTTTAACAATTTAAATTGAAACAATTTAACAGAAATTTAATAAAAGTTTAACAAAAAATACATTTTTAAGGCCTTATGAAATACACTGTATTTTTTCCTCAAATTTAGTTTTATTTTTGCCAAATTCTATTTTCTGTTAATTTTGTGAAATCCATTTTAATGGTTTCGTTAAGTTTTAATAATCGAAAGCATCTCTAAATAAAGTAATTTATTATTATTTTATTTACTTTTCAGAAATACTGTGTTTTGTATTTACATGAAAAAAAAAAAATCTTCATGTATTCCTTAAAAATAATGTTTTGATCATTTTAATACTACTAGTAGTAGGGTACAATCGGGCTAAAGACACACGCTAAGAAAAAAAATGTGCTTTTTACTGTGTCCAAAGTGAATGATTGCAGAAAAATACACGTTTGTATTGAACATTTATGAGGCAAAATATTTTGTGTGAAAATAAATCATACAAGTCATTCATTTTGTTTAAAAATCTTATAAATGTATGAGGTGGCATGGGGGCACACATGGGGTAAAAGGCTCACCAGCATGGGGCAAAAGGCACACAATATTGATACAAATACTTTGGCTAAAATAATGTTTGTTTGTTTTTTTTTTAATGTCTAAGTTATTACTTGTTTGAAACAATAACTTTAGCAAAGTTTGTACTATTTTCTACTTATTTTGATAAATAAAAGAATTAATTTTTGTTCAGTAAATATTCTGTCATTAATCTTTGTTAATATAAAACATATTTTAAAATACAGAAAAAAAAATCATTTTAAAATGTAAAGATTCTGAAAGCATTGAAAGAGACCCCATAATAATTTAATATAGATTTACAGTAGTAACAACAAATGATATTTTATTATATGATATGATTAATGTCATGTTTTTAAATAGTTCTAAACATGGTGATTATTTCTAAGATAGACACCCAACATAATGTATGATATTTACCATTTGACTCTAACTATCGCATGTCAACAAATGGAAAAGTCAGCCTTCTATTAATTATCATGTTAATATTGTGCCTTTAGCCCCAACAGCAGGGACGCTTTTTAACCCAAATACAATACTTTTACATATTTTTTCCTTATTTAAAAACAGCTGCTTTAATTGTCTTAAAACTTAATATCATTAAGAAGACCTTTGTCTCAAGATATTAGATTATTTTAGTGATTCTCATTTGCTACTTAAATTTACGACATTTTTAAAAACATAAAATATTAGATCAAGTAAGCACAGAATCGACTTTGTGCTGCTACCTGCGATCGTGTCAAGCATCAGCCAAATTTGCACGTGTATCTTGAAAAGCGGATGATTTGGAAAGTGCTACGCCATGTTTTTCTGCCATCTAGCGGTTTAGAGGAAAATAATATCAAATATCAAATAGATTTGTCAGTTTTTTTTGGTTTTTTTTACCAAGTTAAACCAAACTTTTATTTTGACGGGTTGGAAAGTGCTACACCACGTTTTTCTGCCATCTAGCAGTTTAGAGGAAAATAAATTCAAATATCAAATAGATTTGTCAGTTTTTTTTCTTTTGTTTTTTTTTTCCAAGTTAAACCAAACTTTTATTTTGATGGGTTGCTGTGAAAACCTTTAAGTTTCTGTTTGTGTATGATGGTAGTTTTGTTTGTTTTTTTCTCACAAGAAACAGTAAAATGCTCATGAAGTGCCTCTCAGAGCCGTTCTAGAGATTGTTTGAGTGTTCACGTAGTCATATATTGAGATGGCAGAGGCAGGACGCACACACACTTCAATATGTGTGTAGTACGAAACTGTGCGCCACTGAGACACGCAGAACATGCAGGATTCATATTTAAATAGTATTTTTGCTGCTTAACATTCACGGGCACTAGTTCATATTTAAGATTTAAGTGTACTGACCTACATTTGATTCATCCAAAATTTTGAATTTTTTATACAGTAAATTCCATAATTATGTCCAGATTCCACGATTCCGTCCACTTGGGATGCATCTTTATGTTCACACACAGCTCTGACTGGCTGAAAATTTTGCTTTCAGTGTCAGCGGTCACGTTGTTCCTGGTTAGGATGCGATGTAAAGGAAAAGTCTGTATTTACATAACACTAAATGGGTCTGTACGTCCATGATGAGGTCAAAGTGCGAAAGAGGTTAAGCAATTAAAAGACACAGACCTTAAAAAGTATCTGGAATAACACGAAAAGCCTCGTTCTCTCTTCCTCCTCATTACATATGTCTTCCTCATGTATAAGTGCGACCTCTGACTTTTCCCCCTGATTTATTTCCCGTGTCTGTCGTCATCATTGGTTCCTAGCTGCCGTTAGCACCCAATTAAACTTAAAGGTCTGTGAGAAGAATCCGACTGAAAAATTATTTGAGCCCCCTAATTATATAATTTCCACCTCTGCCTCACATAAATTCCAGCTACGTTTTTAATGGCCTTTAGTACTTGTTCAGCAACTTATAAATTTCAGTGATCCTTGGAAAAAGGAGTGAGGAGATGTGCTTTGTAGACGAATCCCGCCGTTGCCGAGACTCTGTAATGCTTCCTGCTGACCTTTGGGCGGTAAAGCAGATTTATTAGGCAGTCAACAGCGTTTTCCACTGCGAGAGGATGGCGGCACGTACAGCCGCTCTCGCCAAGATGTCATCACTGTATGTGAAATCTTTTTAGTATGGAGTAATGCAAACTATTCCAAAGGTATGCCAATTGCACTTGTTTCAGAATAGAACATATGACATAAAATGAATAGAAAATATGAATTATAAACCCACTCTTGCAATTAACCAGAATGTTCTCATTAGTATTTATAGGTATTTGTATGTAATGCGTACATTTACATTTTGCTGAACATACGGACAAATTGACAGCATTTAAAACATAAAAATATTTACAAACATACAGCTTTATAAAAACAAAATATTAATTAATACACATTACATTAAATTATTATTAATATATATTTTTATTTTTAATATAAATTTTAATATAACTTGTGTTATATTAAACACAGTGTTACGTGCCCTTTCTTTGTAATTAATTTTAACATGTCTAGCAATTTCTAGCATTTTTTTTTTTTTACTATATCATAAAACTAACCACTTCTCAAAAATATTAAAAAACCTAATAGGCAGATACGTACACAGTAATAATTTTAGTTACAATAGTATAAACATGTTTTGACTTTAATTTATTTTTTTTTAATCTGATAGCATTGAGTATATTTTAATTACTCTCATTTATTAAATACAAGAAATTAGCCAATTAATTACAAGAATTCTATATTCTATGAACCTAAAAATTTGTGTGTCTTTGAAGTTGTTCCTATGTTAAATGCTGTGTTTTTTTTATTCTTTAATATGTTAATAGTGTATTTTCGTTCCTTTAGTAAGTCTGTGCTAAAACAACGCAGACAGCATGTGCAAATAAACAACATCATCAGGGGCCACAATCTTTTTTTTTTTTTCCTGCAACAATTTGTAAGATGGACTTGATAGATCAAAACAACACACCAACCTTCCCCCCCTCTCACACACAAACAAACTCACCTTTCTAGAAATGACTGGTCTGTTTATGCCTGTAATTGGCTTGGCTTGATGTTTTCAATACAAGGAGGAACAAAAGGCCGTTTTGGTGAAATAAGTAGCCTGGGATAACAGTAGCCATCAGGGTGACAGGCAGGGCAGGAGGTCAGCAGACTGCAGAGCATGTTCAGTGGGGCGCTGGGTAATAGAGGACACTGGGGACACTCCAGCCCAGTCGGCCATGAGAGAGAGAGAGTCTGTGTTTTAATAAGACAGACACACACTGAGGTATCAGCACGAAAAATAAGGGAAAAAAGAAACAATTTAAGATTGAAATCAATTACTAACAGCCATGCATTCCATAGTTATGAATGCAGCTACATGTTTATGTCCAGACGGTTGTTTTTAAACAGACAAATATGTTTTTAAAAAGTCCAATTTATGTATAAAAATTTTTTGAATACACATCTTCAATTATGCTCATGTTTTTAATTTTAAATATTTTTTAGGCATAAATGTGTCATAATGAAGAAAAAAAGCCCCATTAAAGGGAATGAAATTCTTTAAATGAAAATCTTTTGAAGTAGTTTGGCATATGTTTATTATTATTTTATTATTAAAAGCAAAGCAGCTAAAAATATAATATAATATAATATAATAATCAATAGATAGATAGATAGATGACAAATAAATAAACACTAATAAACAAACAGGTGGAAATACGTAAATAAATAAACAAGCAAACAGACAGAGAGACATAAAAAATAAATAAATAGATAGACAGAAATAAACAAATAGACAGACAGAGACAGATAGAAATAAATAGACAGACAGACATAAATAAATAATTAAATAAACAAATAGACAGGTAGACAGACAGATAGATAGAAAAAAATTAATAGACAGACATAAACAAACAGAAATAAAAAAAACAAACAGGCAGACAGACATAAATAAATAAACAGAAATAAATAACAGATAGAAATAAGTAGACGACAAATAAATAAATAAATAAACAGACATAAATGAATACATATTATACAATAAATACATTAAATAAACAAATAGACAGATAGATGACAAATAAGTAAATAAACAAACAAACAGACAGACAGAGACATAAATAGACACAAATAAATTAACAAATGAACAGACAGACATAAATAAATACATATTATACTATAAATACATTAAATAAATAAATAAACAGACAGAGAGAAATAAACAAATAGACAGATAGATAGAAATAAATAAGCAGACAGAAATAAATAAATAAACAAATAGACAGACAGACAGACAGATAGATAGATAGATAGATAGATAGATAGATAGATAGATAGGTAAATGACAAATAAATAAATAAGCAAACAAACATATATAAATAAACACTAATAAACAAACAGGTGGAAATAAGTAAATAAATAAACAAGCAAACAGACAGACAGAGATAGACATAAATAAACAAATAAACAGACATAAATAAATAAATAAATAAATAAATAAATAAATGCATACATATTATACAATAAAGACATTAAATAAATAACTAAATAAATACATGGACAGAGAGAAATAAACAAATAGATAGATATATAGAAATAAATAAGCAGACAGAAATAAATAGACAGACAGACAGACAGATAGATAGACAGATAGATAGATAGATAGATAGATAGATAGATAGATAGATAGATAGATAGATAGATAGATAGATAGATAGATGACAAATAAATAAATAAATAAGCAAACAAACATATAAATAAACACTAATAAACAAACAGGTGGAAATAAGTAAATACATAAACAAGCAAACAGACAGACAGACAGAGATAGAAATAAATTGACACATAAATAAACAAACAGATATAAATAAACAAATAGACAAGATAGAAATAAATAAGCAGACAGAAATAAATAAATAGACAGAGAGACAGGTAGATAGATAGATAGATAGATAGATAGCCTTAACATACTTTCTTTACATGTATAACTTAGAATCGAATTAGGTAAATGTGATTGTATTGTTGGTGCAAGAGTGAGATATAGTTATTGTGTCTCAATGTTTTTCCTTTTCCCTTTTCCTCCATTTTGATAACATTGATTAGACAAGGAGAAAAAGGAGAGATAGAGAAAGAGAGAGAGGTGAAGATGCCGACATTCTATCACGGCAGACACATATTGACTGGCAGTCTGAAACTAGTCACTCACTCATCAGGGCTGGCTGGCCTGATTGAGTTGCCAGGAGCGCGTAAATGAGGCCTCCATCCACCGTGCTTTGAAATGAACTGCAATCTTTTTCGGGCCTTGTTGTTTGGGCAGCTGAGAGAAGGAAAACGACAGAGAGGGAAAGAAAGAGAGGGGGATGGAGATAGATTTAAAACCCTAGAGGATGGAGGAGAATAAGTTTATTGAAAGAAAAGGGTGAGAGAAGAAAAAGGTGTACAATAATGAGCAAAGCTGAAATGGTGGAGCTGTTGTGTTTTGGCTTGTTGGTGTGCATGGATTCGATGACCGGGACAAAGGCTGCTAACAGGAAAAATATTATGTATTAAAGTATTATTATGAATAATCTCTTCTGTTTTCTCACAAAATCAGTTTTTCCTTGTCTGTCACTTAAAGGTCACAAAAATCTAACTTTTTCCGTGTTTAATGGTTGGTAGTGCATCTACCAACCCAGTAAACATGCGATTTCTTTCCTAACTGTTTACTTTCACAGACATAACTGACTGTTTTCGTAACTCATGTGTGTTTTTAACATAAACTTTGTGTATTTGACAGTTTAAGTGCAATAAGACATGAAAGAGAACTAGTTTAGTATTCACATGCCTCGTGACAGCCACTTTCTGTGTGCTTCAGATTATCTGAGATACGAGCTGTAAAGGCACAGCTCTATTCTGGAAAAGGGGGCGGGGAGCAGCAGCTCATTTGCATTTAAAGAGACATGCACAAAAAATGTGTTTCTGCTTCCTCTCAAAATAGGCATTTTCAAAACTATATAATAAATGATTTTTCACATACACATTCTGGGGACACCTAAAACTTCTATTACATATTGTAAAAAGGGCAAAATGTCTCCTTTATCACTGTCAGATTCATAATGTGTCAAATATTTATTTTAAAACTGACAAATCTAGCATTTACTTCAAAGAATGCATGAACTGAAACTACAGGATGCTTTTAAACTGACTTTCAGTTCCGTATATTTATTTTTCTAAAATTCACACATTAGAAAATCTCATGATTAAATAATGATATTTTGCATATCATACATATATTAAATGCAGTTGCCATCTTTCTTCCATCAGGACATAGTAGTGATGATTATTTTAAAAGGTTATTTATATATCTGTTTTTCTTAAGAGTATTTTTATTAATTAGTAGTTACGATTCAAAGAGAGGCGGTTTTATTGTAAGGCATAATGTAATATCATAATTTTACTAAAATAAAGAAATAAAGGCACTTTTATATTAAGAACATTCCATTCCATTTTATTTTCCACTTTGACTACAAAATATAACTCAGACACCTAGTGTTTTCACAGTGATGTACAACCATTAGACAGAAAGAAAACACTACGCATACACTTTATGTGTATTTCTCCTCTTCAGTTATCTTTTCCTCTTTCCTGGCTGTTAGCCAGCCATAAAGGAGTCACCATAATCTGCTTTCTCTCAGGTCCTGGACTGAGCCCTCACATTTTACCTTCCACAACCTCACTAACACTGGCCCAGACCTCAGTTAGTGCAGCTAACAGGGGTGGACAAAGGTTAGCGTTCAGTGTTTACCAAAAGCTTGTCTGTGTGTGTGCGTCTCTCTTTCTCTCTTACTCTAAATTTTAGTGTACTTTATTGGCTGGACATTTGCTTTGTCATACGGTTTGCCCCATACTGGTTGCTCACATACTTGTTGGTAAGATTTCTTTTTATGTGTTTAACCCTTAAATGCATACCTCGGGGCTTTAGTCACCCAGGACGTCATTTACTACCCTCTCCCTCCTTTATTTTTTTAGGTTTGGCATCAGCATTCTTAGTATTCCTCAATCTTTTCATTCTAAACAATAAAACAAGAAAAAAATAAAAAAGAATATCTGTTTTCTGATTCATTTTATTGTAAATAGTGTATAGAGTCGCTAAAGACCCGAGGTGTGTAATAGTATATTTTTTGTGCGCAAAAATATGTAAATATTTGATGACCAAATACATGCAATTTACCTTTATTCCTCGAGGCGGCACTGTTTGATAGACAATAATGACGTGATGTTTCACTCCTAATTATGGCAGGCATAGAACAAAGAATATCATCAGCAAAAATTTAATTGAATGGCTTTAATGCAGAGCAGTTACTGTGTGCAATAAAATATAAATGTCAATGTTATTTGATGGTGGATGTGGTGAATAAGCTGTCAGCGATCAAACTATTGATTTTGAAGTCACTAAAAATGACAGTTTTGCGAATATGGTTGAGATGCCGAATATGAGCCAGATGCTGAATGTACTGTGGAGGTACGCTCTCACGATGACGACGATGGTACAAACATCTGCTCAAATTGAACCCTTCTAAGTTTCAAAATGTAACGAAATAGGCTTTATTTTATTCTTCTGTAATTGTTCTTAAAATATCAAGAGAGTTTTTTGCTATTGCAGAAGTTTATCCGTCCGTGCTGGATAAATATGTCTGGATTGCTAAAGACCCGAATATGTAATAATGATTGGCGAAACAGTTAGGCATTTAAGGGTTAAGCATACAACTGGCTGAGGGCAGAAATATGCTAATACAAGACAGTCCGCCAGCGGTTGTGGGCGGGGCCTGAGCAAATGACATCATATTGGTCAGAAAATCTAAATAGCATAATAATTGAGTCTGTTTGTTATATGCATGTATTTTGCATCCATAAAAAAATTATATTAAAAAAAATAATCATTTAAAGAAGTAATATTATTGTACTAATTAATTACGATAAATATGCCAAACGAACAATGAACAGTTTAGTGATGGATACAGATAAACACACCGCTACCAAACAGCTGTATAATAAGAACATTTTATTATTAAATCATTAAAGGAGAAGTCACTTCCAGAACAAAAACTGACAGATAATATACTCACCCCTTGTCATCCAAGATGTTCATGTCTTTCTTTCTTCAGTCGTAAAGAAATTATGTTTTTTGACGAAAACATTTCAGCATTTTCCTCCATATAGTGGACTTGTATGGTGCTCCGAGTTTGAACTTTCAAAATGCAGTTTAAATGCGGCTTCAAACGATCCCAAATGCAGCTGTAAAGAAGGGTCTTATCTATCGAAACAATCGGTTATTTTCATAAAAATAATACAATTTATATACTTTTTAATATCAAACGCTCAACTTGTCTTACTCTGAATGAACTGTTTTTTTTCCGGTTCGTGACAGTTAGGGTATGTCGAAAAACTGCCATCTCAAGTTCTCCCTCAACTTCAAAATTGCCCTATATCGCTGTTTTACCTTTTTTGTTGAGGGTGTTTGCTCTTCTTTGCATGTTCACTTTGCAAAGACTGTGTCGGTACTTCTGCAGCGATGTAGGATGATTTTGAAATGATTTTTGAAGTTGAGGGAGAAATTACAATTGGAGTTTTTCGACATACCCTAACTGTCTTGAACCAGAATCCACAGAGTTCAGGGAGACCAAGACAAGACGAGCATCTGAGATTAAAAAGTATTTAAATTGTATTTTTTAATGAAAATAACCGATCATTTTGCTAGATAAGACCCTTCTTCCTCAGCTGGGATCGTTTACAACCGCATTTGGGATTATTTGAAGCCACATTTAAACTGCATTTTGGAAGTTCAAAATCGGGGCACCATATCAGTCCATTATATGGAGAAAAATCCTGAAATGTTTCCCTCAAAAACTTAATTTCTTTACAGCTGAAGAAAGAAAGACATGAACATCTTGGATGAAAAGGGGGTGAGTACATTATCTGTAAATTTTTGTTCTGGAAGTGGACTTCTCCTTTAAATGTGTTTATCTATTTAATTAAGAGGTACAACTTTTTCCAGACATCAGTGCATTTTGTGCATTCTGTCAGTCTGTCTCAGTTTAGCTTTTTATTGCAGTGTGGTCACAACCTGTCTTCCCGTGGCAGCCATGTTTTCCTATGTCTGCCCATTTCTATAGTAAGGTTGAGTCCACCGAGTCTCTCTCCCTCTCTCTTTCTCTCATTTGCTCGACTCATGCTTACTGGAGATGCACAGACTGTGTGCAGTTAATTATAGTTAATGAAAGCTTGTTGGTGTATGAGATAGAAGAGCAGAGAAGAAGAGGAGTTCACGCTGAGGCTAGATGTCAACTGGCTTGAACCGGAGGGTATCGCACGATTTGTTTAAACCTAGAGAAACTCTCTCTGCATGATAATTTACCTTTGGGGTCTGTTTCTGATTCCTCCGTTTTTTTGGCCTTTTTAAAATATTGTTAATTGACTTAAGAGCTCATCAGCGTGCTTTGTCTTCATTAGGTTAATGAAAGGGCCCCTGTGTTTATCTTTTTAACAGATAATCTAATCGTTTACTTCCTGTCTCTAAAGATCATTTCGACACGAGTCGCTCACAGTGAAATGCTTTTTAATTTTCAGGACGTGCAAGGTGTGTGTTGAGATGTGTGTGAGACTGATAGCAACACTTCCTGTGTTCTCTGTTAGCATGTAGGGGGTAAAGGATTAGGATAAACACACTGACTCCAGGGCATTGGAGTATGTTTTCTAAACGGGCGGTCCATAGGGCAAACTAACTGTGCTGTAATGTGAACAGTAGGGTGTTGATGGTTGGGCCGTGGAAGGAGTGAGGTGAAGCTCGGAGGGGGCCGTAAACCCTGAAAGCAGGGGAAAACATGGATTTGTCTGGCCGTGTTTTAAAAAAGCCACTGTCTGCACTATAAATCAGCTGTGCTTGTGAAATGTCCGTGACATTGGCCTTCACCCCTGGGCCCTATAGAAATCAGAGCAGCAGTAAAACTAAAGTACCTACACACTGTCCACTGAAACCCCGCTGAAAACACACACACATATACATTGTTTTGACGTTCAAAACACTTAAACATCACACACAGCACAGTAACTTCTTTTTAAAGGGATAGTGCACCCAAAAGACAAACATTCTGTCATTATTTATTTATCTTCATGTTGTTCCAAACCTGACTTTACTGATATGACTTTTTTCAAACAATCTATGGTGTCAACAACTGCTGTCACTGATTCATGAAAAAATCATTGGCTGTGTCTAAAATCACATACTTCCCTACTATACAATAGGTGAAAAGAGTAGTATGTCTAAATTTCAACCTGATCTCATGACAACAAATGTACCTATGGAAAATTTTCCGCAAGATGCAGATTTTAGTGACATATTCGACACTAAAAGAGATGAACAGATGAACGTACATATGGTACGTTTTATGTGACGTTGGTTTTGTATGTTACCGCAGTTCTGACTTGAAATGTCCATTATAACTCTTGACGCTCTGACATTTTAAAATAACGTACCATCAGTACTACACCTACGATAGTACAAACAACACGGATGTGGCATAAAAACGCAATCGCAAGCAAGTCATTTTAGCTTGTTTTTCGATCTCTCATCTTTCAGCTCTTTCATCGTGAGTCATGTTTTTCACGGGATTCGTACCCAACGATTCCACATCCACATCAAGTCCAACTCCGTACCTGCTGAGCTACTGACCAAGATTGTTATATCCGGACAGCAAAACATATGGAGCTGTAATCATACAAAAACGAAAGTGCTTGCTGTTTTACCACCTCTAGTGTTCATTTCTGTTGGAAACTGCAGTGATATATACTTATTGGTACATATTTTGCATCTTGCAAAAAAGTTCCCACAGGTACGTTTTCATCATGAGGTCAAGAAGACCTACTCAGAGAGTATGTGATTTCAGATGCATCCCTTGCAGTCCACATTTGTGAATCAGAACAGTTCACTCAAAAGCATGATTCATTCACTGATCCTTTTTGATTCTTGAGTTCACTACTATTTAAAAACCTTTAGGTGAATTCTGTTGTTTTCTTTTGTTTTTAATGTAGCAGCAATCTTCATACTCTCCTTTTGTTTCTCACTGAAATAAATCAAGAGACTGCATGTTTGGAGTGAGTGTAATTGAGTAAATAATGTCAGAATGTTAATCTCTGGGTGAACTATCCATTTAGGACTTAACAACAAACTACAGTGCACTGTTGATCAGCACAGCCTTTGACTTGTGAAACTAACTGTCACACGTCCTCATGTTCCTGTTTTGATGTGTGCACATTTCTGACGGCTTGTACCGGTGTATTTGAGCTGTTGGACATTTGCAACTTCAGCTCCCATTAACAACTGAATTAACATGTGAAAGACAAAGCGATCCTGACATTGCAGACTTGATTAAGAAGTTAGGGGGAAATTGGCACATGCCCAGAACACTCTGACACTTGTCACCTGACTCCCAGTCATTCAAATGGGATGGTCAAAAGAAATTACACAATGTCCATATCTGTCTGTCTGTCTGTCTGTCTATCTATCTATCTATCTATCTATCTATCTATCAGACTTGTTTTTCTGTGAGGAGGCAAAACTGGATCAGAAAAAAATCTTTGTACAAAACAAAA
This sequence comes from Labeo catla, assembly GCA_012976165.1. Taxonomy (NCBI): domain Eukaryota; kingdom Metazoa; phylum Chordata; class Actinopteri; order Cypriniformes; family Cyprinidae; genus Labeo; species Labeo catla. The sequence continues at coordinate 192,652 of VONZ01000234.1, forward strand.
ACAATGTCAGTGTTTCAAAATGTACCATTAAAAAGTGTGTAAATCACATTTTTTTCTAAAGAAACACTGTCCAACAGCGACACCAGCAGGTAAAGTTACAGCGGGAGTCTGCGTCTCTCTCGCATCCCCTGAGCCCATTAAGTTTTAACAGACCCCCTAAAGCCTGCAGTGGGTTTGGTGTCGGGGTTATTGACAATGAATGGGCGAAAGTCATGTGAGAGGAGGCAATGCGTCCATCGTGATATGACTGGATATGACTGGTTATGTTCAGCTGTGATTGGTTCACGCGATAAATCCCACCTCTTGTATTAGATAAACAACTAAGATAAAACCCTACCTGATCTTATGACGAAAACGTACCTGTGGGAACTTTTTCGCAGGACTCAAATATGAACCAATAAGTACATATCACTGCAGTTTCCAACAGAAATGAACTAGAGGCGGTAAAACAGCGAGCACTTGTAATTGTTTTTATACACAGTTATGACACGGCATGGAATTGGACTTGGATGCGGAATCCTTGGGTACGAATCTTGTGAAAAACATGACTCATGATGAAAGACCTGAAAGATGGGAAATCAAAAAAACGGCTAAAACGGCATGCTTGCGATTGTGTTTTTACATCACATTTACATTTGTTCATGCTATCAGGTAGGTTTAGGTGTAGTGCAGATGGTACATTATTTTAAAACGTCACAGAGCATTAACAGTTATAGCGCTACTCAATGGACATTATAAGTCAGAACTGTGCTGACACGTACAAAACCAATGTCACATAAAATGAACCATATGTATGTTCATCTGATGAGTAGTCAGCTTGGTGAAATTTAAAGTAAATCTCAGTGTCTGTGACGAATATTTACCGAGCTTTGATGACTGATGATCCGAAAAATAAATAGTTAAAAGTGAACTGTTGAAAAGAATAACTGAACGTAAGTTCACAAATAAAATATACTGTTTAAATCGTTACTTCTTTGAGTTATTTTGGAATGTAAAATGCTTAAAAACACTAACTTGATGAGATTCATACTTGGCTTTAATAAACAGAATATTGATTATGCTGTTAATATAAAAATATAGATTAGAATTTTTTTCCTGATAGTGTAAGTAATGTTTATTTAACCAAGAAAATATGTCTGGAACATAAGTCAATCTCTCTATCCAATTGTTTTATTACCTACAGTAATTTAATTCCAAAAATGTTTGATTGCAGATATAATTAATACACTTTTATCAAATTTACATGGAAGTCTGTACACTAAGAAATTAATTGAATGAATGCTCATGTTATTATTTTAAGAAATTTTACTGATAATGAACTCCTCATGTTCCAGTATGGAGATGAAGAATACTACCTGCACCGGCCTGACGGCCGCAACGTTTGGCAGCGAGCACCGCACAATTTTGGCTGATGTCCCTCCAGAGGCCTGTAACGTGTGAGGTTTTACGGGTCAGCCTGTAAAGTGTGACGTGGCTCTTAAAGTAAATCAACTTCCATTTGCACTCCTCCCTCTCTCTCATTCTTTCTCTCAGACACACATGCCAGACTGGCTCTTTCCTCACAGGAGTACTTCTGAAGTCAGTTAAGCTTGGCCACTGTTTGATTCTATAACCATGTCACATGAACAGCCCCCTGTCCGTTGTACTTCCTCCCTCAGATGCTGTCCATCCATCCCACATCTGTGCTCCAAGCAGGCCGAGACAAGTGGACACATCCAATAAATCACTTGACTGAAACTCTTCCTTTAGTCTAGATCTCAACTCCAAACTAAACACAAACACACGCACACGCTTTCTCTCTCTCTCCTTTTACCCCATGCTTCTTTTCCTGCTGAAGTCACTTAAATAGAAGGATCGCAGTGGGAGACATAATGTGCAGGAGTAATAAGGTGATCCCGGGTGGGGTCACGGCTCAAGCGCTCTCCGTGCTCGGCTGCCTGGGCTCTGGGCTCTATGCGAGTTAATGGCCTGTGGTCAGTGAGCCAGAGGGCCCATAAAGACCCCTGCACTTCGGGCTCACGCCCCTCTGCCGCCGTAGACACAGCTGATCCCATCCAGATAACTACACTAACCGCACACAATCTCCACTGTGGATTTCTCACAGTGAGCACCAGTAAATCAAGCAGCACTTATCAGCTCATTTCACGTGCCCTTCAAGTTTGATCATGATCTGCACACCTGTGTGTCAAAAAGCGCACGCACATTAGCGCATTATGACACGCAGTGTATTATTAACTCTGCTGAATGCAGGCAGTGTAAAGCTGCCTCTTATATTCTAAGAAATTAGAAGGAATACTGCTACTACCACTACTACTACTACTATTTCACCTTGCTTTTCAGCTATTTATTTATTTAAATCATAATTCTGATTCTAGTAAGTACTAATATTATCTTTACTAATTATTATCAGTAGTAGTAGTAGTAGCTTTTTAGTGTATTAATGTATGTTTGTTTTACTTATTTATAATAATCATAATTCTTATTCTACTAAATAGTAATTAATATCATAATTCTTATTCTACTAAATAGTAATTAATATTAATATGAATTATTATTAATATTACTAGTAGTAGAAGTATCTTCAGACTTGGGCTCTTTTAATACAGTCACATATGTATGAATAGTTATGAAAGTATTTTGATTGATTGATTATAACCACAGTTTTTATTCTAGTAATTATTATTAGCATTGTAGTTGTTGTAATTGTTCTTTTTTTATTATTTTTTACCTTTTCTTCAGCTTCTTCTTCTTATTAATACATTTTTATTAGTAGTAGTAGTTGTAGTAGTAGTGATAGTAGTAAATCATTATAATTAACAGTAATAATAATATTAATATAACAGTTGACAATTTATATTAATAATAGTAAAGAAAATAATAATTATTATTATTATTGATATTATTATTATTATTATTATTATTATTGTTATTAATAATAATATGATAGTCGACAATTAAAATACTACTACTAACAATTATTATTATTCAATTATTTCAATAATAATGAATTAATTAATAATAATGAATTATTATTATTATTATTATTGTTGTTGTTGCTGTTGCCAACTTCACATTATATAATCAAATAATAAATTATGGGAAGTTTTAACAGTACTAGTACTAACAGTATTTCTGCTGTTTCTTCTTATTATTAATAAATTATTAGTAGTAGTTGTTGTAGTAGTAGTGATAGCAGTAGTAAATCATAATTTACAATATAACAGTTGACAATTAATATTAATAATAGTGAAGATAATAATAATAATAATAATATTTAAATTGTCAACTATTATATTATTATTATGGGAAGATTTAACTATAATTACTAGTACTAAAAGTGAAAAAAAAAGCTGAATACTAAAATTACACTGAAAGTTTATAAATAGGGAAAAAAACTGAAAATGACAGTACAAAATAATTAAATGCAAAACTATAATAACCTATAATTATCATAATAACCACAATTTTGTAAACTTTGTAAACCAAATTTGTAAACATACAATTTAAATAAATAAATAAAATGTATTTTGATTGATTGATTGATTGATTGATTGACTCTGATCATAATAATAGTAATTATTAAAACCATTGTTGTTATGGTTGTAGCTTTTGGTCTTTTTTTACTTTTTCTTCTGCTGCTTCTTTTTATTAATATTAATTAATCATTAGTAGTTGTTGTAGTAGTAATGATCATGAGCAGTAGTAAATCATAATAATTAACAATATAATAGGTGACAGAAGATATTAATAATAGTAAAGAAGAAAATAAGATAATTACTAGTACTAAAAGTGAAAAAAAAGGCTGAAGTTTACTAAAATTACATTGAAGTGAAATAATAAAAAAAGAAAATGACAGTTAATTAAATGCAAAACTATAATAATAACCTTTGGTTGCACAAGGCCAAATAGTAAATATACAATTTAAAAAAGTATCTATGTATTTTGATTGATTGATTTCAATCATGATAATTCTCGTTCTAGTGATTTTTATTGTTGTTGTTCTTTTTATTTTCTTACCTTTTCTTTTATTACTTCTTCTTCCTAATAATAATAATAAATTAGTAGTAGCTGTAGTAGTAGTATTGATAGTAGTAGTAATAAATCATAATAATTAACAGTATAATAGTTGACAACTGATATTAATAATATTGGAGAAGAAAATAAGAAAAAAATAATGACATGTATTATTATTATTATTATTTCAATTTTCAACTATTATATTATTAATTAGGTTAATAAAACTGCTGAAGTTAACTAAATTACATTGAAGTAAAAAAATGAAGCGAAAACATTTAAAATGGCATTACAAAATAATTAAGTGCAAAATTATAATAACCTTGGGTTGCACAAGGCCAAATTGTAAATGTACAAAAAAAATTGTTAAATAAAAAAAAAAATAAATAAAAAAAACAACCTTAATGCAGAAATGGCCTTGAATTTAGCTGATTATGGAGAAATGATCTGGACGTGGTATATTTGGAGAGAGAAAGAGAAGAGCACGAGGAGGGAGGAGTGTTCGTTAATGGCTGTGTGTGAGGGGGGGTAATGAGGCCATGCAGGGGAGGTGTGAGAGTGGCACGGCGGTGGAACAGTGGGGTGTAGCTAACACTTCAGCATTTACAGTGATTACATGTGAACCCCTGTCACACAACATGAGCGCCCTCAGGGTACCGAATTAAACGCCACTGTTTTTGCTTCACATTTCTTTCCATTTCCAACACGTCCCTTCCCTTGCTTTAAATTTGCTTTAATTTTCTTTATTACTTCTCGTCTTTTGGTCAACGCTGGCATCTTTAGTTTGCTTCATTTGGTTTTCCTGTCAGCCGTCATCAGCGGCGCATTAACAACTTAACTCAAATTAGCATGCTCGTGCTCACAAACATGCCAGGGATTCCACAATTCATGCAGCTCTACTTTTTTTAAAAGAAGCACTGACACACAAAAACAAATAAATAGTGACAATTTATTAATTTAAATTTCAATTAAACGTGACTATTTTATTTTATTTTGCAGCTGGACAAAAAGATGATGCATGTTGACTTTGTCATATTTTCATTTAGTTTAATGCAAGGAATATTGTGCTTATGGAATATTATGGAGTTCTGGAGGAAAACGCCTTTAGGCATCCTAGATAAACCTCAGATGATAAAATTTCCACCGCGGTAAAAGTTAATGAAGTTACCGGCCAACTGGCCAGTTTTATTTACTCGCCAAAGTCAATTGTTACTCACATTCCACACTTGGGGAGTATTAATTTTGGACCCTGCTGATACAAAAAAAGTACCTAGGAATTGCTCTTTCCTGGTTTATTTATTTGTTTGTTTTCAGCAAGAAACCAAAATCTACTTCTAACCGAAACCTCCCCCCTCAAACGCACACACGAACTCTTAAAAACCCTGACAAAGGCATCACGTACAACATGTAGTGCCTTGGGTATCAGCGCTACTACTAAAATAAACCACCGCAACAGCAACTTAGAGAGTAGACAGGTGAATTTAGCCCCATAAAACCTTTACTAATAGAGTTTACTCTCATTTACAGGCCCAAAACAATTCAATTGTCAGCAGGGCTCGACAACTTCCACAGTCAGAGCTGAATGAGGAGCAACAGTAATGCTTCTAATGCAGACTGGTCCAGTTCACTCCCTCCTGAGGGCCACTGCTATAATAACAGACCTGATATTACATTCAGGCTCTAGTGACACAAGCCATTTAGATTACTCACACAGAACTCCTCTCTGGGTCCCTGCTTTAAATGAAAGAGGATATGAATGGAGAGTTTAGGAGCTACAGTCAACCGTTTGAATAAATCTTAAGGACACACAGTCAAAACAAGGGACGACGAGGGCTGTGAAAAATACATAGGCGGTGTATGTATGTTTAGTGGATTCATTTCAAGCTTTTGTGCCCTCGGCACTGGATCTTTCAGTGAAAACGCCATTAAACTAGCTGGATTTGCTGGTTATTTTATTATTGCTATTGTATCAGTATAACCAAACTGGATTACTAAGGCCAGTAAATTTGAAAAGGCAGAATGCCTTAAGTATTTTTTTATCAGAGCGCTGCAGTGCTTTCTCTGAGGTGTCTGAATGAATATATTTTTGAATATATACCCCCATATGTCTTGATTTATTGCTGACTCTCACGTATTGAGTTTCCCACAGCCAGCCATTACATTTTAGCATGATCTCCTACAATATACCAAAGGTCCTAAATGAGCAAATAGAGAGTGAATTCAGAAGGTGACCAAAGAAAAAAAAAATAATGGCAATGTATTAATATTTTTCTATTAAATAAGCATTTTTGTTACTGCCCACCACACATGATAAGCCAGTCACCTTTTCTGAGTAATAAAAATGCTTAGATGTGTTTCTGCAGCTTAATGTGAATAATAATCATGACCCAAAGGATTGGGGTCTGCAAGATTTTTTAAGGTTTTTTCATTTGCTCATCAAGGCTACAATTTTATGATCAAAAATGCAGTAAAAACAGAAATATTGTGAAATATTATTAACATTTAAAATAACAATTTTCTATTTGGATATGTTTTTAAAATTTTAATTTATTCATTTAATGCAAAGCTGAATTTTAAGCAGCCATTTCTCAATCTTCAGTGTCACATGATTCTTCAGAATTCATTCTAATATGCCAAAATGCTACTCAAGAAGTATTTTTATTATTATCAACGTTGAAACAGTTGTGCTGCTTAATATTTTTATGGACTCTGTAATAACTTTTCAGGATTCTTTGATTAGTAGAATTACATTTACATTTATTTATTTAGCAGACACTTTTATCTAAAGCGACTTACGATTGGGGAATACATCAAGCTATTCATCCTAAAGAGGCTAAAGAGGAAGTGCCCATAAAACCATATATCAGGCATTGTTCAGATAAGTACAAGCTAGAAAGGGAAGAGTAAGAAAATAGGTAGAACAAAGTCAAATAGTGTCAAAAGAGATATTTGAAAGAACAGCATTTATTTAAAATAGTAATCTTTTGTAACACTGTAAAAATCTTTAATCTCACTTTTTATCAATTTAATGCATCCTTGTTGAATAAATTGATTAATTTAATAATAAATGTGTATGTAGAGAGACCTTTTTCCTTACGATTTTTATTTTATTTGGTGCTTGGTGAGTGTTAAGTTTGCACCTTGAATAGAGGGTTGGCACTTACATCACGATTTGGTCAGTTACGCGGATGCACGGCCATATTGGTGATACTCAGATGTAAACAAAAGCATGGATTGCACAGTTAAAGTACCACTAAATATGTTGTTCAGCTAATTTATGCTGCCGAAACTACGTAAAAACCGTGTGGAAGCTGCTAAATCATATAGAGAAGGACTTAGCAAGCAGGAAAGAGCGCAATATTTTGCCAAACTAAAGTTAATAGGTGGTAAAGATACATACGAGCAGTATTAATTAAGATTTTAGCCTAATATTTCAACTACCTGACCGGAAATGAAAAGAACAAATATGAATGTTGTCAAGATCCTTGCCCTGGAAATCCGCCTTTTGTTCCTCAGGGAGTTTTTTGCACTCTTCTCCTTGATTTGTTATATTGTAACTTTTGCCAGTCTATGGTACTCCAAATGTTTTTCCCAGTCTGACCTCTTAGTACAGCATAAAACATGGCAACAACTGACCATTTTCAGCACCAATAATTAGCAAAATATGCAAGTTTGGTTCGGTCATAATACTCTACATGCCAGATTTAAACCCATTTCTGCAGACCTAAAATAAAGCATCAAGAAAACTAAACTAAAAAGCAGTCCTGTCAGCTTATACTGTATACATTACCAAGCACTTTGTATGCTTTCATAGTCTTCACAATTCATTTTTTTGAATCGGCAGCAAACTATCACTTTGATTGATCTTGCTTTTCATCATGGGGGCCTTAATTGTTGATCTTCATTGAACATGATCAGTGCGCATCGACATGTCATCTCTGGATTAAGTGATGCTGTCAGCTTGTGGCAAAAAGAAAACAATACATCCATGCAGACACGGCTCCATCGACCTGCCCCTTCTCTCTCTTTCTCTGTCTGTCTCTCACTTATTCAGGCTGCTTAGACATGTGGTCCCTTTTACTTCATCACTGTAAATCTCCAATTGATCTAAATCAATCAGATGGCAAATTGTAAAATTTAAACTTCTTACCTTTAATGTTTTTAACCTGTCCTATGTCCTTGCTCCACTCTCCATTTTCAGCGGTTTTCTTTATGGTGCATTCTGTCAAACAAACATAAATATACTCAAAACTGCAGTAAAAACAATAACTTTTTATGTTGTTTGTTATACTTGAATAACATTTTCATACCTAGTCATAGCTTATACATATACTAACAAGAACTGAGTATGAGGACAGATTTGAAGACAGATGAAGACGACCAAATAAAGTCTATTTTGTTGAATAAAAACAAACAAAGAAGAAGCAGCAACATAGCAGTGTGAAGGGAGCGGAAGTAAAAAACGTAAACATACACTGTGATTCTATGCAAACTGCAATTTATAAATATACTAATTACTAATTTGAAAACGTCACTTTAGGACTAGTAACGAATAAATGTTGTTGGTTCATTGGAAGCTTATTGGGCGTGTGTGTTTACCTGCATTTGGCCTGGAATAAAACATTAGTTTGAGGAAAGCCGTATTTTTGTTGTACATCCTTTCATCTGGTAACGGTGATTTCTGATAACAGCGTTGTTTGTTGGTTGCCTCCCGATGAAGAAAGCAAAACTAACTTCCTTGTTCACAACCCTGTTTGTCTCTTTCAATATAAAAGTCTTTACTGCTGACTCACTCATAAACACAGTCGCCATCTAATGGCTGAATAATGTAATTAATCACCATCACGAACACAGTTTTCAACACCAAAATACTACAATTAAATACTATTATTTATATGAATATTTGATAAACGACAACAACAGCCATCATAAAAGTTGCTATGCAATCCACTCAAAAGTACAAAGGCAGCACTGATATACAGCATTGAAGTTAAATAAAATAGGGTGATGAGATTTTTCCCTCAGCCAAAACTATTCACTCTGGAACAAATAATCGATTAATGAGACCAAAGACTGCCTGTGTTCACATCTCACAAAGGTTGAAGCAAATGTATAAATAGATGTTATCTTTATTAACAAACCCAATATCTGAACTCTAAACAAGTACATTTTCACCTGAAAACTCTTAAAAATACATTTCATGACACAAAACAGTATTATTTATAAAATGATAGTGGATTTGGGCATCCACCATAACACTCGCTGTGAGAAATACAGCAAGTGGAGCAGGGTTGCCAGGTTTTCACAACAATACCCGCCCAACTGCTACTCAAAACTAGCCCAAAACTAGCCCAAACGTGTTTTGAGAGGGTCCCCTTGTAAAAATCGTGTTCTGAGTGGTTAAAAACAATTTTTTTGGTGGGGTTGCCCTGGTACAATTCACATTCCAGGAGCTAAATATCACGTTATTGAGGTCGCTTCAACCCACAGACATGAAAAACAACCCGCGGCAACAATGTTAAAGTGGCTACTTTGACATTGTTGCCACGGGTTGTTTTTCAATTTGGCAACACTGAAACAGTAAAATGGTTGGAGCACTGTTACCACTAGAATATTGCACTCCTTTCAGCCAATCAGATTTAAGGACCAGAAAGAACTGTTGTATAAATATGTTTTATCCATTTTTTGACAATTATTTTTTCCAACAAAAGGCGTTTGCTACATAATTATGTTCAAAAAGCTTTTCATCTAACGCAGTAGTATCTAAAAGTTTGAGCTTTTCAAAATATGAGTATGTTGCTCCCATTTTCTTTTTATCAGTTTCAGCCACGTCCTCCGTTCCACACAAAAACACCTCCATCTTCAACAGAATGGCTATAATCACTTTCTTAACACCCCCGCCTCCCCTGCCCCTCCAGTGAGAGATATCCTTGAGCCTCACCTCCATCTCTTTGCCAGGTCAGGCAGTGATAGTACTGATAGTGAGCTATAGTTTAGGTCCAGATCTGCTATCTTGGCCTTGAATGATGGAGCAAAGCGAATGGGGAGGTGTTTATTGTCACCCAGATGGTCCTCAATGCGGCCGGTTTGCGCAAGGCCCCTCCGTGGCTTCCTCCTCCCCCCACCAATATAATTCATGGGGTGGCACCATTGTGTGGGTGACTGATAAGGCCTTCACTTTGGACCGTTCTGGTCACTTGTCTCAAGGAGACTCCAAAGAAACTTCACTTAGTACAAATGGTGGTGGAAAAGTGCTTTGCTCTCTTTCTCTTTTTCGCTCTCTCTCTTTTTCCTCAGAGGACTGGAAAGCTTTTATGCTACTAAAACCTTCAAAGAGAAAACTACAGTATTAGCAAATATTCAAGTGGGGCTTTGACCTCCCGGGTCATTTCACTGTATGAACTTGAACTTCAGGTGCTGCTCAAGCAGAAAGCTGAAACCGTTTACAATCAACAAACTATTTACACTGTCTGAAACAAATGTGGAAAATTTTACCTTTAGGGCAGTGATTCTTAACCAGGGGGCTGGGGCCCACAGGGAGGCCTCAGCATACTTCCAAGAGGCCGCAGAATGACTCAAAATTATGTAAATAATTAAAAATGATTGAAATTCATTATAATATTGTTCTTATATCATACAACATATAGTGTTTACATTTCTGGAATCACAAAATGGTAAATTTAGTATTAAAATAGTATTTATATCAGCTTTGTCACGGGAATAAACCTCTTCCTCTAAATATTTAAGTTGTTTAAGTTGTATTTCCCCCTCCAAAAATAGCACTACATCACTCGCTCACTGATGGATCTTCTGCATTGAATGGGTGCCGTCAGAATGAAAGTCCAAACAGCTGTTAAAAACATCACAGTAATTCAGTAATCATAATTCTATGAATTATCATCTTGTGAAGTGAAAGGTGTATGTTTGTAATAATAATAATCTCTACCTATTATAAAACCTCTAATAATATTGCTTCCTCCAGTGACAAGTTGTCTTGTGTGAATCAGAAGAGAAATATGCACAGATCAAGCAATGTTTAAATGTGAAAACAGTCAAAATTTTTGTCCCAGTTTTGGAGTGTCTTGCTCTCACATCAAAAAATGTAACAAAAATTTGTTGTACTGCAAAGACAGAAACATATTTATGAAGTCTACCACAACAGTTATTTATGAAACAATTTAGTTTGAACTTGTGAGCATAGATCCTGCTATAGATCTGCATGGACAGACACATTTATGGGTCCTTGTTGTTACAATCACATGAAGAACAGTAAACAAATAAATCCCCAAAGTTTTTCTAGTCTGTTTCTGTTCTTAATACAGAGTTGTTTTCCTCTGCTTTGCACCATCGATCTGCCCCTGACAAATTTTGATTCAATGCTCATATTTTTCCATCTAAGTAAATGTCCAACAAAACACTTGACGAATGGACTCACTAGTTTATCGAGTAAATAATGAAAAGATCATTTGGTAGACTGGATGTCGCGAGCGGGACCAGTCAATGGGGAACTACAGAATGAGCTACGTCGTTCTGAAAGCCAACTGGAATTGTTTTCCTTTTCACTTTCACTTTCAAATAGCATTTCATCCAGGAAAGTCTATACGTGTCAGCCAGTCGATGTCACAAAGCATAATCAGAATGCCAAATATCTTAAGTGCTCTGATATTTTCGTGAAAACTTTCCTAGGCACAGCTGTACATTGATTAGCGTCAAACTGAAGTTAGGAAGACACTGTCTGGCATATTTTTAAAATGGTCTGGGAGTAGTTTTTTTTAATCAGATGAGGACTGTCATTAAATATGAACATAACAGTGTGTGACCACTCCCATGTGTCAGGAAGATATCGATCTGACACATAAGAAATGTGTATGTGTTCAGGTTTCCCACATCTGTTCTTTGTCAGGATATCTGTGATAGGCCTCACGGTCTCCAGAGGCCCTTTGATTCAACATGGAAAAAGCATTACTGCATTGCAAGTGGTTCGGTAATCCACTCCAGTAATTACAAGAGGAACAGGAGCTTGTAAGTGTGTGCATGTCATGACCTAGTGTGCTCTGAAGAGACTTGTGGTGGATTTGTAAGAAATTAAAAGCACCGTTTACCCCAAAGAATTTGATATTTATTCATTTATTTATTTTCTTGCGATGAAAGTCAGTGGGATTCAGTCTTATTTTGAACCCCATTGACTTTCACTGTATGGTCAAAAACAGTTCAAACATTTTTCAAAATATCTCCTTTTGTTTTCAGCAGAAGAAAGTCAGGGGACATCAACAAAACACCATTTTCAACTAAAAATGGAAAACTTATTCCCGCTTTTTATTAGGTGGCCTTAACTACAATGTACTTACAGTTGAAGTCAAAATTTTACATACACCTCACAGAATCTAAAAAAATGTTAATTATTTAACCAAAATAAGAGGGATCATGCAAAATGCATGTTATTTTTAATTTAGTACTGACCTGAATGAGATATTTCACATAAAAGAAATTTATATGTAGTCCACCAGAGAAAATAATAGTTGAATTTATAAAAATGACCCCATTCAAAAGTTTACATACACTTGATTCTTAACACTGTGCTGTTACCTGAACGATCCATAGTTGTGCTTTTTTGTTTAGTAATAGTTGTTCATGAATCCCTTGTTTGTCCTGAACAGTTAAACTGCCTGCTGTTCTTTAAAAAAAAAAATCTGGTTCCACAAATTCTTTGGTTTTTCAGATTTTTTTTTGTATTTGAGCCTTTCCAACAATGACTGAGATCCATCTTTTCACACTGAGGAACTCATATGCAACTATTACAAAAGGTTAAAACACTCACTGATGCTTTAGGAGGAAAAAACATGCTTTAAGAGCCAAAGGGTGAAAACTTTTAAACAGAATGAAGATTGTTCTTATTTGGCCTAAATATATATATATATATATATTTTTTTTCATTTAGTTCTACCCTTCAGAAGCTACGTAAGATACTTAAATAGAAGACAAAATAAGTAAATTTACCCTAATCTTCAAATTCAAAAAGTTTTCACTCCCCGGTTCTTAATGCATTGTTCAAATGCGCACTGATGCTTCAGAAGAAAACACAATACATTAAGGGGGTGAAAACTTTTGGAATTTGAAGATCAGGGTAAATTTAACTTATTTCGTCTTCTGGGAAACATGTAAGTATCTTCTTAGCTTCCGAATGGCAGTACAAAATTTTCAAATACACAAAAATGCTAAACACTAAACAAAAAAATCTAATCAAAACAAAACAAAAAACACAGCTGTGGATTATTTAGGTAACAACACAGTATTAAGAAGCAAGTGTATGTAAACTTTTGAACAGGGTCATTTTTATAAATTCAACTATTATTTTCTCTTGTGGACTATATGTAAACATCTTTTATGTAAAATATCTTATTCAGGTCAATACTAAATAAAAAATAACATGCATTTTGATCCCTCTTATTTTTTCCTCATAATACGTATTATAAAACAAAGCATTTTTAGTCATTTTTGCAGATTCGTATGACAATGTTGTCGTCTGTATGCAAATCTTTTCAACAACACAAAGGAAAAACATTTAGGTGTTTAGTACATTGTTGTCTTGTAAATGTTAAATGTGTACGCTCAGTCTTTTAGGTAGCTGATGATGACAGAATTTTAAATTTTTATGTGTACTATTTCTTTAAGGCCTCAATGAATGCAATATCTGAGCATCTGTCTGGTATTTTTAAATATTAAAAAAATCCACTGAGATTATTTATTATTCTGATTTGTTTTGTGGTAAAATGGACAATACAACGATGCGTTCACATGCCCTATACCGTCTACCGTCGATACGAGCCAGCCATTCAGCATAACTAGCCAAGAGAAGGAACTCTTTTCTGTGAGACTGGCCTTATACTGTGGATGACTGGACTGCTGCCTATCGAAGCAGCATCTTTATTCGGTCGGAAAATGAATCCTCAAGGAACATGGCCAAAGCTCTTTATTGTGTATGCAGTGTGTGGCCAGGTTCAAATTGGCAATCAATTATCCAATTAAGACTGACAGAAATGCACATCAGGAATTCCAGCCCATCCGTCCAGGCTCGCGATTGGAACACGATTAGAGGGACTTAATTAAACCCTAGGTGCAGGGTGTTTAAACATCGTTTGTGGGGCGTCAAAGGGGTTTGGAAATATAAAAACCGCTTACTTTAGATTCTCCACACATTCTTCTGTTGGGTCTGTGGAGGACACTTCTCAGCTAAAAGGTGACATGTGTGGTAACACAGGTGATATGAAAGAGATCGGATCAAATTTTAGTCTTGCAAAGGTGCAGCCAGTTAGGAAATGTTTTTAAAATGTGCAAGACATTTACATTTGTGACCCTGGACCACAGAACCAGTCATAAGGTCGATCCATTTTATGAAATTGAGATTTATACAGCATCTGAAATCTGAATAAATAAGCTTTCCATTGATGTATGGTTTCTTAGGATAGAACAATATTCAAGATACAACTATTTGAAATACTGAGAAAATCACCTTTAAAGTTGTCCAAATTAAGTTCTTAGCAACGTATATTACTAATCAAAAATCAACTTTTGATATATTTACTGTAGGAAATGTACAAAATATCTTCATGGAACAGGATCTTTACTTAATATCCTAACGATAAAAGAAAAATCGATAATTTTGACCTATACAATGTATTGTTGGCTATTGTTTCAAATATACCTGTGCTACTTATGACTGGTTTTGTGGTCCAGTGTCACATTTACATATTTGAAAGACGTTCTGGGAATCGAACCCAAAACCTTGTTTGTCCAGTTGAGCTTCATAAAACAGGAACAGACATCACAGAAGGACCCTTGCAGACCCGCGTGGCTGTTTGTCAAGGTGAATAAGTTTCTTAAAATATTGGATAATTTAACCTTTCTGAGATTAGTCATGCACACTTAGATCAAATTTAGATTCATGACTTCCTAAAGCAGATATTTCTAAATTATTAACTGCTAAAACATTTTAGCTCAATAGAATTAATAAGGTATGTAGGCTCAAAAAAATGTTTGAAGTTTAAGGGAAATATGTTATTAACCTTTTCCCTAATGAAATTTTTAGAATTATTAAATTTAAACTTTTCATGAAAATGTATTAAATATATGAGCTTTCATCTTTCAAAACTTTCATCTGTCATCGACCCCTTGTAAGAGTGTATACATAATAAATGAGTGAATAAGAATGAAAGTATGGAATAAATGGACTTAAGTGTTATAGTCAATAAATAAATATGTATAATTAACAGTAATGCAATAAAAAGGCAGAAAAGTTGTTTGCGCAAATTGCTTTCAAAGCAGGATTAGAAGTGAAGGGTGTATTATGTTTCATATTGCTGAATAAATTGTGAGTGTAAATCAGATTTTGCCCCCATCCCAGCAGGAAAACAATGAATAAACATCACGACTTGAACGAGAAAACTTCAATATCACTGGCAACGCTACTGATGCTGAAGCAACACAATTTGCTGAGAACACTTCCCGCACGGCTCAGAGAAGACTTGAATAATTCAAGATCATCATCCATTATACCACACCCCACATCCGCCTGGCGTTGGAAATGTTGAATATAATGTGTTGTGAAGCTTCAAGATTCTGTCGAATATATTCCTCCTGGCCGGCTTCTTGCCTTCCTTAGCTGCCCCGTTCGCTGCCTGCATTGATTTCCGAGTGGAATCTTCCACCTTATTCCTTACATGTCAGTGGATGTGGAGTGAGAGCCACTGCATTTTAATTTTTGGGGGTTTGTGAATTAATCATTTCCCTGGATAGCTCGAGCTCAGCCTGGCCCTTTCAGGAGAACACCTTATCACAGCAAATAGGATTCAAAGGGAGAGGGGCAGCATAATCCACAGCTAATTGGATGAAATGGCTCTCTCCCCCTCTCTCTCACTGGCTGGCTGTCTGGCTCCTGTTCGCTCGGCTCCACAGGGACCAGGGAGCCACTGAAGAGGTTATTACAGCGTGTCTTGAGGGAGCATTAATACCTTACCCCTTGTTCAGACATGCAAATAATCTAATTCAAGGTCTAGCTAATTAACAACCCCACTCCAATCTGGATAAAGAGGTGCAATAACAAGCCCAGGACTTCTTTAGGGAGGCAAAATCACACCTGGTCCAGAACACCACAATTACATATGCCAATAAAATTACACTTTAAAGGAAAACCTTCGGTTAATATGCTGGAGGAGTCATATAATTATGTTTTATTAAAGTTTATAGGAATCCTTATTCAACTCCAATATTGTAAAACCAAAACGGTATTGCCAAAAGCAACTCTACAATGATAGGTGTGGCCACCTGCATGCCATCAGGGTTTTTTTTTTTTTTGTATTTTTAATTTATTTTAATTTAATTTAATTCTATTTATTTTGTTAAATATAATATTTTCACATTAAATTTAGTTAGTTTTCTTAGTTTTCTTTTATAATTCTATATTTATTTATTTATTTTTAACCAATATCAATCAATGCTGTTGAATTTCTGACAGCCTGGTGTAACTGCTATCTGCACTTTTAAAAAATAAACCTTATTCATTTGCATTTAGGGTTCCATGAAGAACCTTTAACATCCATGGAACCTTTCTATTCCACAAAAGGTTTTTGTAGTAGAAAAAAAAACTGTTCACTGAAAGGTTCTTTGGGGAACCAAAAATGGTTCTTCAATTGACGCGTCCACACTAGGGGAATGTCATAATCCTTATAACTACAGGCAGAAGTATCTGCTTTCTGGCATGTTCGCACTGCAGGAAATGAGAGCTCTATGAGAGCGCAAGTTCTGCCGGGAAGGCTCTAATGTTACGTCATTACTCATTGATCTATAGCCAATCATCATTCGACACCTGGAGTATATAATTTCTGTTCTTACTCACTGTTGTGTTCGCAGATACTGACGCCGGAGTTCCCCACCATCACCAGGTCAGTCCCTATCCATACACTGGGGAGTAGGCCCCACCCCTGCCTTCATCTTTAGGCAGGAACAGCAAGAATTTGCAACCCTCCAGATCTGGACTATGGAAGGGGCCTGTGCCAAAGAATGTTTTTACATCATCAATTTGCAAACAATTTGCATACTACAATTAAATAAATCTTATTCAGATGTTCTCTTGCCTCCTGAGCCTTTCTGGTAGAACTGGAAATGATTTTAATTACAGAAACAACTTAACTCCTAAAGCAGGGTCTAACCCAGCACAACAGGAACTACACGTGACATAAACGTACCCTTTTTTAAAAAAGCCATGTAAACACACAGTTTACATATATTTACTCCAACAGCAGTAGATGGACTGATGCCGAAGGTCCAGGCACTTCTTTTCTCCATCCTCCAGTTGTTGAATGTGGCGCTTTAATGATGTCGCTGTTGGCCGACTTACATTGTTTCAGAGTTCCTATTGGCTGTGCAAATACAACTTAAAAATAAGAAATAGCTACCCTGGTGCCAAGTAAATGTTAAGTTCTGTCATGAAACCCTAGATGGGGCAGGCTGACAGTTCAATAACGCAAACTGATGGTGTTTGCAGCTTTAAACTACTCCGCACAAGCTTATTGGTTCATGCTGCATATGCAGCCAATGAGCTTGCTGCTTCACATTTACAGTTGAGGTCAAAAGTTCACATACACCTTTGCAGAATCTGTTAATTATTTTACCAAAATAAGAGGGATCATACAAAATGTTTTAGTTGTTCATGAGTCCCTTGTTTGTCCTGAACAATTAAACTGCCTGCTGTTCTTCAGAAAAATCCTTCAGGTTCCACAAATTCTTTGGGTTTTCCAACATTTTGTGTATTTGAACCCTTTCCAACAATGACTGTATGATTTTGAGGTCTATCTTTTCACACTGAAGACAACTGAAGGACTCATATGCAACTATCACAGAAGGTTGAAACGCTCACAGAGTTCCTCTGAAATCCTCCACCTCCCCAGCTCCACCTGTATAGATCTGCTACAGGTTATTATATATGCTACTTGTGCAGCAGCAGTGTGTCTCAAAAACAGCACACCGTATTGGCGTATGTATTGGCAGTAGCAAGTTCCTGTACTTGCTTTGCAACAGCAGCAGCAATAATCTACAACAACAGCAATAACCAACAGCAGCAGCAACTCAGCAGCATAGCAGATCTATTCTGCCAAGACCAAATCCACTAACATTGTTATATCCATTACCATGCTAAAATCTTATGAGTTGTCATAATAGAACTGAATTCCTAACTATCTGGGTACAAAAGCCCCTTATGGAATTGTTGGGGGGGAGACAAAAACTTTTGGAACCTTTATTTTTAGATTTTCTTGCTTATTGCAGGTGAGTTATCTGGGTTTCACATATATTTGAACCATGTAAATGTATTTTAGTTTAGTTACATTTTATTTCATTTAGTTGTGTATCAATACGTTTTCATTTTTTGTCCCAATTTTCATTAATAATAATAACAACGCTGATCAGCACTCAGTATTGCAACATCACCATATGAACTCATCTGCATCTTGAAGTGCTCTATATCTTTAATGACACCCAACATGCTTTGCAATATATTTTTCTCCTCCAGTGATCAGGCTGCTCTGCGAGGGCCTTTATTAGAATTTGTTTTAGACTGATGACAGGCAGCAGGCCGAAATGTAACATGCTTTAAGGCATCTTGACTCTTTACTTTCAGGGTCCAAATGTTAATCTGGGCTCAGCAAGGCTATGCAGTCAAGGTTGCCAAATAGCAGCGAAACGCTAATCTCTGAGGCCTTGGGGTTCGTTTGGCCCAGGAATGAACATGGCCGCTAGCTCTCGTTTCCCCTTGTTGCTGCTTTGCCGGTTCATGCATATCCTGCGTATGAAATTGTGATTTACTACACCAATTTACATGTGCCAATACCCGATAGCCTCATCTTAAATACTCTTGGTTTCTGGTCTACGGAGTGTGTGAGTGTTTCCAGTCCCCACATCCCCCCCAGAAAATGCATATTAGGCTGAATATATTGAAGCTTTGTTTTTGGATCACACTCGATAAGCATCAACGTGGCTATTGACCTTTGAAGATCCGCAGAACGGCCACTGCATTACATTTCGGTTAAGGCAGCATGCACAGAAAAAATACACTTCAACCGCTTGCTTTTTTGCTACATTAAATTATCCATGCAAATAACCAAATGTTTTCTTCATCTGGAGTTAATGTTTGACATTTAGGAGTAGAAATAAACTAAAAAAAAAAATATTTAGTGATTATGTGATGCGTGCCGTGCCTGAAGTGTTGGGTTTTGCAGGATCAAAGTTAGATCTATTTTGTTTATTCCCTTGAATATTTAATTTCAGGCAAGTTTAGGACCGTTTCATCCAAAACCATGCTGGGATGTTTTTATGGTGCGGCCATAAACAACACATTACATAACAAACCAGCATTTAGTTTGAATCATTAATAACCTGTCTAGGAACTATAATCGAGCAAGTGATAAAGTTGTCTTGACAAAGCCCACAGCCTATATTTCAGCAACGCGTGGGTAATTTTGTGCTGACATATTTGAAGCTAGCGTTGAAAGCATGTGCTTTTGTGTGGTATCCATGACTTGCGTACACATGGGTAGCAAATGATTTCAGAATGCAAATTACAGAAACAGAGCCGTGTTAAATTGTTTGGTCGGCATCCATGAGAATGCTGAAAGTGTAAATTGCACATTTGGCACCAGCATGGAAAACATTATAACGTACATCTAAGTAGCGCTCGCAGCTGTTTCCTAAATCAAACATTCTAAGGAGGCTTCAATGCATTCAGCATGTCCAGCATAGAAGAACCGAAAAGTCCAGTTGGGGATTCAGGCCTGACTTTTTATATTGTAGAAGTTTTATCTTCCTTTCCGTCTGCCGTTTCAGACATTCAGCATCAACAAAACTCATTATACACAAAAGAGTGAAGTGCATGCATGCAAAAAGTCCTTAATGATGGTCCAACATAAAATATGGTATACTTAGTCTTGGAGTTCAATCACTCTTTTTAATAGCTTCATAGCAGTCTGAAAATAAAGTATTCATGAAGATTGAGGAAGATGATCCGATGAACTTCAATTTAATTGGCGCAAATTAAAACAATCCATCTTTCTGTGGCTGTCCATCTCTCTGCCAGCTCCTCTTCACTGCTCATCTTGCACCTTGATTACAATTATCTTTTAATGGCAAAACTTGTCAGACCGTTTTCTCCCTCTTTGCTGATTTACACCTGCTTGGCGCAATATAGACTTACAGATATAACTCATATTTAAGTGTTCATTTCTAACTATACATGTCTCTCAGGTCTTAAGCATTCTCACAGCTCTTGACTAATGAATTTCCATCACTTTATTATAAAATGTATTTTTTTTTTTTTCGTTTTCATTTGTTAGTAATTATTGGATAAGTGTTTTTGTATTAGTATACTGTATGTATAAATCATGCCTTGTTTTCTTTAGTCGAAAAGAAACTAGGGTTTTGAAGGAAAACATTCCAAGTTTTTTCTCCATATAGTGGATTTCAATGGGAGCTGGGGAACGGGTTGAAAGTCCCAACTGCAAAATTGTTTCATTGCAGCTTCAAAGGACTCTACACGATCCCAGCTGAGGAATAAGGGTCTTATGTAGGAAAATATAAATAATAAATAAATAAATAAATAAAAATGAATATAATTTTTAACCACAAATGCTTGTCTTGCACTAGTGTGACTTCACACATTACGTAATCACATTGGAAAAGTGATGTAGGTTGAAGTACCGATTCATTGTTTACAAAGCGAACGTGCAAAGAAATTCAAACACATTTTACAAAAAAAAAAAAGAGCTAGTGCAAGATGAGCATTTGTGGTTAAAAAGTATATAATTTTCATTTATTTATTTATTTTTGTTAGAAAATGACCGAACATTTTGCTAGATAACACAATTTTTCCTCAGCTGGGAATGTGTAGAGCATTTTGAAGCTGCATTGAAACTGCAGTTTGGACCTTCAGCCTGGTGATCCCCATTAAAGTCCACTATATGGAGAAAAATCCTTTGAATGTTTTTCTCAAAAACCTTAAAGGGGCATACTGTACATTATTGTTGCTCCTCTCTGCTCCGGCTTTCTGAAATGCTTAGATTTTTACAAAGCTCATCATTCTGGAAAGCGAGGTGTTCTCTGATTGGCCAGCCATAATCCTTTGTGTACAGCTGGCATTGTAGGCTACTCTCCCAGGTTAGGGAAACAGTCCTCTGTAAAATTGCAGCACACACTCGAATATTTGCGTTGTACTGTTCCGGAAGAGTGTTATAAACATAAGTTATACCACTGATTTCTAGTTGTGTCCTCATTTGGAAAGCTAAACAAAGTACTGTACTTTAGCAAAGAAACACACAGCGTCTCCACAACATGGTGGCAGTTGCAACAATACTACAGCCGGTATAAAAAGTTATACCTTCTTTCTTTACATATACATATGGGCGGTGTAATGCAAAACTACCCAAACCATGACGTAGACGTGGGGGTGTGTTTGAACGAGATGTTTTAGGAAGGCGTGGCTGAGTCTTAACTTTTATAATAAATATCTCTTTGGTTTTCAGACTTTAAGCTTTGCAGCTTTACAGATCTCATATATGCACAAACAGCTCGTAACACTCCAAAGACAAAGGAAAACAAGAAACCGCATCATATGACCCTTTTAATTTTACTTCGACTGAAGAAAGAAAGTCATGAGATCTTGTTTAATATATATATATATATATATATATATCTTAGGTAATATTTTAAAATATCACTACAAAATGTATAGAAGTTTATCACAAAGCATTTTTAAGATTTTCTGATCCATGCCTGAAAATCACAATGTTAAAATTCCCTCGTATTTTCCATGTCTATCGGGACCCTGGGTCCCGCTTTACCAATTTATCAGTGACATGATTGGTTGAGGCCTTTCTCTTCTGTGCTTCTAGCAGTTAGTCACTGATGCATTCATGCTCAGGATGAAGTCCTAGTGGACTAAGACCACAGCAACAGATGAGCAAATAAAGTGCACATGCAGTGGTGTTTTCTGCAGTGTCCGATAATCTACCCAGGCAATTAGGAAGAAAGATGACATTTTGACTTTTAATTTGGGGACAATGTGGTGTGGCTTTTCCCTGCTGATGACTTTTTCATGCTCTCCTGGCACCAGACTGAAGTGCTGAGATTGGACTTACTTTGAGCTACACTCTTTATTTTACCATATAGCACCATTTCATTCTGTCTGCTTCCTACATTGCGCTGCGCTGTCACTTTTCCAGACCAAAGTGCTTATTCTAAGTGATGCGAGATATGGAGATGGAGAACAAATGTGTCTCTGGGAGCCATGAAAGATCAATAAGACGTTGCGACTCACCTAAAAAGGTAGCGTTGTGGGGGGAAGACAAGGAACAAAAGAGCGGTAATGATAGCATAAGCGGATTTGAGCAGAAATAAGTAGTAAACAAACACAGAGCAACCTTAACACAACATACATCAGACTACGAGATATCTCCTGGCACACTCTATAACTGCTGTTTGTTTTGAGGGAGATGATATTATTGGGCCGTGGAATGATAACCTCTCCTTGCAGTTCTCATCAGAATGTGTGTCTGGGAAATTGATGCTTGTTTTATGATTAGCGCAAGTGTATTGCTCACGTAGAGGCATCAGCGGCAGGCCCGTATTGCCTCAGCTCAGCAAGCAACTATAAAAGGCATCAAAGCAAACGGGAATGCAGCGTGTGAGACCATGTGCATCGCTCAATGAGCCATGCATGGCCAATTATTGTTGCCCGCCGATGAGGAAACACTGGACAAACTAGCGAGAGTGAGCCATTCCAGCATTGCATCCCACAATTGAGATGAATACATTTTTTTTTCCCTGGCTTTCCCCTTTTTAGACCCGTTCTAATCGGCAGAAAAAGGCTTGGAGGAAAAGGGTGCAATTACCTTCAAGAGTCTTCAAGCAATCTTTGAGTTTCTCACTTGAACTCTTGTGAAAAACAGCTTGTATAAGTCCCATATATTATCAGATACTCTTGTGCAAGGTTAAACGGAATCTTTTAATCTTTCTAGGCTATATATATATATATATATATATATATAGTTGAAGTCAAAAGTTTATACACACCTTGCAGAATCTGAAAAATGTTATTTTACCAAAATAAGAGGGATCATACAAAATGCATGTTATTTTTTTAGTACTGACCTGAATAAGATATTTCACATAAACTACGTTTGCATATAGTTCACAAAAGAAAATAGTACTTGAATTTATAAAAATGACCACGTTCAAAAGTTTACATACGCTTGACTCTTAATACTGTTGTTACCTGAATGATCCACAGCTGTTTTTTTTTTTTGTTTTTTTTAGCGATAGTTGTTGATGAGTCCCTTGTTTTTTGTCCTGAACAGTTAAACTGCCCACTGTTCTTCAGGAAAATCCTTCAGGCCCCACAAATTCTTTGGTTTTTCAGCATTTTTGTGTATTTGAACCCTTTCCAACGATGACTGCATGATTTGAGATCCATCTTTTCACACTGAGGAAAACTGAGGGACTCATATACAACTATTACAGAAGGTTGAAATGTTCAGTGATGCTTCAGAAGGAAACACAATGCATCAATGCAGCAAGAGCCGGAGGGTGAAAACTTTTGAACAGAATGCAGATGTACATTTATCTTATTTTGCCTAAATATCATATTTTTGTTTCATTTAGTACTGCCCTTCAGGAGCTACAGAAGATACTTACATGTTTTCCAGAAGACAAAATAAGTTAAATTTACCCTAATCTTCAAATTTAAAAAAAAATTCACCCCTGGCTCTTAATGCATTGTTCAAACGCTCACTGATGCTTCAGAAGAAAACACAATGCATTAATGGGGTGAAAACTTTTTGAATTACAAAATCAGGGTAAACTGAACTTATTTTATCTTCTGGGAAACATCTAAGTATCTTCTGTAGCTTCTAAAAGGCAGTACTAAATTTAAAAAAATATGATATTTAGGCAAAACAAGAAAAACATACACATCTTCATTCTGTTCAAAAGTTTTCACCTCCGGCTCCTAATGCATTGTGTTTCCCTATACACACGTTTAACAACCAAATCCATGGTATACAAAACGTTTCTGAATCCGGAGGAGATTTTTCGTAAAAGTTTGTTTTACGCGCAAATTATTCCAAATTTATTCGTATATATTTATGGAAGTTTCATGAATGAGCCCCAGTGTGATTATATTTCTTATTTTACACTTTTTGAGGCTAAATTGACCCTTTGCAAAACCTGCCCACCTTAGTTACTGTTGCTATGTCTGACAAACAATGCCGATCTCACACTACACAACATGTTCTCGCAGTGAAAAATACATCGCAGAGCAAAGAGGAAACTGACAACATGCTGACAGACAAGACAGAGCAGGTTACTTCTGGTATGAAATGCTGTCATTTTTTAAGAAATTCGAACAATAACATTTTGTGGCTCTTTAATGTGTCGTGACAGATCACTGTGTTGCCTTATTAAATCAATCGACACGTGAACCGATCATCTTTTTTTCTTTATTTATAGCATGAAATAAACATGCATGAACATCAGAACATATTTTATTTAAACTGCGGAAAGACATTAATACAAACGATTTTTCAAGTCCAACAAAGTTAATCTACTCTCCTGTCTGATTTGTTTGTTGGACAAAATGGCAGATTCGGCATTATGATTGCCTGTCAAACAAGCTGTTTGCGAAGGCTTCTATTTGTTCGTTAAGTGCTGCATGGGTTTTTCGAAAATTTCCGAAAGCCTGCGCTGTTGATGTGGAGCTATAGACAGAGCCACCCCTTTGTGTGGTAGGATTAAGGAACGGAGGTGTAGGAATTCGTCTCACCCCTGCTCCGTCGCATGAGTGATTATGACCCCCTCACGCTGACCCTCCGCCCCACGTTGGGCGCCATGATGATCTTTTTTTAAAGGCTGCATGGGGAGCTATGGGGAAATGGCTCTAGCGTTTTCCACTTCTGCCCCAAATAAACTGTGATGTTCTCCATCCATCAGTAGGCTGGGTGGCACACTGACCTGTCATAAATTCACCCCGCAGGAAAAGGTGACAGGGCCCGAGCCAATCTTCATGAAAGAATTAAAAAATGGTACAGGACCCCTCCCCTCCCCTTGGCTCTCTTCAGCCCACTCCAACCTATGCTCACCCTTTACCCCCTTATAAAAAAGCCCTCTCCGAATCTATTCCCTCTTTCATCCTTCCCCAAGTGTCTCAGTGTCTCCCATCTCTTTTCTCCCTCAACCCCCCATTTTTCTCTCTCACCCAATACCTTTTCTCTCTCTCTCTGTCTTTTTCTCTCTCTCCCTCTTTCTCTCCATGGGTAAGCAGGTAATCATGAGCTGTCACAGAAAGGTGACCCATTAATGTGATGGATACGGTGTGAAAAACAAATGGTGTGAAACGTGTGGATTGCTGTCCTTACTGCACCTTGGCCTTTTGTTCTGTCATATCAATATCCACACAGGGCCTCATTACACTGCCGCACTACACAATGAGCGCCGCGCCAGGGTCAGGCTCCCAACGCCACGCTCCCGCTCGCTGCCTGCCACAGGCAGCCGCGCCGTGGGCCTCCTCCTCCTTCTCCTCTCCTTTCCTCTTCCTCCTCCTCCTCCTCCCCTCAGGACCCACAGGTAAACAAGCAGCTCAAATCGCCAGTATTTTCAGCCTCGTGTTGTTTTGTTCGCCGACTATTGTCGAGCGGTTTTGGAAAGGAGGAAGCGCCGGCGTTGCCAGCGTGCGCCGTCTGGAGACAATGGCAGTGGTGTTGGTGATAAGCAGATGCAAAAGCTGGCTTTTGTTGATGGTCTCTGCTCTATTGTTTCTGGTTTTGTTGTCCGACTGAATTTCATTAACGGTGAAAACAGAGGATGTGCAGAGATACGCAGCTGGCATTGTGTGAGAAAGCTTCGGGTAGAAGAAAGTGAAGAAGAGAAAGCTTAAATGACTGTTGTTGTGACTAGCTTACTAAAGTCTGAGAATGAAAACTACATTTTATTGATCCAACATTAAAGAAGGAGATTGGATATATACTACACAATATCTCACATACTTCCTTACTGACTTCTTTGTTACCACAATAAAATGTATAATCACATAGTTTAATCGTGCATCTCATTCACTGTAGCGCATAAATGTGTGCAAATATTTTTTATGCAGTTGACAATTAAATTTTTTTTTTTTTATAAATGTAAGATAAAATGGACTATTTTAATTTTCTTACTAACTTTCTGGGCTTTGAACGTGGTAGTTGCATTGTTGTATATGCAGGGTTAGAAAGCTCTCAGATTTCATCAAAAATATTTTCATTTGTTTTCTGAAGATGAAGATGAAGCTCTCACAGGTTTGGAACGACATGAGGGTAATTAATGAAAGAATTATCATTTTTGGGTGAACTATCCCTTCAATTTTTTGTCAGTGCTCTGCTGGCTCCTTCAGTAAAATGTTAAATAGAACTATTATCAGTTTGTAAACATTCAGGATGTATTCGCATCACGGTTGCAGAAAACCCGGGAAAGATAGCCTTTATGGCTAGAGAATTACATGGATACGGGACAAAATAGTTACATTTAAAAAGATTACAGATTATATTGATTAGATGTTATTTTCAAAATGTTCTCCGCATATTACAAGAGCTTGTCACCCAGCGATAATCACTGTTATTCAACGAAATTGACGTTAGATAGTGGGATAGTCTTACAGATCCGAAATAGGGGTAACGCTTTTTGTGGGCGGTTTTCAAGTGGCAGTCTATAGAGCCATGGAATAAAAGAATAAAAAAAAGGTACATTAGATTTCATATTTTAAAATTCTGACTTTATTCTCACAATTCGTATAAGGAAAAACAACTCATCATTCTCTCTTTTCCCCTTAGCTCAGAATAGGAGTTTACATCCCACACTTCTAGATTTTTCCCCTCAGAAACTCAGTTTTTGAGTTAAATCGAGTTATAAAGTCATAAATAGGAGATATATATAAGTCAGAATTGTGAGATAAAATAAATAAATGTTATGAAAAATGTTAATAGAAACAGGTTTAAATAATATTTCATGCTGTAACTGTAGGGCTAATAA
This sequence comes from Labeo catla, assembly GCA_012976165.1. NCBI lineage: Eukaryota > Metazoa > Chordata > Actinopteri > Cypriniformes > Cyprinidae > Labeo > Labeo catla. The sequence continues at coordinate 219,766 of VONZ01000234.1, forward strand.
AATACGTTCCCTATGAACAGCATATGTTAATATTATGTAGACAATGAAATAAATTAACAATCAAATTTATGCTTTAAAAGAAAAGTTATCATAGCAGTTTTCATCCATAGTATGTCTGTTTAATCTGCGTTTAGCTTCAAATGGCATCTTTGACAATGGTATTCTATAAAAATGATTTGCATTCCGATTTTGGCACAAAAATATATTTTTTTTCTCTTATTCCATGGATTTTACCCGTTTACCTCCACTTGTTACCAGTGTTTTTTGCAACCACTGTGCGCGTGCAGCTGCAAGTGACGTCTACTCCAAATTGGTCTATACTTCCCACCACAATAATTTGAGGATTTGTGATTAAAGCTTGTTAAATAAACATTACTTACAAAAAAAGCAGTGTAAAACCATCTAAAGGTCAATGTGAGAGAAAGTGATACAGAGACAGACAGAGAGTGAGAGAGCGACAAAGAGCGCTAAGCTAACGGCTAACCTCTCCAGCAGCTATTACACCTCCGCAGTGGCGTGTGGTCAAACGTTTATTAAAGGCAGAGGCTAATTTTCCAGCCAGGACCTGTGATCCACAAAGTACCTGCTAATCACCAATTAAGGAATATTATAGATTGCCCAGCATTGATTTTGAGGGCTGGATCCAGCCCTTGGGACAGAGAAGAGGAGTGAGGGATATACTAGCGCCTGACAGGGCTGAGTGGAGAGGTCTCACAGCCGCTGATGGGCCATCAGGCGGTACATGGGAACGCTGACAGCCCACAATTCACCTCAGAGCATTACCTGACTGAAGCCTTCCAACAGAACAGAAGCCTGTAAGTGTGCATTAAGCAATAACGTATGTTAATGACGTTTCTGAATGCTTATTTTGGATGTAGACACTCTCGGGCCGACTCTGTTTTTCCCCAGAGGTTGTAGAGGTGGTCCGGTGGACATTTGAGCTGAGCGAATGGGGACTCTATTAAGGCCAGTGGTTACAGGCCACAGACTAATCTAGTATGACAGACCAGAGGTGTCCTGTTATTTCTTCTGCTCGTGATGAATGGACAGCCAAGGTCCCACACGCTGTCACGTCAGGCCATACCTGAAACAGATTGAGAGAGAGAGAGCGGAACGGCCAGATTGATGGGCCTGAAGCCTCACTATTCCCCTCATTTGAGAACAAACACGCACGCACACACACACACACACACACATGCACAAATACACACAGTTTCAGAAGAGAGTCATCACTCATTTGCTTGATTCCTCTTTTCCAACTAAGAGATGCCTGTCTGTTGGTCAGTTGCGGAGGGAAGCACAACAACTTGTAAACATATCATGCCATCTCTGCTTAACTGAGATTTTAAGACAAGTCAGTTCACTTCGCGGACCTCTTGGTAATGCCCCGGGCAGCTGTTTTCTATGTACTATAGTGCGCATCCACTTGAATTATTCTTTTCTTTAAAAACAGTTTTATTTTTACATGTTATTTTTTATATTAAGTTGATTTTGCCTTTTTTTCTACTCATAATTTGTAACGTGATGTAATAAGCAATTTTGTCTTTGTTATATATATATGTCGAGAATATAGTTAAAGGGACAGTGATACACGTGAACGCACGTCGACTGATGCAGAAGAAAATAAATTGTGGAATAAAGTTATTTTTGTTTTTCTTTGTGCACAAAAAGTATTCTCATTGCTTCATAACATTAAGGTTAAACCACTGATGTCGCATTAACAATGTTTTTACTACCTTTCTGGGTTTTGAATGTGGTAGTTGCACTGTTGTCTATGCAGGGTCAGAAAGCTCTCGGATTTTATCAAAAATCTCTTAAGTTGTGTTCCGAAAATGAGTGAAGGTTGGGTTTGGAATGACATGAGGGTGAGTAATTATTGACAGAATTTTCATTTTTGGCAAACCATTCCTTTAATATTATGTCTCTAACAGCAAAATACAATATCCAATACTAATAGTATTAGTCATACCCATAATTGGTCATACCTGTATTTATTTATTTTATATGGATATAGTTTGTGTAAATATACTTCAGAAAAATGCTTGATGTAATTTATTAACATATTTTTGCAAGTGGATGCTGCAAAGAATGGCAGATGGCATATTATTACTGTAAAATAGTAAATGTCAGGTTGTTTTTCACCAAAACTGCTAGAAGCATTTGGAAAATTATCAGCGAGCCTTATATATTCAGATCCATTAGAATACAATATCCATAAATCAGTCATACCCTTTTTATTTTATTTTATTTTATATAGTTTGTGCATTTACACTTAAAATAAATAAATAAATGTTTGCTGAAATGTATTAACTTTAAATATTTTTGCAAACAAGTGGATGGCGCAAATAATGGCAGCTGGCACAATATTACTGTAAAATAGTAAATTTCAGGTTGTTTTTCACCAAAACTGCTAGAATTATTGAAAATTTATCAGCGAGCTTTATATATGCCAATGCTCTTGGGTGCTTATGTTTTAAAATGATCATAAAGTAGGTATACCCTTATTTATTTATTTATTTATTTATTTATGTAATATGGATATAGTTTCTGCATTAATACTTTAAATAAATAAATAAATATTTGATGTAATTCATTAACTTTAAATATTTGCAAACAAGTGGATGGTGCAAATAATGGCAGCTGGCACAATATTACTGTAAAATAGTACATTTCAGGTTGTTTTTCACCAAAACTGCTAGAATTATTTGAAAATTTATCAGCGAGCTTTATATATGCCGATGCTCTTAGGTGCTTATGTTTTAAAACTACAATGATCATAAAGTAGGCATAACCTTATTGATTGATTGATTGATTGATTGATTTATGTAATATGGATATAGTTTCTGCATTAATACTTTAAATAAATAAATAAATGTTTAATGTAATTCATTAACTTTAAATATTTGCAAACAAGTGGATGGTGCAAAGAATGGCAGCTGGCACAGTATAACTGTAAAATAGTAAATGTCAGGTTGTTTTTCACCAAAACCACTAGAGGCATTTGGAAAATTATCAGCAGACTTTATAAACTTATATTCTGATGCTTACAGTTGTTTATTTTTTAAGCATTCACATGAATCACAAATGTAATTGTAATTGTATTGAATTTGCCCAACTGGATGCTTACGTAAATAATCTCCTTCTGTGTTCCACATACAAAAGAAAGTGAGTAAAAAATAGAGTGAGTAAAAAAATGATATAATTTTCATATTTGGGTGAACTATGCCTTTACAGCAAGTTGTAGAGTAAACTATGAAATGCTTAGTTTCCTACAGCTGCCGTATTGAAACGCTTAACTTATTCCATTCTTTTTTCATATCTCTGGTTCAGTACAGAACAGGTGCATCACAATTTTATATGTTGTCATGGCAACACAAACACTGTGAAATCCAAGGTCTGCTGCTTTGGTCAGTCCTGGACTCCACAGTGTATATCCAAGCTGCTGACCAATCCAGAGAAAAGACCTAGAAGAGATGAAGAGGCACCTCTGAGGCTGGTGCTGTGCTAATGGGAGTGATGAAGATGGTGACACCTCCACCTGTCACCGCGGTGACCCTTCAGGAGCACACGTGAGTGTGTATATATGTGCGTGTCCCTCATGCCCTATGTCCCCACTGACCACATCCTCTGTAATATACCTGTGAGTGTGTACGTGTGAAGGACATTGTGGCCAGCGGAGCTATCACAGACACAATCTCAGCCTGACACACACACACACACACACACACACACACACACACACACTCTAATAACTTTGAGAGCGGTCAGCACCCTGTGCTTTAATAACACCCGCTGTCAGCTCACCGAGCGCTCCGCAAAATTGTCTCGTTGGAATTCTTTATGGTGTAGAGGCCAAGCAACTCGGGATGGGAATGGAGAGCGGCCGCGCTCAGACTATTCGCGGCTCCGAGATGGCTTTCCAAGAGCATGCTTTTATCTCTGGGGGGGTCAAAAACACACAGGCGGAAAAAAAGAAAAGACATTTACTTGCTCTGCCATGCAGCAATAAGCTTTTAAAATAAGAGCTTGTCCGTCGCTGCCGGTGGATGGGGTTATTGTAGAAAACTCCACTCGAGATGAGCGCACCTTCGACTGTGATGGAGCTTCTTGGTTTGACAGGGCCCCTCACACATGATGTGAATGCAGTAGAAGAAGATCTAGTGTGATGCATGCAAAGTGGTGTGGAGAACATCAGGAACAGGAAATTACCTGGAAGGTGACATAAGACTAATGTGGATCCATCAAGGCGTATCTTCAGGCCACTGGACTGTCTGAAATGGGGAATAGGAGTGTAAGACTGAAGAAATGGTCACTAAGTGCATTACAGATTGGTAGCATGTTTAAAGGGCTTTCTAACAATTTTTACCTGCTGTTTCGTTACTGAATAAAATACTTGTTAATATAAAACATCCTGTTTTTAAATACAAATGAAACAAAATCAGCAGGTTGTATTCCTGATTATGTGATATTGCTTACATGTTTTTGATGCACACATAAATATATTTATATACACTACCAGTCAAAAGTTTTTGAACAGTAAGATTTTTAATGTTTTTTAAAAAAGTCTCTTCTGCTCCCCAAGCCTGCATTTATTTGATTCAAAGTACAGCAAAAACAGTAAAATTTTGAGATATTTTTACTATTTAAAATATTTTTTTTTCTATTTGAATACTTTTTAAAATGTAATTTATTCCTGTGATTTCAAAGCTGAATTTTTAGCATCATTACTCCTATCTTCAGTGTCACAAGATCCTTCAGAAATCATTCTTATATTCTGTTTTGCTGCCCAAAAAACATTTATTATTATTATTATTATGTTGAGAACAGCTGAGTAGATTATTTTCAGGTTTCTTTGATGAATAGAAAGTTCAGAACAACAGCATTTATCTGAAATAGAAACCTTTTGTAACATTATAAATGTCTTTATCATCACTTTTGATCAATTTAAAGCATCCTTGCTAAATAAAAGTATTAAATTCTAGAATTTATTTCAAAGAATTCTGAAACAAGTACTCAACCGTTTTAAATATTGATAATAATAGTAATAAAAAAGGTTTCTTGAACAGCAAATCATTATATTAGAATGAGTTCTGAAGGATCATGTGACACTGAAGTACTCATGCTGAAAATTTAGCTTTGATCACAGGAGTAAAGCACATTTTAAAATATATTAAAATAGAAAGCAGTTATTTTAAATATTAAAAATATTTCAGAATGTTACTGATTTTGCTGTACTTTGAATCAAATCAATGCAGGCTTGGTGAGCAGAAGAGACTTCTTTAAAAACATTAAAAACTTACTGTTCAAAAACTTCTGACTGGTATATATGTGTGTGTGTATATCTGTCTATCTGTCTATCTATCTATCTATACATATATCTATATAGGAAGAGTTCAGATGCAAAACTAGCTAAAAGCCACCTTGGTCAAAAATGAGATAATAATGCTGAGTAAATGCTTTTGACACATATTATACGTCTATCAAATACTTTTACTTCAAACTCGCTAAATCCTAGCCTCAGCTCAATTAGAAGTGCCGGTACTTACATAGAAACCTATTCATATGAGCCTGATAAAAATAAAAATGCTTATTTTAAAGAAAAATGTCAGATGGATTTAGAGGCTTTTGCATCTGAACTCTTCATATATATATATATATATATATATACATACATACATACATACATACATACATACACACACACACACACACTTTTGGCCATGTAAACTCTCCTAAAACATCAATCTATCTATCTATTTTGTTTGTTATGCTATTTGTTTTGATTATTGAACACTTTTTTTTAATCACATTTTGGGTTTGAGGTATAAAAAGTACACCCAAAATCATAACAACAAATATAATTAGGACTGAATACATATTGATTGCACTACAACTAGGAACCCTTGACATTTTTCAGGGACTGCAAATGAAACATTCTGTCAATTTCAGAGCATCTTAAGTGCTACTATCTGCTTCCTCTCTCTGAGCACATATGCACATGTCTATTTAATAAAAACTCTGAGCAGAATAAAAGCAGCATGTTTATACCCTCACACACAGTATGAAAAAAAATCAGTACTTCAAGCCTGTAGCATAAGGACTAAATAAGCTTGTGTTAGCTGGGAGCTGTCTGTATGGATGTGGGTGGGTAGTTCGGGTCAGGCCTAGTGCTTTTGCTTGGCTTGTGTGTGTGTTTGACCGTGTCTGTTTGTGTAATAATGGGTTAGGGGCTCTGTTTGGAGATGCTGGGATTATTAGACTCTCATCCTGTACCACGGCAACACTCCTGGTCATCAGCGCTCGGCCCCCGCGATCGCTGATTAACATAATCAGTCGTGCATTAGTTATTCATGCGCGACGCGGAGGCGCTCAGGGGGTCGCAAGCTCGCTCTGTCTAATAACCTGTGTTAAATATTAAAGAAGAACATGCAGGGGAGAAAGCATTAACATGGCTATTCGCTCCGGCCCGACCAGGCACTGGCTGCGGGCCTGGAGATGTGTGGCTGAGAGGAACTCAAACCGCCCGTGGCAGTTCTATAAGCTTGTAGCTTTGTGAACTTGCTCTCTGGCTATGTGTTCAGAAGGGCGCAAGACGCATGCTAGGCATGCTAATGCGAATAGGCTTGTGTGAGGAGAATCCCAGGTAATATTAGGACATGCTATGTCGCTAAGATCATATATATGTTTGACAGCCATTTTGGCAGTCGCCCACAAACATTCGTTCAGAAATGGGTAACCTAGATGCTGCATACTAAGCGTATGGCCATATATAGACTTAAACTGGGCTTTACACATCCTAGCCTGCTTTGAGGTGCTGGCCACACAGTGAGTGTTGATGTGTGAGTGGGTTTATTTTCCTTTGCCTCTGCTCCGGCGGGCAGGGTGAGGCGAGACGCACGCTGTCTGAGAATAAAGACCCTGCTGGGCGTTTAGGAGCTCACTGGCCCTGTCCTTCTGCCCCCAATTCTTGATTAAGGCCAACAAGCAAGCAGGCTTAGCAGAGCGTTAAAGCTGAAACCAGTCGGAGACGGGGGGAAGAGGGACTTTGGGGGGAGTTCTCTCGCTCTCTCGACCAGGAACGGCGAGAAAAAAAAAAGGTGTTGGAGTAAATAAGAAAGAAAAGGAGAGAACGTCTGGAGACTCGAGGCCTGAGAGGAGCGCGATGGACGGCTGCAGCCGAACCCTGAGGAGGTCATTAGGAGACCAGTGACCTCACTGGTGTAGCCCTCCAATAGGCCACCCACTGGCATGATGTCATACTTCACATGTCAGCCCTCATCAAATATCCACATGACCGCTGGGAACTCCAGGAAGTCATGTGGAATTCGGCACACCTGATTATCTCACTGTAGCCTCCAGCCTCACAGATACAATCTGCAGCGTTCCCACCACTTGGGGAAAACAAAATGGGCCCATTAGAAGTTAATTCAATCAACTTGTCATGTAACCTCTTCAACGGCGAGGCTGCGTTTCGCAGCTTTTGAGAGATGGTGGAGTGATTTCAGCGTCTGTGTGCGTCTGAGTTATTAGAATTATGCTAAGCAGCTGATAATTGGCACATTGACACATTTATACATGTTTAGAATATTACCCGAATTCCTATTTTTGAGACAGTTACACAATTAGGATTAATCACATCCAGAGTTTGTTTTGAGGATATCACCTCAAGACAATGGCGAGCGTGGTGGCTGGTTGAGCAAGGGAAAAAGTGAAAGGAAGAAGAAAGTCCTCATTAACAACAGTGGCTTCGCAAATTGAACGGATGCACAATTCATCACATCCTTTCTCCCCAGCCGGTGGAAGCAGGAAGGCCAGGCGAGCCAACTAATGACCTGGAAATAGTTCCTCTAGGCTTCCTGTAATGATGCGGCTGCTTGGGATTTCTTTTTTAATTTGGTCCTTAAGAAAATAACAATCCTCGGTGGCAAGTGCTCATTATGAGCCGGTTGTCGTGGGTGACCATTAGGAAGTGAAAATAACCTTGCTCGTTTACGGCCAGCAAAAACACTTAAGTTGGAAGGCCCCGAGGCCAGGCATGTGTGTAAAGGATGAAATGTCCGAAAATAACTGCGCTTTTTCAATGTTAAGACCTGCCAGTGTGATTTGAGTGGAAGGAATGAATGTGTGTATCGAGTCCAATGCTAACTTTAAATTATTCCAGAGAGCATTATGAAGAAATTTTACTCTGAGACACTTGGCTTGAAAAATATAGATATTTGGTCATTTTTAAGTTTATTTTTACCTTTTTAAAGCATTTTATTGCTTTAGTATTTTTCACCCAAAATGAAAATTCTGCCATCATTTACTCACTATTATGTTGTTCCAAATCTGCGATCTGTCTATTCTGTGGAATACAAAATATATATATTTATTTAATCCATAAAATTATAATTAAAAGGGACAAAAGGGCGAAAGTGTCGTATGTGACCCTGAATCACAAAACCAGTCATAAAGGTCCATTTTTTATATCATCATTAATACATCATCTGAGAGCTGAATAAATAAGCTTTCCACTGATGTAAGGTTTGTTAGGACAATATTTGGCTGATATGAAACTATTTGAAAATCTGGAATCTCATGGTGCAAAAAATCAAAATATTGAGAAAATCCCCTTTAAAGTTGTCCAAATTAAGTTCTTAGCAATGCATTTTACTAATCAAAAATTACGTTTTGATATAGTTACGGTAGGAAATTTACAAAATATCTTCATGGAACATGATCTTTACATAATATCCTAATGATTTTTGGCATAAAAGAAAAATCGATCATTTTGACCCATACAATGTATTTTTGGCTATTGCTACAAATATACCCATGCTGGTTTGGTGGTCCAGGGTTACATATATCATGGAGCATAAAGACTTTTAAAGTCATACCATTAAAAATATGTCATTATTTACTGAATAATGATGCCAAGTAAGAAAAAGAATAAGAAAAATGCCAATTCATTATATTTTCATGAACAAGCGTCACATGCATTATTCAAACATTCCAATATAATATAATATAATATAATATAATATAATAATAATATCACACCAGTAGGCATGCAATATGGCTTTATATTGGCACAGCGGTGATTCGGCTGTGGGATTCAAATCCTTAAAAAGTTAACAGTTTAACTGCTGAGCCTAAGCCTCCATCACTAATCCAAAAACGTCACTTTAAAACTAGTAACGAAAGAACATTGAGCTCACATCTCTGAAAACATTGAAGCAAATTTTCAAATAGACATTATCTTTATTTAAAAACCACGTATTTTAAGTTTAAACGTACATTCTCGCCTAAAAACTCTTAATACGACATTCAATGACAAAAAAACAATATTATTTATAAAATTATGGAGGATTTGTTATAGAGGAAATAATAATATAATATAATATAATATCATATAATATCACACTCGTTGGCATGCAATATTTTTATATACAGTTGTGATTTGGCTGTAGGATTCAAATCCTAAAAAAACCCGCTGAGCCTAAACCTCCACTGCTAATTCAAAAACATCATTTTAGAACTTGTAATGAAAGAATACTGAGCTCACATCTGCGAAAACGTTGAAGCAAATTTTTAAATAGACGTTATCTTTATTTAAAAACCATATATTTTAAGTCTAAACAAGTACATACTCGCCTAAAAAAAACTCTTAAAATGACATTCCCTGACAAAAAAAATTTACATATTATGTAAACATTATTATGTGACATATGATTTATACAATTATAGAGGATTTGTGCATCCGCCATAACACTCAGACCAGAAAGAACTGTTGTACATAATATAATATAATATAATATAATAATTCAGACATTACGGCAGCTAGTCTACATTAAACAGATTTAAGCAACATTTAAGGTTAGTCATTTCCTATCATGAATAATCACTAGAACTCTCTATAGTAATAAAAAATATAGTAATAATTCACAAGCAATATTCTAAATTCCCATGAGGTTGGATGAAAAGCCCAGTGATGAGGTGAGTAGTATATTGTGGTCTCTTCACGCTGGTGAGAGGGGGCAGCTAGGGGCTGTTTAAAATGAAGGGCTGGTCACACTTGGTGTGTACAGGAGCACTGAGGCATGGTGAGCACAGAGACGCTTTTCTCCAGCCACTGTTCATACCCATGGGCATGCTAATCAAATCTCAGCCCATCACACACACTCACAACACTTACAGGCCAGGAGGACACCCGCACATGAAAACATGCATGCAGTTCAATTCCAAACAAAACTGCACACACACACACACACACACAGAGCCTCTATTCCCTTTCCTCAACACTATAACATTTGAGTATTTTCCGTTCGTCCTGTTCATGCAAAATGATCAACAAAGGTACAGAAAACAGCTTTTGTTAGGCTGTACCATAGTCCAATGTTTGGATATTCTACGTTATTTACTGTTTGCTCAAGTATGCTTTTATTTCATACAAAAAAAAAAAAAAACTTACCCTTTCTGTAAGATTGCAGGATAGTGTACGTAGGATTGTTGTTCTCCTCACATAGTTTTAGCTCTTGTGTTCTGTTGAGAGACCAGGATTCTGATGAGTTACATGCACCAAAAAAGTAGCATCCATGTCTTTGCTTTAAATGTCTTCATGATCCTCTTACCTAGTACGACAAAAACAAAAAAAAAAGCATTTCAAACTTTTCCAAAATGTGACTTATCAAATATAGTAATGTTTGTTCTGTTAATATGACCACGTAAAATGATTTCAGAAAAATAGAGCAAATCTCAAAATCTTAGCATGTGAAGATTCATTTCATTTATTTATCTTTTCTATCCAGGGTCTCTGAAAGCCTGTAGTAAAGTAATTTTTTATTGATGACATTTGAAGCATGTTATCAAGTTGAAATTTTCTTCATAATCAATTTTCATAAGATTAAGAAAAGTTGAGATACTTTAATGTTCAGCAATTTTTGTGATATTAAAAGCACCTCAGGTCTCTCAGACCCCACCATAAAGGTTAAACAGATGGTAATAAGCTAAATAAACACAAGATTTTATAATTAAACAGCTCACAAGTGTGAAGGCTTTAAACGACATAACCAAAGTAGCAAAACATGCCAAAATATATATGTAAATAGTAAAAAAATCTAAATCTAAATCGCTTTTAAATTATAAATTCCTGAAGTTACTCCACATTTCAGTCTTGTCCCCACTGAGCTGAGTGTTGGTCTATCATTAGTCTTTTAATTTTTTTCCACTTCCTGTTTATCTTTTCACATTCCAGTCTGGCTTTTGGAGCACTTTAAGCGACAGCAGGCGGTTCCTGCCATACATTAAATGGAAACCCTTAATGCACTGCCGTTACTTATACACGCAGTAAACATAATAAAATCAAAACGTACAGACACTAAATTGTGAGAGCTCTCTATTTGAGCCATTGATCTGACCCTCTCCCCTCTTATCATAAAGCATGTCCATAGTGTCTCCGTCAACAGCTTCCTCCTAATGTGATATCTCTCTGATTACTGTATCCACTCCCCGGCCCTCCCTCCAAGCCTTTAATGCACACAGCACTTTCAAAAAGCATTTGTTTCTCTCAAGATCAAAATAACACCGGCCCATCCGTGGGGAAAGAGGCATTATGGTTCCTTTTTTAAAGGGGCTCTCCAGGGACTGACATTGATTCATTAATGAATGGAAGTGGGCAGACAAAATGGATCTCTTCCCCGTCGCGGATATGTTTGCACGCTTCCCCTTTAACATGGTCCCTCGTAGCATTGCGTTGCATGTGATTACACAGCGGGAAGAGCGAGATGTTTGCATCTTCATAAAATATTCATCGCCAGGGCTAGAAGGGTTGCTTGCGTGGATCAACCCACACGGAGAGGAGGATTAAGCCAAAGATACTGTGAAGGATATCTGTTCGGTTCGATCACGTGACCCCTGAAGACTCACTACTGGAACTGATAAAACGCATTTATCTGCTCACGTTTGACGTGGCTCTATCTATATTCGCAATTAATATGAGCGCACATAACACGTCTTTCAGTGGATTACGGAGAATTATCACGCATCAAAGCGTTCGAGTCTAACGTGTGAAACGTGTAAACCTATTTACAGCACCATAAAAGCCCAAACCATAAACTCTCCGATTAATCCACGTCGCGTCCATCCATCCATATTTACTCATTAAAGCCCATCATTTGGTGAAAATAGACGTCATCATTAATTAATTTAAATAGTTGCCTTTTAACATGTCTTAATGTGTCTTTATTGAGTTGTTAATTATGATGAATATTTAAATGTGAAACGTAATCAAATTAATTGCAAGTTTCTAGCGGATGACCGTAATTAAAAGGAATCAGACTGAAATCGTTTGACAAAGAGAAACAGATGAGGTTGGTATCTGTGCAGGATTCTGGAGTTGTTTATTTAATTCAATGCTCTAAATATAACACAATTTAACAACGGGACCACTTCTTTTTATGATGGAGAAATGAGCTTTGTTTTTACACAGTGGAGTCTAAAAAGAAAAAAAAAAAATCCAGTGGCACATATCCTGTTGTTATATAACTTGAGTTTATTTTAAAACCGACTCCATCAGCTCTTGTTTTATTCCCACAAATTTAGCTGTACTTGTGGGTGGAATTAATTGTGTGTGGGTGTGTTAAAAAGCCTCCAACCTATCTATGAAAATGACCTTTGTTCCATATTTTGTCTGGTGTTATATTTGTTTTGAAGACGTGCCAGTAGATGTCACTGTTCCAATAACAGCAGAACGTGTTGTCTTGTACTGTACACGGACCTTTTGTGCCATAAGCCTAATCTGAATTGATATTGTGAGGTAAATATTACACTTTCATGGGCTTTTGATGTAAATAATGCTTAAAAGTTGCTTTATAAATCATGAAACCGACTTGGTGGAAAACATAAGGGCGTCTCATCTCTGCAGTTACGTCACGGAGGCCTCTCTGGACAATTTCACATTATCATGACAATCTCTAAATGAAGCACTTGACGGCTAGCCCTGCTATCACTGCATATTCTTACCTTTGACAGTGAAGAGAGGGAGATTTGATGGAGGGACGGAGCGAGAGGGAGAGAAAGAAAGCAAGGCAGAGAAGCTTGTCAGAGGAATAATACTGCTGCCTTGGTATCTTCCAAATTGACTGGGTGACAAACATGTCTGTCAGAGCTGTGCCAATATAGTTTAGGGCCTCTCGTGATGGGGCACACACCCAATGACAGAAACAGGTCATTTCCACCGGCTGGCCACATAAATCCACAGTCTGGCCCCTGTCCTACTGCTGAGACTGCAGAACACACACTCGCACCGAACACACGTGCACATACGCACACAGATATTGCGTGGAAAGGACAACTGTAAAGCATCACTCAAAATACACTCACTTGGACTTGTAGATCGAGACAGGAAGTGGTGAAAGGGTCAGTGACACAACACTTATTTTTTTGTTGTTGATGCTCGGATCTGTTAAATTATTCAGAAATACATTAAAAATGCAGTTCATATATAGAATGACTTAAACAGACATCTTCTATGATGAGCATGTTTTAAATACTTCCTTGAAAAATATATTATAAACTTTTTTGAAAAATAATGCTTGTATGCATACACATAAGGCGTAAAGAAAATATTACTATGCTTCACTTAATGTTACACCACATGACATTTTCATTAAAATTACAAAAGTTTTTTTTAAACCACATGAATATTTAAATATTTATGATGAAAAAAACACTGATTAATTAATTATTCATGAGATTTGCGACCCTAGTCTTAAGTAGCACAGGTATGTTCGTAGCAACAGCCAAAAATACATTGTATGGGTCAAAATTATCGATTTTTCTTTTATGCCAAAAATCATTAGGATATTAAGATAATGTTCCATGATGATATTTTGTAAATTTCCTACTGTAAATATATTAAAATTTAATTTTTAATTAGTAATATGCATTGCTAAGAACTTCATTTGGAAAACTTTAAATGTGTTTTTTTTTTTTTTAGTATTTAGATTTATTTATTTATTTATTTTTTGCACCCTCAGATTCCAGATTTTCAAATAGTCGTATTAATAGGTCGCACTAAATATTGTCCTATCCTAACAAACCATACATCAATGGAAAGCTTATTTATTCAGCTTGATGCATAAATATTAAAAAAAAAGACCCTTATGACTGGTTTTGTGGTCTTGGGTAACATTTGTATTAATAAAATTCTTAAAAAATAATGAAATAAAAATAATTAACTTGATGTTTTCAAAACCACATATAACCCATGTGACTACTCATATGCATTTTAAATTCGATTTTTAAAACTTTTTTTATTTTCTTCTTTGTCACCAACTCGAATGTGTATGACATGTCCGTATGGATACTTGGGGTGTCATGAAATATACATCCTTTTATTTGAATGCATAATATACGTATAAAGTATATATTTAAAATACACTGCCAGTGTTAGTTTACTGTTGCAGTGGCGAGGCGTAATGCACAAAGACTTTCTAAATTTGAATTGGAAGGTTATAAAAACACTATTTTTTTTTCCATGTCAAGGTGACCAAGCAAACCTGAATCAGAATAGCTAAACCAGACTCCTTTATTCAACTCAAATAATGCATGATTGAAAAAAATGAGTACAGATAGTCCCTCTATAAAACACACACGCATACCCCACTGCCTTTCTCTGAAATGCTAATACCTCTCCAGGTCTCATTCCCCTCCTACAGTAACATGCATTGACAGTCTGCGTAGCCCCTTTTCTCCGGAAGGCAGAAAAAAAAAAAAGCCCAGTGCAGCGCCTGTTTAGAAAGGAAACGTATTAATGTTTCAGTATGTACGGGCCATGATCAAATATGCGCTTAAAAGATGCCTGAGCCAGGGGCTGGTGTGGAATGTTAAAACACCATACATCTTCAAGGTTATCTAGGGGGACGGAGACCCTTTTCCCGTATCCGCTTTTGCCTTATTCCTTTGAACGCATGCATTAAGTCGGCGGCAAGGTTTTTGCGCTTGAAGGTGACTTTTAAAAGGCAAAGCCAACTTGCTGTCTGCGCCTGCTGTCTCGCGCACTTTTTTAATGGCGCGGAGACGGCGCGAGCGAGTCGTTTATGGGGTCGGGTTGCTGTTATGGGGTTTAAGGGTGGGTCAGCTTCAGGCGGTGGCACGTACAGTAACTGTGAGGCTTTCGCCCACAATAGCTGTCATCAGAGCGGGGGTCATTTTCTCAGCTTGTGCCGCGATATTAAAATTAGGTCATCATCTTTGCGGCACGGGCCACTTTCCCTCCGCCATAGATCACCACGGGCCCACTCCCGGCTCCTCATTACACCATATTTGGTCAATAAGCCATTAACATGCCGCAGAGGATGTTAATAAGCATTCCGCACGAGATGAGAGCGAAAAATGTGCTTGTGTCAGTGTGTATATGGGGGTGTATGTGTGTGGAAAGAGGGTCGGCCCTGTAAAAGAGAAGTCGTGCTGTATTGTACAAGAAAGAGGGGCACGTGGCCGAAGCTCCTCTGACTTATCGGACCTGACGCCACGCAGTGCATTCGAGGTCGAAGCAGTCACATCCTGTGACAGTCAATGGATACAGTTGACCTTTAACCCTCATCAACACGGAGCCATCCGTGACACATGTCAGAATCAGTCGTCCCAATCAAATCCTCCATTTTTTTGGCCATCGTTATTGAGAGTGTCTTCGTAGCATTTTAATTTTGTCTTGGAGAAACAGAGTTCTGCATAAACAAACAGTGCCGCAGGCTAGTGCAGACTGCCTACACAACCTCAGGCTCTTCTCATTTAACTTCTCTTGCACAGTTTAACCACACTGCACTTCAAATTTGGATGAAAAATACGCTTGAGTTTATGCTTACAGGATTTTTAGAAGTCCGGTGTTTTTATAAAAAGGGCAAACAGAACAGAAAACTGGAAGTGATATTAGTTATATGCAAGTTTTCCAATCATACTGAGGCCTGTGTGAGATATTATTGACTAAAATTGCCAATTTATGAAAAAAAAAAAAAAAAAAAAACGACCAATACATTCTCACTCCCAAGGCTTCAAAAACACTAGGTACCCCTAGGCAACACTATTGACTAACTAGGAACCCCCTTCATTATTTTACTGATAAACCTTTGGTGATATGAAGGGCATGAAATGTTTTGTAATTAAACTATCAGGTTATAATTTTGCTATTATGACATATATGTTAGCATATGAATTCAATTTTTTTAACCAGCGCAGTGATTTTCTTTACTTTATACTATTTAAACATTTTGATCAACTAACCCAATCCCTATTTCTAAACCTAACCATTTGTTAATATAAAACAATGCAAAACCAGTGTTGGGGAATAACTAGTTACAAATAACAGAATTACATCATTTAATTACAAAATAAATGTAACTGTAATCTTTTACAGTTACTGAGAAAAATGTGTCAATTTACAGTTAATCATTACAAAAGGTTACATCCAAATATTTTCACACACATACAAATTTGATTGATTTCTTCCCCAAATAGCATGTTTCAGTAGTTTAGGACACATGCTTATTTGATAACTGTTTTATTTCTTATTTGGATTTATGAATATGCTTCATTTTTAAGATTAACGTTTTTTCCCAAGGCATTGTTAGATGTCAGTGTTTTTCTAATCATAGTTATGCAAAGATTTGATTTAAAAAATAACTTCTCATAGCTTGTTTTTATTTTAAAAAGTCTGACTTTGTGGTGGCTGTGCTTTAAAACTGCATTATTATAATCTTAATTCAAGTGATGAAGGACTTTGAGAAGTCTGACAGTAATCAATGTTGAGTAGTCCTGTAAGGTTAACCCTGGTTTAAATGTTTCTAAATGATTTAATAGTTGAAAAAATTATTAGAAATTTAGAAAAGTAATCAAATGTAATTAGTTACATTAACAAAGTAACTGAAATAGTTACATTACTTATTACACTTTAAAAAGGGTAACTTGTAATCTGTTACATCTTACATTTCCAAAGTAACCTTCACAACACTGTATATAACATACAGTCAAAATTTATTCAAAGTCTTCAGAGGTCAAACGATTGCTTTGTGTGATGAACAGACCTGAAAGCAATCACCCCCTTTAACGCTTAATCACAAACATGGTAGAATGCACCGTGCACACCAAAAATGCATTACATCAGCTTTGACTGTGAAATGTCATTGGCTCTTGTTTGGCTTGTGACCGACTACGTCATGTTAAAGTTTGAATTTATGTTTTGAATGAGAGCAGGGTTATTTTCAGCCATTTAAAACCATAAATTTCACTCTGTTCTTCACATAAACATGAGTTATACACGACTTCAGAAGACTAGGAATGCAACACGAGTACTTTTATACTATTTTTGATCAGTTCTTGCAATAAATACCTGTGACTATAAATTTATCTGCCTGTTGCAAGTTTTATATTTTTGAGAAGTGGTTAGGTTTTAGAGTAGGGATGTGGTGTGTGAAAGTATAAATATATGTTAAAATCAGTCTTACAAATACATACTTTTACAAATGCATGCATGCAATGAATTATATGAATCTTGATCTGATGCATAGGGCAAGCATCTGTGGCCTACTGCTACAGATGATAATTTTGACTTGCGCTTTTAAAACAAAAAAAAAAAAGATGTCTCTACAGTAACATAATATATAATATAAACTTATGGGAAATGACATTTCTGCAGATTTTAAAGAATTAGTTCACTTAGAGAATACAGGTTTCCTGATAATTTACTCACCCCCATGTCATCCAAGATGTTTATGTCTTTCTTTCTTCAGTCAAAAAGAAATTAAGGTTTTTGAGGAAAATATTCCAGGATTTTTCTCCATATAGTGGACTTCAATGGGGATCAGTGGGTTGAAGGTCCAAATTGCAGTTTCAATGCAGCTTCAAAGGGCTTTACACGATACCAGCCGAGCAATTAATCTAAATCTAAATTATCTAAATAAATAAATAAATAAATAAATAAATTTATATACTTTTTACCCACAAATGTGGCTTGTCTTGCACTAGCTCTGCAATGCACATCCGCAACTTACGTAGTCACACTGGAAAGGTCACGCGTGGTTAGTTCTTTGTCTGTGTACTCCGGTTCAGAAAGATAGGGTAGTGAGAAAAACTCCACCTCATTTTCTCCTCCAACTTCAAAATCGTCCGACATTGTTGTTTTATCTTTTTTTTGTAAGGGCTGTTTGGCTTGCTTTGCACATTCGCTTTGTAAACACTAAGTCAGTACTTCTGCCTACGTCACACGTGACCTTTCCAACATGACTACATAATGCGTGAAGTCAAGCTAGCGCAGGATGAGCATTTGTGGTTAAAGTAGTTTTTTTTTTTTCTTTTTTAGAAAATGACCAATCGTTTCTCTACATAAGAGCCTTATTCCTTGGCTGGGATTGTGTAGAGCCCCTTTGAAACTGCAATTTGGACCTTCAACCAATTGATCCCCATTGAAATCCACTATATGGAGAAAAATCCTGGAATGTTTTCCTCAAAAACCTTCATTTCTTTACGACTGAAACAATATCTTGGATGACATGGGTGAGTAAATTATCAGGACATTTTTATTCTGGAAGTGAACTAATCTTGTACAGTGCAGACTGTATTTCGTTAAAGTGCTTACATGATTGTTTTTATCTGGATCATCCATTGTAAATATGTTACTGTAAAAACAATTACTGAGGGATGAGTTGAAATGAATCACTTCCTTTGTGTTATGATATGGTTTTTAGTTTTCAGTGGCTCTGTGCAGTGTGTTTTCCGAATGAATCGATTACACATCAGATGTCACAACAACGCGTGAGAGCAGATGTATGAATCAGTCCGGAGGCAGCGTTGGACGTAACAAAAGTCATTGTCACGACCCATGTTCGCGTTTACTGTAACACACTTACACACGTGTAGCATAACATTTACGACCGACTCCATCCAGCGCGGGTGGATTACAGCAAAATCAACCCAAACCTGGTTTCCCCGACTCCCCTCGTTTGATGACTCGCTCCCAGAACACAACACAACACCGAAAAAGCACATTATGAACACTGGCCTGTTATTTTATTATATTTTCTTCTCTTTGATTTAATTTATTTTTCCTTGCTTTTTTTCTTGAGTGCCTTCTTCCTGCTTGTGAAAATGGGGTTTATATTGATGAGCTGGGCCCCGATATTGATTTCCCATCACTCCCGGTGTGGACATTTTCTGGTCTATTATACTACACTTGCAGCATATTCCCACAGCAGCTGTAAACTGGATATATGGACAACCTGACCTTGGCAATATGGAGATAATGAAATATCCTTAATGACCCTCTCGCAAAGATTTTACAGGCAGCGCTATAGACTGCAACAGAGGCTTTCTTTTCCAAAAGACCTACAAAATTCAGAAGCTATAAGTACACTCATAACACTCGTTCCTCTATTTGTGTCTCCTGAGTCTAAAAGATACCTATTAAAGTTGGACAAAAAAGGCCTGAATTCATCTTATTATATATAGGATATCAGATTATATATACACCAAATCAGCATAATAAAATGATTTCTGAAAGATCTTGTGACAGTGAAGACGAACAAATCTAAAATGAAGAATTATTTAAAATTTAGCTTTTGTTTAAATGTACTCCAAATATTCTATTGAATTCCAAAAGTGCAAAAAAGAAGCATCTTGACAAGCTGTCTCAACACTTTTGGACCCCAAAGTTTGGGACATTTAGGAAAGCTAGGGTGCGAATGCACATTTGTATAAACTAATAACACGATGTGCAAATGAAATGCCCAGGTTGTCAAAATTATACCTCATCTTTTAACAAGTATTGGTCGAAAAACCAGGACGGATAATGATAAGGTATCTCCAATCCTATTACTATCGGGAATCTGTGAATGAGCAGCATGTTGAACGTGTCTGTGTCTTGCTGTGAGTTGAAACCTCGGCATCGGGTGTATAGATCATTACTTGTCTGACTGTCTGACAGGCCCCTTCACTGCTCTGTGCCTATGGAAGATAATCATCGGCAGAGCCGGGTAACAATGAACTCGTTCCCGCACTCCAGTATTTCCAGGAGAGCACTTCAAACGCACCTCTTCTCCCAACACAAAAGAAGCCATCTCCTTTGATGTCACTGTCAAAGACTGAGTTTTGTTTCCGTCGCCTTCAGAAACTCCACCCCTTCTCTCTCTCGTTCTTCGTCTCAACTAAAAAAAAAAGAAGAGGAGAAGTAAGAAGTGTGCGCTTCTGAATCGTGAGAAAAAGATTTTCACATGAAAAGTGCACCTGCGTTGTTGGCGAGGCCCCGTATACTCCGCTGAGAGGCAATCAAACAAATACTTCACTTTTAACGTGATCGTCTGGGGACTGCGCGAGCGCCTCTGTCATGAACGACGTACAGTTTCGGCAAGAGATTTTTATTTTTTGAGCCAATTAAACCTTCTGCTAATTACTCTCAGCGTGTTTTGGGTGGGGGAGGGGGTGTTTCTCAGATTATTGAGGCGGATTTTGCCTGTCTTTTGAAGGTAATGACAGGAAAAGCCAATTAATAGCGACAACTGACTGAGAAGAGTCAGGATGCATGTAGGCCTCTCCCCTCAGAAGATCCAATGGTGTTACCATCACAAACAGCAGACAGGTCCTCAAAAAAAAAAAAAAGCCAAGGAAAGATTTACTGGATTATTGTATTTGTTGGACTTAAAACTTTTACAAGCAATACATTTTTCTGCTGCTATATACTTAGATTTTGAAGTTTTTCAGGGGAGTTGTTGTTCAAGACCTGTACTGGAAAAAAAAAATGTGGTTGAGTTGCTTTCTCCTCATTCCCAGCATGCTCTGAGGCCTTAATGCTTAGTATGATCGCTTTTTTGTGACTTTTTTTCTGTTTTACGTAGTTGCTTTTGACTTTGTTGTCACATTCAGTGTCCCATTCATTTATTTTTTGACTTAAATTGGTCATTATGATTGTCAGCGACAGACGGTAGCTAGTTATGATATATATATATATATATATATATATATGTATGCGTGACCCTGGACCACAAAACCAGTCATAAGGGTCAATATTTTTTTTTTAAATTGAGATTTGTACATCATCTGAAGGCTATATAAATAAGCTTTTCATTGATGTATGTATGCTTGTTCGGATAGGACAATATTTGGCTGAGATATAACTATTAGAAAAGCTGGAGTCTGAGAGAAAATCGCCTTTAAAGTTGTCCAAATGAAGTTCTTAGCAATGCATATTACTAATCAAAAATTAAGTTTTGATATATTCACAGTAGGAAATTTCTAAAATATCTTTATGGAACATGATCTTTACTTAATATCCTAATGATTTTTGGCATGAAAGAAAAATCGATAATTTTGACCCATACAATGTATTTTGGTCCAGGGTCACAAATATAAATAGAAGTAAAAAGTGTGCAAAGTAATTTTTTTTCCCCTTCAGATATTCATACTTTTTTCCTGTTAGTTCTGTAAATTTGGGAATACTGATAAATGGTTGCATTTAGTGGGTCTCTAAAAATGTTAAGCCTTAATGGTTAGATAAAGCCTCAAACAAACATAAAAACAAACTTGCAATCAATGCAAAGCTTGTTTTTTTATGTGATGGTATTAATGAAAAAAATCTTGAATTAAAAACCACTTTCGTTGATCTGTAATTGTTGTCCTTGACATCTTGTCTGTGCTTTAACCTAGTGTTTTTTCTCTCTCTATAGTGTTGTGATAGTTATTGTCAAACAGATCAATTTATGTACCTTTATACTCTTTTTAAGTAGATAAATTCTAGTAAAAAAGGCCATGCAAATTCTTCCTTCACTTTATTCAGTTTTACAAATATGGATTTGTATATATATATATATATATATATATATATATATATTTATTTATTTATTTATTTATCTTTCTTAAGGAGGATGAGATGTGGGGAAAAAGACACTAGAGAGAGGAAGAGGTAGTAGATTAATTGATTCTTTCAACCATGGTTTAGGATGAAAGAAGTGGTTTTGGGAGCAAATAACATTCAGATTGCATGGGTGCCCTGTTCTTGCCGGAGTAGATATCACAGTGAGCACAATGGACGCTCTCAGGCTTAGCATCCGGCTCAAACAAGCAAAAGACTGTGCTCAACCCAGCAGGCTGCGGGGCCTCAGCTAAACTGGGTATTATCTCAGATAACCCAGAGCAGTGATGTGTAAAAAATAGCTCAAATTAAACATCCCTTGCGTAGCAGTGGTGTGTGGTGGAGTTTTTTTAGTTTTTTAGTCCAATGTAAATTCATTGTTCCTTTTCCATTTGATGTTTACAGATTACAATATGGAACAGTTTATCTAGCTTATCTTTATTTATAAAATACTTCATTTTTGTATGTTTATACTAGGGCTGGGCATTAAAGACAATATCATATCGATATCGCGATAAAATTTAAGTCAATAATGATGATAAGCTCTGACATTTTTACCTTTATTCTAATTATTCTAACCGTGTATCACACAACAGCAGTCAGTACATGTCGCTAATAAGGCTGCATGTTCTGCGTGTCTTTGTGTGAATGAATAGTGCGGTGTAGTCTGATATGCAAACTCAAACTCACATGATGCTTGGTAGTTTCAGTGTTTCCATCTTAATATATGAGGGAATGAACAGATGAACTTCAATCTCCAGAGCTGCTATGAGAGCCACTTCACCGGCTTTACGGCGTTTCATTTAAGAAAATTTAACTACCGTTAAATAGACACTGTTGAAAGTACAACTGAAAGACCTTTACGGCAACCCGTCAAAATAAAAGTCCAATTTAACGTTAAGAAATTATGACAGACATATATAGTACTGTTGTATAGGCTAACAAACTGTTAAAGTTGTATTCATTTCATTTCATTAGACATGATTTTTATGATACATTTATATTGAATCAATTTATATTGAAGCACAGAATCCAGAAAAAAATAAAATGGAAAAAAGAATTTAGGGGGAAATAGTTCAAATGGATTCCAAGTGGCCCTAAATTAGCTTACTAGTGTGAAGTTTAATTGTGAACAAAAAAAGGCATGTTTACATTTATTCTCAAGGTCTAAAAAATGAAGTGTATATGCAGAATATAAATATACATATGAATATAAATATATGATGATCATAATAATATTTTTGGTTATATCACCCAGCCCTAGTTTATAATATAATGCTATTTATTAAACATTTAATAATTTAATAAAAGCTCAAAAATAATAACTACAATAATAAAGTAGTAAATATGTCCTGCAACCCTTTTATAAAAATAATTTAAATATTATCTTTTAAAGATTATTTTAATACATTATATTACCATTATACTAGATTATATATCTTTAACTATTATTAATAATAATAATAATATTGTTGTTGTTGTTGTTGCTGTTAATAAATAATAATAATAATAATAATAATAATAATAATAGTCTTCTGTGTTTATAGTACTGTAATATATATATATATATATATATATATATATATTATTTTACACTGTAGAAAAAAAAATATGGTTAAAAAGGCACTGTGGATACCAAAAATGTGGCATAAATATATGGTGGCAATGTTTAAGGAATGGCACAATAATACAGTAATACAGATCTTAATGTATATTACTACCAACAAAAATTAGAATAAACTAAATTATTAATATAAAATATAATAAGTGATGTGTCAGACAGGGACTTCTGTTGTGTAATTTTTTTACATAAATGATATGGTAATTCATAGCTTTTACTCAGAAAATTTCATATAATTCAAGCATTTGCAAGTTTTCACCATATAAATTAAGGTTTTTACTGTAGCATAGAGTTTTTACAGTGCAGCAGGCCAAAGATGTACTTTTAATTTAACCAAACTAAGAGATTAAAAAATAAAAACCACCTCATTCATAGATCACCACTTTAAGTCATTTCAAATTAATTCAGGTTCCAACATGATTAAAAGTGTTGATGTTCAAGTTGTTTACTTTTCTTAGCCCTGTAGTTTGACCCATTCAGATCTATTTGTAGACCGACTGCAAACACGAAAGGTGAATATTGTTCGCGTCTGTGTCTTTTCGAGCAAATGTGGTCTGTACATTTTTTTCTTACTTCAGATTCTGCTCCCAAACAGCATTTATTAGTCTGTGCAACACACACTTTTTCACCTCCATTTCTCTCTTTCTGTTCCCCCCACCACCTCGGCCCTTCTCTCTCATCGTGTTTTGAGCGTAAAACCGCCCGCCGCTGATATTAGAGAGATCACATATCGGCCCGCTGACATATTTCAAATGTATCACAGATTAATAGCGTATCACTGTGAGAGATCTACAAAAACCATTAGTAAGCCTGACACTTTGACGTCAGATTTTTAAAAATTCCCAAGTAATCTTTTTGATTTATGGAAGTGTGTCCAGGTTCATCGAGAGTGATTTCAGATTTATCACGTCCTGGTTAGAATTATTAATGATTTTCAATTTGTAAATCTGATGCTGGCGGTGTCCGTGGGAGCTCGCTTGAATCGGTAAGAGCTGACACCAGGGTCTGCTGCTTGTTCCTGGAGCGCCGATTACTTTATCAAACTATCGCCCGCTTTGATTTACATTTCACTTCGTTTCTGCCGCCTCTACCTCTCTCCGAGCTTTCCGTCGCTCTCGAGCGCTCGCTCTTTCATTCATCCTCCCACCACCTCGGTGTACTTCCTCACTCGTGCTGTAATTACAGTGTCATCTTTAATTGTATCTCTGGAAGCCTCCAAGTCTGTAAAGTCAAATTTCATTCTTCAGAACCTTAAGGATAAAGACCGGCTTTTGAATTCTGTGGGCATATAATAATACTGATTTCCTCTTGAACAAACTCTACTCACACGCACACGTGCGTTCAAAGTCAAATCCGCGACGTGACTCAGTTGAGTGGCTCATCTTTGCGACAACAACGAGTTTCCTGAGGTCTGTAGTTCATGGGTACTGAAACTAAGATGGCAGCCAGTGGCACAGCACCCAGTCAACAGACAGACGATGATGCTCATGACAAGTCAACACATTCGTGTTTCACTGTGTGTCTCTCTCTATCTCTCTCCTCAGTCTGTGACTTAGTGGTGTATTTACTGGTGATGAAACATGCAGTGCAAAAGTGTTTACAGCGAGGCTTATGACAGACGTGAGTGGGGATGGCACTTTAGCGAGGAGACAGGGCTTTTTTTTATTTCTTCCATTCTGAAGCCTTGCGTTGTTGTGACACTCCAGCTGGAACGAGCATTTGGAACCACACAGCGCTAGTTGCCCAGAGCTAATCAAAGATAATCTCGCTTCTGGTTATCTTAATAGGTTACACTTGTGTTTTATAATTATCTGCAGACGAGCTGTCATCATTTTAGTCTTTGACTTTAAAGGGATAGTTCACTTTATGAAAGGAAACCATATATTTGCTCATTATCTGCAAATAAGGTGCCAGATAATATATGGCAAATATGGTTACTCTTGAGAACCAATCACATTTATTGTAGTGGTGTCAAATCAATTAATTGTGATTAATCGCATCCAAAACAAAAGTCTGTGTTTCGCATCCAAAATAAAAGTTTGTGTTTATATATAAAAACAAACTTTTATTTTGGATGTGATTAATCACGATTCATTGAATTAACAGATATGGTTACTCCTGAGAACCAATCACGTTTATTGTAGTGCTGTCAAATTGATTAATCGTGATTAATCGCATCCAAAATAAAAGTAACTTTTATTTTGGATGTGATTAATCGCGATTCATTGAATAGAATATTCATTGAAGATATGGTTACTCCTGAGAACCAATCACGTTTATTGTAGTGCTGTTAAATCGATTAATCGTGATTAATTGCGCCCAAAATAAATATTGTGTTTACATTATAGATAGACAGATAGATAGATAGATAGATAGATAGAAACACAAACTTTTATTTTGGATGCGATTAATAACAATTAATTGATTTGACGGATATGGTTACTCTTGAGAACCAATCACGTTTATTGTAGTGCTTTTAAATCGATTAATCGCGATTAACTGCACCCAAAATAAATATTGTGTTTACATTAAACACAATGTCAGACAGACAGAGAGATAGATAGATAGATAGATAGATAGATAGACAGACAGACAGATAGATAGAAACACAAACTTTTATTTTAGATGCGATTAATCGCAAATAATCAATTTGATGGATATGGTTACTCTTGAGAACCAATCACGTTTATTGTGGTGCTGTCAAATCGATTAATCACAATTGATTGCATCCAAAATAAAAGTTATTTTTTAAATGTATGGAGATGCATTTAGTGTTGACAACTTCAGTATATCTGCTATTTGTCCAACCACGCAAATTTATTTATAATGCAGCAGCCAATCAAAGAATTTATTTACTTTTTTGTTTATTTATTTAAATCATTGAGAGTGTTTTCTTGTCACAGACTTTGGCTTGTTCACAGGTTTATAAGACAGCATCCTGTTCTGGGTAAAGCTGCAGTACTGTAGAATGTTTTTTTTAAAGCAAAAAAAATATTATTTTTATAATTTCATACACTACTGTCAGTAATACAGACTTTTTTTATTTATGAAAGGAATTCATACTTTTATTCAACAAGGATGCATTAAACTGGTTGAATGTGAGTCTTTTACATTTAACATTTATTTTTTAAAAATGAATAAATGCTGTTCTTTGTAATGTTTTATTCATCAAAAAATCTATCATGGTTTCCACAAAAATATTAAGCTGCGCAACAGTTTTTAGCATTGTTTTTGAACATTGCAGCATATCAGCATATAAAATGATTTCTGAAGGATTGTGTGACAGTGAAGATTGGAGTTATGGCTGCTAAAATTTCAGCTTTGCCACCACAGAAGTAAATTAAATGATATATTTTGCAAAATATACAAATCGAAAACAGTTGCTTTAAATTTTAATTATATTTCCACAATATTACTGTATTTTTTATATTAATATACTACAATATAATATAATACAATATGACTCAGAGGTATTATTGATGAAGTGCAGATCTCATTATTATTGACACATAGTTGTGCAAGGGGAAAAAAAATTACATGTGATTAGATGCTACAGTACAATCAGTTTAATCATTTACTGACTGTCGTAAGATGTGCAGATTCTAAGCAACGTATATGGAAAATATATGCTGTCATGTAACTAAAAGTGTTCTGGTCATTATTATCTGTATCTTTTAAATAGCTATACTGGGATTAAAGACCACTCGCAATGTGTTTACAAACAGATTTCTGTCCTATATTTTCTATTAAAACAGAAAATTGAATATTGTGTTTTATATGAGCCTTTACCTCATGTCACAGTAGTGAAGCATTACTGTATTTTTTATATTAAGTGCAGTCTTGGTAAGCATAAGAAACAGTTATCAGTTCACTATGTTCACTATAAGTAAAATAATTTTAAAAATGTTTGCAACACCATGCAGGTATATAATGATAGTTTTAAAGCAGGGAGTAAATAATGACAGAATTTTCATTTCTGGGCAAACTAATCCTGTCAAGGTGCTTTTTCTCTCCTTTTTTTAATGCAGGTGTTGTACAAAGTCATACATAAACAAAATCAAGGTTACAGCAACCTGTAAGTCTAATCAAGCAAAGTGTTTTTACTAAAACCATCATCTGTCAAGCCGTGGCTGCCGTGAGAGGTAAAACCATGTGATGTCCAGCTGTGAAGAATTTCTTCACTTTCTTTTTTTCGTATGTGCCTTGCCTTGCCATCTTCATGCTTTTTTTCCTGCCTTGCATTCACTCTGCAGGAAGTGATGAACAGCCTCGAGTCTCAGGCTGTGCTGTTGACGTGAGCTGCTCCTTTTTCTGCTACCCTGCTCCTCCTCCCTCTCTTCACCTTTAAAAGAAATATGGCCTCTTAGTAGGCCAGCAAAATGCAGGTGAGTTAATTCTGAACTGCCTTATTCAAGACTCAAACTTAGGCCAGAGTACTAGAGTATATATTCTTAAGAAAGTATCCTGCATAGCGGTTTTCACCTGATAATCATCCACCAGTTCTCCAGTAGCACAGCCACACTCATATCCTTTTCTCTCTCTCCGTCATTGCTTGCCTCCATCTTTGTAATTCTATTCTTGTCCTTTCTCACTTCTTCACTCATTTATTTTCTCTTCCAAGCAAGCCTTCAGCCTCTCATATACGATATGACAACAAAATCTTGTGTAATGACTGGCACAGCCATTGACGGTTCTCTCAGGAGATAGTGTGCGTACGGAGATTACATGAAATTGAAAGCATATTACCTGCTAAAACTGACTCTCATTGAGTTCATTGGCTAATTGTTATGCAACACATCATATGTCAATGTTCATCTGTTTATTCTTTAAATGGAACAAAGATGGAAGTGCATTTACTGTAAAAATGAAAGCACTTTGCAGTAAGGAGCCACAACCTATATTTATTTGCAATCATCTTGACTCGTGAAGATGAGAAGCGCTTTTGAGCCCTCAACATAGCAATTGAAAATGGATCGGGCTATTGTTCAGGATTTTACCCTTTAATGAACACAAAGAAATCCCATTTAATGGCTAAAAAGACTTTCGAACCACTAAAAGAGAGTCTAGATTAAGACGTATGCTGTTTGACAAGTCAAACTTCTCTGTAGACACTTTATGTGAATTTAAAATACATACCACATAAAACAAATGATGTTTAATGGCATTAAGACCAGATGCACTGAAACCATGGAGATGCTTGTATATACACAAACAGGTGTTTCTATGCTAGTAAAAGTGCTGGTTAAGATAATGAAATCTAGTTCTTTGCCATATGTCGCACTTATAGTTCCAATATAGTACAATTACAAAAAGCAGTTAGAGTTTCATTTGATTCTATACGCTTGAATCATACCAGCTCATGCTAATGTGTGTTTGATGCAAATGTTGCACATTGCACAAGTAATTACGTGCCCAAACCAGACATAAAGAACGCAGAAAATGTGAGAGATCGAGTGAATGTATTTATTTATTTCTGGTTGTTTACTTGCATTAGCATCTGGACACGTAGATGCCAAGAAGGCAGAGAGGGAAATATTGGATTTGCCGTTGGCCTTAACATTCATACCTGTAAATAATAACAGATATTCTCCATTCACCTGAGCTAAATATAACCACATAATCTCCTGTAACACTGTAGGAATGGAGAGAGCAAGGGTGATAGACATTTTCTCGTTAGGGTGAGCAGCCTCACTCTTCGTTAGCGTTGGGTTAATGAAAGACTCTCAGCCTTCCTCATATCCTCCATGCAATCAACTATTCATGAGACTAATTTGTAATCCTTAATCTACATGGTAATTCATTTCACATGACATGTCAAGGTGATAGCGATATTTACATGTAAATATAAAAATCCATGTTATTTACTCAGAGGTATTATTGATGAAGTGCAGATCTCATTATTATTGACACATAGTTGTGCAAGGGGAAAAAAAATTACATGTGATTAGATGCTACAGTACAATCAGTTTAATCATTTACTGACTGTCGTAAGATGTGCAGATTCTAAGCAACGTATATGGAAAATATATGCTGTCATGTAACTAAAAGTGTTCTGGTCATTATTATCTGTATCTTTTAAATAGCTATACTGGGATTAAAGACCACTCGCAATGTGTTTACAAACAGATTTCTGTCCTATATTTTCTATTAAAACAGAAAATTGAATATTGTGTTTTATATGAGCCTTTACCTCATGTCACAGTAGTGAAGCATGAGTTGCTAACAGCCTTTGCTAGCCGGGAGAGCATTTTATTTGACAAAAACGTCTATACGCCGATGAATGCAGATATATATATATATATATATATACACACACACACACACACACACACACAATATATACACAGTACACTGACCAAAATTCTAAATGCAACACTTTTGTTTTTGCCCCCATTTTTCATGAGTTTTAAGTACACAAAAGGCCTGTTTCTCTCAAATATTGTTCAAAGACAATCTGTCTAAATCTGTGTTAGTGAGCACTTCTCCTTTGCCGAAATAATCCATCCACCTCACAGGTGTGGCATATTAAGAGGCTGATTAGACAGCATGATTATTGCACAGGTGTGCCTTAGGCTGGCCACAATAAAAGGCAACTCTAAAATGTAGATAAAATACAGTTTTATCACACAGCACAATGCCACAGATGTTGCAGGTTTTGAGGGAGCGTGCAATTGGCATGCTGACTGCAGGAATGTCCACCAGAGCTGTTGCCCGTGAATTGAATGTTAATTTCTCTACCATAAGCCGTCTCCAAAGGCGTTTCAGTACATCCAACCAGCCTCACACCCACAGACCATGTGTAACCACACCAGCCCAGGACCTCCACATCCAGCATCTACACCCCCAAGATCGTCTGAGACCAGACCAGAAACCAATTCAGAGAAGCTCATCTGCATGCGCATCATCCTCATCGGGTCTCGACCTGACTGCAGTTCGTCATCGTAACTGATTTGAGTGGGCAAAAGCTCACATTCGATGGCGTCTGGCACTTTGGAGAGGTGTTCTCTTCACAGATGAATCCCGGTTTTCACTGTACAGGGCAGATGGCAGACAGCGTGTATGGCATTGTGTGGGTGAGCGGTTTGCTGATGTCAACGTTGTGGATCGAGTGACCCATGGTGGCGGTGGGGTTATGGTATGGGCAGGCATATGTTATGGACAACGAACACAGGTGCATTTTATTAATGCACAGAGATACTATGATGAGATCCTGAGGCCCATTGTTGTGCCATTCATCCACGACCATCACCTCATGTTGCAGCATGATAATGCACGGCCCCATGTTGCAAGGATCTGTACACAATTCCTGGAAGCTGAAAACGGGATTCTTGCATGGCCAGCATACTTACCGGACATGTCACCCATTGAGCATGTTTGGGATGCTCTGGATCAGCGTATATGACAGCGTGTTCTAGTTCCTGCCAATATTCAGCAACTTCACACAGACATTGAAGAGAAGTGGACCAACATTACACAGGCCACAATCAACAACCTGATCAACTCTATGAGAAGGAGATGTATTGCACTGCGTGAGGCAAATGGTGGTCACGCCAGATACTGACTGTTTTTCAGAAGCCCCCCCGGAAAAACTGCACATTTTAGAGTAGCCTTTTATTGTGGCCAGCCTAAGTCACACCTGTGCAATAATCATGCTGTCTATTCACCATCTTGATATGCCACACCTGTGAGGTGGATGGATTATCTTTTGAAAGGAGAAACGCTCACTAACACAGATTTAGACAGATTTGTGAACAATATTTGAGAGAAATAGGCCTGTTGTTTACATAGAATAAGTCTTAGATCTTTGAGTTCAGCTCATGAAAAATGGGGGCAAACTTTTTTAAAATAAGTTTAAAATAAGTTTTTAGTTTGTCACATCAGTGAAGCATGAGTTGCTAACAGCTTTTGCTGGCATTTTATTGGACAAAAAAAGGTCTATAGGATTAACAGCCTTTGTTGTCAGGGAGAGCATTTTATTTGACAAAAACGTCTATACACTGATGCATATTTTTTCATTTTTGGCATGTTTTCTATTGAAACAGAAAATTGAATATTGTGTTTTGAATAACCCTTTTTAACCACAGAAGTCTTTAGTTTTATAACCTTTGTTGACCTTTGTTCATCTCTGGACCACAAATGAAGATATTTTTGATAAAATCTGAAATACTGGGCCCTGAACGTGTCAGTTGCGTTGCTGTCTATGCAGGGTCAGAAAGCTCTCGGATTTTATCAAAAATATCTTAATTTGTGTCTCGAAGATGAACAAAGGTCTTACGGGTTTGGAACAACATGAGGGTGAATAATTAATAACAGTTTTCATTTTTTGGTCAACTATCCCTTTAATTACAAACATGTCAACACCAGTAAAAGGTGTTTTAGATAATTTAGTCCATTTCCTTTATTTTAAGAATGTCCTCATAGCAACATCTGGAAAATGGCTACTGTTACAAAATAGGGTTTTTTGTCAACACTATCAGATTTTTGGTCTGATTGTGATGACAATTTATTTAAACAGGTTAACCCTTTAAGACCTAGGGGTAAAATAGGTATTTTTCACATATTTTGTTTATTTGACTGTAAAATTCTAACAGAATGTGCAATTTTCAAGTGCAAAAAAAAAAATAAAAAATAAATAAATAAAAAAATGCTTTTCAAAAAAGTACAGTTATTAACCATTAGTGTTGTGTTGTGAGTTTGTAAACAGAATTTAAATGGACAAAAAATAAAAAAAAAAACAGGAATAAATTTTCTGATTCTTATTTAAAAAAAAAAAGAAAAAGAGAAATCATGATCAAGAACAATATATACACTTTTTTTTTTTTTTACTTCTTTTTCATGGTTTTGTCTCATGAGTCAAAAAAATCAGTGTGCTACTAAACTCACATTTTAATTTACATGTTTTTTATTGATCCAGTGGCATCTTATGTTTAAGATTCGGACAATATACATTAGATTAACTGACTCCTGTGTGCCTGTTTGAAGTATTCACACTGGGTAATGTGGATTCAGGTAAAAGTGTTCCCTCTCCCTCTCTTATTCTCTCTCTCAGTCAGCCTGGGGACATGAGGCCATTAACCTCCTGCAGCCGACGCCTTCTATCCTTAATGAGGGGCTGCTAGTATGACCCACTATGTCGTTCATATTTCTCCTCTCAGTCCAGCACTCTGAGGTGATCTGTCGCTCCACTGAAGAGGGGGATGGGATGTGTGAGTATGTCTGTGAGAGAGGGAGAGGAAAGGAGCTCCTACCAGTGCTGGAATGAATGAAGATACTTTCTATACACGTGGACTTGATTAGTAATTGACTAGTGCATTAATGTTCTGTTGATTGAGGATTAATTGTGTCATGTTTATTTGGGAATTCATCATGCTGCTGCGTTGTGAATGTAGAGATTCCACTATATCTAATTTCGCCTTTCATGATGGATGTCCCTGATTTGTCCTTTGGTGTCTGCTCCAGGGACCACACGCAGTACAGGAACGGTCTTATTTGAATAGCAGATGCATTTAAAGATACATGTAGAGCATCTTCGTGAGGTGAAATCAGATGCGTTCTGTATGGAGATTTGCTGTTGTTTTTGACAAAGGTGTCTTACGTTTTCAACACCTGTAGATGCGAGTTGAGTGGCTGGAAGGCAAAAATCGTGTTTTTAATCAGCATTTTGTCCTGTTTACAGTAATTATTTTTAAAATAAATTGAATTTTCTTGAGTAGGGTTGGAAACTGAGACAATTTAAAACAATACCAAAACTAAATGATGTTCTCTTCTGAGAACAGAATACTATACTTTAAAAAAAATGTAAATACACTACCAGTCAAAAGTTTTTGAACAGTAAGATTTTTAATGCTTTTTAAGGAAGTCTCTTCTGCTCACCAAGCCTGCATTTATTTGATCCAAAATACAGCAAAATGTGAAATGTTTACTATTTAAAATAACTGTTTTCTATTTGAATATATTATAAAATGTAATTTATTCCTGTGATCAAAGCTAAATTTTCAGCATCGTTAATCCAGTCTTCAGTGTCACATGATCCTTCAGAAATCATTCTAATATGCTGATTCGCTTTTCAAGAAACATTATTATTATCAATTTTTAAAATCAGTTGAGTACACTTTTTTCAGGATTCTTTGATGAATAGAAAGTTCCA
Source organism: Labeo catla (assembly GCA_012976165.1). Lineage (NCBI taxonomy): Eukaryota > Metazoa > Chordata > Actinopteri > Cypriniformes > Cyprinidae > Labeo > Labeo catla. Next base: position 253,408 of record VONZ01000234.1, read on the forward strand.
AAGATCAGCATTTATCTGAAATAAAAAAAAACGTTTGTAACATTATACACTATACCATTCAAAAGCTTGTTATAGAAATGAATAGTTTTTAGCAAGGATGCTTTAAATTGATCAAAATTGATGATAAAGACATTTATAATGTTATAAAAGATTTCTATTTCAGATAAAAACTGTTCTTCTGAACTTTCTATTCATCAAAGAGACCTGAAAAAAAATCTGATCAGCTGCTTTCAACATAATAATAATAAAAAATGTTTTTTGAGCAGCAAATCTGAATGTTAGAATGATTTCTGAAGGATCATAAGGCTGGAGTGATGATGCTAAAAACATTGCTTTAAAATCACAGGAATTAAAAAAATTTAAAAAATATTCAAACAGTTATTTTAAACAATAAAAAAAAAAAAAAAAATTCAAAATGTTACTTTTTTGGTACTTTGGATGAAATAAATGCAGGCTTCTTAAATAATAATAAAAAAAAAAAATAGAAAAACCTTACTGTTCAAAAACTTTTGACCAGTACTGTGTATAAAACATAAAAGAAGAAAATGTTAGTTAGTTGTTAGTTATTCTAATAACTAAAGTACAAAGTAAATTTTATTTATTCTGCTTCTAAAAAGACTGAAATCTCAGGACGTCTAAGTAACGTAAAAACAAAGCCAGAATTGCTTTTGAATAAATTTATTATTGAAATTATCTAATCATTTGGCAAGTAAAAAAAAATAAAATAAAATCTTAACAATGGAGTTGTTGTGTTGTTTTTTCAGGTAAACATATTTTACTTTAAAGCAGGTAACTCCACAGCAGGAGGGTAAAACCACGCATACATTGACAAGACCGGACGACAAACTGAATGCAACTTATAAAGACAGGTGATTACTATGAACATAATTAAGGCACAGGTGATACAAGGTTAACTAATGATGATTAAACAAGGACAGGAAACAGGAACAACCAAATATGGGCACAAGAGGGAGAAACCAACATAAACAGTCCACAGGGGTGTGACAGTAACATGTAAAAACAAAGCCAGAACTGTTTTTAAATAAATTTATTGCTGAAATTATTTAATCATTTGTCAATAAAATATGAAAAAAAACTTAACAATGGAGTTAAAAAAAACTCATCTTGCACAGTTTTTCAGGTAAACATATTTAATTTTAATTTCTCACATAAAACAAATAAAAATGTTTTTTTAAATATATATATATATATATTAATCATTCATTCATTTATTTTTGTAGTTTAGAAGTTTGGAGTATTCACCCTCTCGCTTGATAACAAAAGGTGAAGCTGACCCCTCTTTACTCCTCTCCACTCCAGCTCCCTGACAGAGAAACAAATATAAGATGGCTGATGATAAAGTATTGTGGTTTGAGAAGGTAGGCTGCAAGTGCCAGGACTTCATTTGTGTCAGACGCTCCATGATAGTAATGAATTTCTGTGGTGAACCTGAGACTGAGAGAAACAGAGTCTGGCGAGCGGTACACGCAAGCGGTACCAGTCAATCTCCACAATCCCTTTCAGATTTTATCTGCACAGTCCTGTCATTCCCTATAGCATCATTGCCATACCGTACACTTGTGTCATGCTTACAAAGTATCACTCTCATTTTTGCTTTTTTTCAGCTTGGCCAAAGATCATCTACCCTGCCAAATGACTCTCAAACCTACATTTTAGACAAAGCATGTGTGATCGAAAGACTTTAAAAGGTCTATAAGGGCAGAGACTGGCTCTTTTATCCATCTCATAAAACCCTTTTGATTCATAATGTCGATGGAGCATATCTGGTTACTTAGGTGGAATCGGAGCAGCGGAGGAGGCTTAATTGCTCCCAGCGAGTGCAGCCAGAAGACTTGATTAGACCCCGGACCACTTCTCATGTTCTTCATTTGTGCGGCGACGACCTTCCGCCGTGATGGACTCAAGCAAGAGGTCACTCAGTGAGGTTCTCCTCTGGGAATAGGCCCCTGCTTAAAAAAAAAAAAGTACCCACAAGCTTAAATCTGAAGTATTTAACTGTTAAACTCACTTATAGACTACATTTCTAGCCATATTTGGCTAAATTTACAGTACAGACAATATTACCCAAAAGTGAATTTTACCACTAAGTGGTTAGACTCTCATAATTAAAGGAAAAGATCACCCAAAAATGAAAATTTGCTTAAAATGTACTCACCGACTAGTCATCCAAGATGTTGATGAGTTTGTTCCTGCATCAAAAGAAATTTAGCTTGACATCACATGTTTACGAATGGATCCTCTGCAGTGAATGGGTGCCGTCAGGAGATTATTGAGAAAAAGTTGTCTCATTTGAATCAGGAGAGAAATATGCACAGTTGCTGCTATTATGCCATTTTTATGCCATTTTATGGTCTAATATTGTTTTGGGAGTCTCCTACAACAGGTTTACATGCATGCAAGGTCAAACATTGCTTTCGTTTTCCCAAAATATGCATTTAATAACACCTAATTTATCAGCGATTCTCAAACGATTCGTTTGAAGCAGGTCAAAGATTCAGTCTCTCTAAACCCCTCCTTTCTGTGAGCCTACTCTGCTCTGATTGGTCAGATGGCCCAGTCTGTTGTGATTAGTCTACTGTGTACAGCATGTGTCAGAAACCATAGTTCTGTATTTTGAACGCTTTATAGAAAATGTAAACATCTATTATTTATCATACTTACAGGTTGTGATTCAGTGGAGCCAGCTGGTCCAAATAAACTGGGTATTGAATCTTCTTTCAAGAGCAACATTTTGTGAATCCTGCGTTGAACTTCCTGAGATTAGAGAAGCGATCGTCAGTGAAGTGATGTGTTTACCATAAATGTGTATTGGCAGTGTGTGTACACAACCACCCTATAATAATAAAATTCCACCCAGTTGTATTTTTTAATCCCTATAAATAATATCCCCTTTTTCAAATCAAGCCATTCTCTGATTCTTGGCTATGTGACGTCACAACCAACCGTCTGCTCCCACGATAGTAGACTGACACTGCCGTCTTACCTTAGACCTGTAAACTGTCCGACCGGCATTGTTTCGATGTCGGAGCAGGGACGTAGACAAGAATGCGTTGTTGGATGTAATATTGAACATAGCAGTCGTCATTTACTCCCGACATCTAAACCTCTGAAGATGCAGAGGATTACTTTCATTTTTGATCTATTAAACATGCCTATGTTCGTGCGAATCATTTGTGATCCAGCTTTATCAACAGGTTTTTTTATGCATCTTTGCAAACTGCCTTTCTTAATAATGTGCTAGTTAGCAAGTTTCATGGCTAAATGCAGCTAAAGTAAACAGGATGGCTCCTCACACCACAGAAGCGAGGGGCGGGGTGAGCAGAGCTCATTAGCATTTAAAGAGACACACAACAAAACGGGTTGCTATGAAAAGAGCTGATTTTGACAAGGTAAAAAGGGTTACCATTGAGAAATTTTAACCAAAGTATGTTATAGACTTTTCATTAGTAATCATATAAATTTGGAAAATGGGCATCCAATGACTTCTTTAATGGATATTTTAGTCTAATATGTAGACAACATTACCTTTATTTGTAAGACATCTTACAAGACTAAGATATCCAGGAAACAGATATAAGCGGTTGAACACACTCTAGGACTCAAAACTAGACACACAAACCTCATGAACGGCGGCAATCAACATAAAAAGATTGTGACACCACAGTACAACAAATAACTAACAATAATGACAAAAAAAAGTTTAAATGAAGTCAGCAAACAGCAAAACAATAATCCTATAAATGTAACTGCCCAATTTATTCATTATCCATGCTGCAATGCTGGAACTCACAAAGCTTTAACATTTCAACAATTTCTACAAATTTGGGGGTAATTTTTGTTGGTCTGACAAGGGTTTTTATGTAGTTTCAAGAAAAAAAGTTTTGGTATTTTTGACACTCAAAATGTTTTGTAAACTGGAAAGTATGCAGTTTCATTTTTACAGTGTACATTACAGACTACATGTAAAGCAATATTTGAAATGGCATAATAGGGTCTAAAACAGTTTTAAGCAATTTTTGGGGGGATTTTGTGTATGTGGATTACTTATGAATTCTGATGTTTGTATCAACCGTTTTAACTCTCAATCTGATGGCACCTATTTACTGCACATGATATGTTGGTGAGCAAGTGATTTAATGCTAAATTTCTCCAAATCCGTTTAGATGAAGAAACAAACTCTACATCTTGAATGCAGTTTTTCATTTTTGGGTGAACTATTCCCGTAAGAAGGTTTAATGAATCTGTATTCCACTAACTCTAGCCTAACAATCTACTGATACTGTAATGAGAGTTAGTTGACATGTAGTTGCAAAGTTTCTTATAGTGAGTAGAATGTCTAAAGAGATTGCACGTTTTCCTTTTTGTCAGGAGAAATATCTCTGGATGAGAAGAAGAAGGATTAAGAAAAAAAGTCTCTATTTGTTCTCCATTTATTCTCATTACTGTCTAGGAGAAGCAAGTGAGATATAAATTATTTTTCTTCTTCTTTTTTTACGGCTAAGCTTAGATTTTTTTTTATTGATTTTATTTGAACTAACATTCTAGTTCAAATAGAGTCTCCTGGCAGCAAAACGTTAAAGCTTGGGATTCAGCTGCTTTTATATTTTTTTGTTTAATTCATGTACAGCTACAGTTTTATTTATTTATTTCTACTAAAAATATTTTAAATACTGTTTTATATCACATTAACCCACACAGGCAAGTTTCAACAGCCAAAATATTCATAGATAATCTCATGAGAAAGTTTGTTGTGAACTTTAACATTCCAAAAATGTAGCAAATAGTGCACTTCTCCCTTAAATAACTTCTAATAAGACTTTTTAAGACTATTTGTAACTATCTGCAAGTCAAAATCACGCTAACATCCTGCCAAAGCTGTAACTCATGAATTTTTAATTTTCATCATTTCATGCAAGGAAAAAACCTCTTTAAGTATGATTTGAGCATTATTGAAGGTTACACACACAAACAGCTTTCAATGACAGTTGAAAATTACTGCTTATATTGCTGAGGGTTGCTTAAAATGGTTGTTTTTTTAAGATAAATAGTGCTTAATGCACCATATCAGTGGTAAAACGCTGGAGAACAGGCTTATGTTGAACAGTCGTATTAGAAAAAAAGAAGGTAAAAAACAATAATAGTGCTCAACTTAGCCGCCTGCCATTAGCAAGATGAATTATCCAAATCCATGCAAGTGACAATGGCTACAGAGGGAACCTGATCCTGGAGCCTCTACAACCTGAAGTCCCAGACAGCACCAGGAAGCAGACGGAGCACAGAGCACCCCTCCTGAGACCCGGGCATCAAACACACACTTGTATGTACACAAGCAGACACACACACAAAAATATGCACATCTGCAATACATGAACACAGGATCATGGATTTTAGCAGACCACAGAAGTTTAACTAAAGTAGGGAGAAAAGCATTCAGGATTATCAGATAAATATACAAATGTACAAACTATGACAACTAAAAATGAAAAATACACATACAATTGTTAAAGACAATTGTTTTGTACTGTAAGTTTTCTAAAATGTTGTTTAAATATGCAAATGAGGTATTCTGTAATTAAATATGCAGTCATTTGCATACATTTCCAGAACAGAAATCAGAATATTTGGATAAAGCAAGGTTCAAAAGAATAGTTTATTTTGTTGACAAATTAGATTTAACAGAGATGATTTTAGATATCTCTATGTATCACTCCAATCGTTTTTAGGAATAAAAAATTATACAAATAGTTGGATATATATGATGTAAAGTTTGTGTAAAGTGCTACCTAAGTGATTTCTGGCTCAGTGAATGAGATGTATTATTTATTTATTTATTATTTTTTTAAAAATGGCCTACTAAAGATATGTATTGTAATAGAAATCTAAAAATAGAAAGAAAGAAGAAAGAAAGAAAGAAAGAAAGTTAGCTATAAAAGCAAGATAGACCAAAATTAATAAAAAAAAAAAAAAATGTGAAAATTACTATCATGTCATTAATGTCATTAAATTAAACTCTTTTCTTTCTTTCATTTTTTTTTAATTTCTTATAAAACATATCCCAATAATCTGTTTCATTTACAAAAACAAACAAACAAACAAAAAACATTTTACAGTGTTTCTTCAGTATGACTAAATATGTCGGTCCAAGGCCATTTATCATTAACAGTTAAATCATCCTAAATTAATCACAGCCTTTTTCTACATTTTAAGAAAATATTCATGACTACATAGAGTGTAAAATGTGTTTACATCATTTGTGGCCTGCTATCAATTACCCATTGAAAATAAATTAAGTCATATTTAACCCGAAGTATGATTTTAACTGTCCATTTTAGCATGCGTTATGTGCCGTACTGTGTGTGAGTGTGTGTCTGTTGTGGAGTATGTTCCTCTAAACTGAAGCTGAAGTAAGTAGCACTGGTTCTGGGGTTTTCCTGCTGCTCTGCACTGCTGCACATGCAGGGGTGGTGACATTGACTACAAATGAGTTTAAATATTGGATTCAGGGCTGGCAGACCCTGGACCCTACTCCATTACCCTTGGGAGCCTGGCAGTCACATGTAGACATGTGTATCAGATCACATAGGAGAGGATTTGGAGGGAGAAAGCAAGATGGAGTGCAAAAAAAAAAAGAGAGAGGTGGGCAGTGAAGTGAGTCAGTGAATATTTTGTAGGCGTTGAGACTTCTCCCCTCAAGTACTGAACAATATGACCTTTCACAGGAACTGTGAAAAGATAGCTGCACAAATAATATTCCTGTTTTATTAGTGTTATTTTTTTATTTTATTTTATTTTTTTACATTTTGCTAAAATTTACTCACCCTCAGATCATCTAATGTACATGAGTTTGTTTCTTCATTGGAACAAATTTGGAGAAATTTAGTACATCACTTGCTCACCAATGGATCCTCTGCAGTGAATCGGTGCTATGAGAATGAGAGACTAAACAGTTGATACAAACATCACAATAATTCACAACATGACTCCAGTTCTTGAATTATTGTCTTGTAAAGTGAAAAGATGTGTGTTTGTATAGAAATAAATAAACGTTTTAAAAAATAAAAACCTTCATTAAGATGCTTTTAGCTTCAAGCTATTAAAGCCTTTTTTTACGACGGCATTTTAGTAACATGTTAAAATAAAAAAAAATCTAAAATTAGAGAATAAAAGGGTCATCGGATGCCCATTTTCCACAAGTTGATATGATTCTTTAGGGTCTTAATGAAAAGTCTATAATATACTTTGGTTAAAAATTCTCAATAGTAGTGTAAAACAACACCCTTTTTACCTTACCAAAATCAGCTCTGCAAAAATCATCCCATTCTGGTCGAGGCTGCTTTAAATGCAAATGAACTCTGCTCGCCCCGCCCCTCTCTTCTCTCTGTGGAGTGACGAGCCTGTTTACTTTAGCCGCATTTAGCTGTGATTAGTCGCTAAACTTGCTAACTAGCACTTTATTAAGAAAGGCGATCGCAAAGATTGATAAAAAAAACCCTTATACTCTTTTCTGCTGTAAGTGAAGCTGGATGATGAATGATTTGCACGAACATAGACGGATATATGTAGATCGGGAGGTGCATTCCCTTCACAACAAATGTGATCTACTGCATCTTAAGCGGCTCAAATGTCGGGAGTAAATGACGACCACTATGTTCATTATTACATCCAGCAACATAACACCTCAATCGCTCAATTCTTGTTACAGCTGATCTGAGGTAAAATGCTCATGTCAATCAACTATCGTGGGAGCGGCCTCTGTCTGTGTGACGCTATAACGACAGGCATCTGAGAATGGCTCGATTTGAAAAAGGGAATATTATTTTTACAGATTAATTAAAAACCACTGCATGGATTTTTATCATTATAAGGTAGATTTGTACATACACTGCCAACACACATTAATGTTCAAACAACATGTAAAAGTGAACTTAGCATCCGATGACCCCTTTAAAGTCAAAATGTTTGGAGAATAAAGTAAAAATGTTTTGAGAATAAAGTCAAAATGTTTTGCGAATAAAGCCGAAATTATGAGAATTAAATCGTAACAATTAATATTATAATATTTTGAGAGTATAGCCTGTGCATACAAATGGCCCAGATTGGGAGCACCGGGAAAAGTTGCCAGGCCACAGAAATTTTTCTGAATATATGTGAGATTATTAGCAGAAATCTGACCATGCGTTATATTCGCAGGTACAGTATGCCTGGAAATAATATTTCATGTCTTCGATTGAATTTAGTAGGCCTATTTGAAGTGCTCCAGCCACCCAATAATAGTAATAAGCTTTGTACTTTTGGTAAGTCTCAGCTTTCAAAATCTGTCAGTTTTACTGCATATATTTGTTTTTCTTGCTCTTTAATATGGTGTTCATGTGAATCAATTGTCGTTTCAATTACAATGAGACATTAATTTCAATAAATTATTCTGTTTTGTGAAAATTACACCACCTACTCTGGCAAAATGTCTGTGGCATCCAGTCTTTCATTCCTCACATGGATTTAATTAAAAACAGCAATAAAACGTTGCAAAGGTTGATGTGGACTCCAACTGGTTAACATACGTTTTATTTTTGTCTATAATGAGGTATATAAGGACATGTGCAATAGGATATACTCTCAAAATATTATAATTTTAATCTCATAATTGCTACGAATTATCGTAATTTTTGAGTTTATGCGCAAAATATTTTGACTTTGTTCTCATAATTTAGACTTTATTGTCGAAATTGTCACGAATCTGGTCAGTGCCCTACGGACTGCTCACCACCAGATGTCACTCTCATCTTTCCATTTCACTCTGACTGTTACGTTGCACTTCGGACTGCATCTCCCATCCTCCACTGCACTGATTGCGTCGGCCCCCGTGACCAATCAGGCTTCCTATAAAGCCCCGGTCCTTCCCCATGCAAGTCACGGATTGTTAGATTGTATTGTTGTTTATTATTGTTACCGCTTCCTAGTTTCCTGTTCCTAGTTCCCTGTGTTTTGTTTTTCCCGCCTGGTTATCTCGTTTGGACTGTCTAGCCGCCTGCCTTTGGATTATCGCTCGTCATTAAGGACTATTCTCTCGTCTCGCCTCTGACACACCTGTTTGCCGTTTGCTTTGACCCTGCCTGTTTTTCGACTATGTATCTGTCTCGTCCCTTCAATAAAAGCGTGCACATGGATCCACTCGCCTCTCGTCTCACTCACCCCGTTACAGAAATATTTAGTCTTTAATCTCAAAATATTTAGACTTTATTCTTGTAATTTCGACTTTATTCTCAAAATATTACGACTTTAATCTTGTAATCTTATTTTTTTAACATGGTACTAAAAGTCAACTTTTTTCTCACAATTCCGAGTTTAAATCTCACAATTCTTTTTTGGAATTGCGTGATACAAACTTTTAATTCTGACTTTTTTTTCTCAGACTTGTGAGATATAAACTTACATTTGCGAGTAATGAAGTCTGAATTATGACTGAATTATGACTTTATTTATTGACTTTATTTCCCGCAAGTTTACTCACAATTCTGAGAAAATATCAGGGTTTTTTTTTTTTGTTCTCAGTTCTGGAATGTATAACTCACAATTTTGAGTTTATATCTCACAATTTTTTCCCCTCAGAATTGTGACATATAAAGTCGCAGTTGTGAAATATAAAGTCTATTTCTGAGGGCGAAAAAAAAACCCTAATATTTTCTTAGAATTGTGAGTTTATATCTCGCATTTTTGGCTGTACAACTCGCAAATATGAGTTTATATCCTGCAATTCTGTTTATGTATTTTGCAGTTCTGACTTTATAATTGTGAGTTTATTTTTTTACAATGCTGAGAACAAGAAAAGTCAGAATTGTGAGTTGTGAACTTGCAATTGCAAGAAAAAAGGTTTTACCTTTTTTTTTTTTATTTCAGTGACAGAAACGGGCTTCCATATCAAACAGTTGCTCCAGCAATATAGAGTCTTCTCTATATTGCTTTCTCCATGGAAAAAGTCATCTTGTCTAAATCACAAGAGAAATATGTACAGATCAAAAACTTTAGAAGTAAAAATAGTCCAAAACTGTTCTAAACAAATACGTCACTGGATTTTGATGTAAGAGGACAACAAGGCATAGACTATTACTATGGAGAAAGAATTATGATAGTATTTTGGACAAAATCAAAGGTTTAAAGTTAAAACACCTTAATTATAGATTTGTTTATTACAAACATGCAGCTTTTTGCTTTATAAGATGTTAATTGATGGACTGGATTCGTGTGGTCTCATTCTGACGGCACCCATTCACTACAGAGGATGCATTGATTAGCCAACGCTAAATTCATCAAAATCAGTTCCGATGAAGAAACAGACTCATCTAAATCTCAAAATTTCATTTTTGGTTAAATTATTCCTGTTTCACAGTATGGTTAAGATTTTGATATTCTCATACTGAAATAGACATCTTATTTTTATCAATTTCACCTTGAATGTCATACACCTTTACCCACAATGCATGTGCTAGCTTTTAGAAAATTAGTTGATAAAATCCCAGCACTTTGTCTCACACTGTGTTTAGACTCTGACACATTGTGTCTCGGGGGCAGCGTAAAGCTGCTGTTGTCAGTTGCAGCGTGTTTGATATTAACACATTGTCTTTGTCATAATGGCGTCCTCCTGGTTTGTGCCGCGCTGCTCGATCGTCTCCAATGGCCAGCAGAGCACTGATGAGGCCTGACATGTGAAGTATGACATCATGCCAGTGGGTGGCCTGTCGGAGGGGCTGCACCAGTGAGGTCACAGGTCCTGTAATGACTTCCTCAGGGTTCGGCAGCAGCTGCAGCAGAAAGCGCTGAGCCTTGGATGCTTCTCTGTATGTCTTTTCTGTTTTTGTCTCTCTTTTGCCTGTAGATGTTGGGCTTCTCCTTATTATCTTATTCTCTCTCTGTCATTCATTCAGCAATCCAAAATAATTATCCAGCTCTGGCTCATCCTCATTTGTACACCTTGCCAATATTGCATGTCCATTTGAAAAAGAGCCAATTATTTTTCAATCTCATGATGTAAATGGCAAGTTGTTTTCAACCAAGCCCTGAAACCAACCAAGCCCTCTTATCTGGACTGTATTTCTTTTGTTTCTACATTCAGAATAAATTAAAATGGTCTAAAAACACCCAAACTACATTCCAGCTTTGTGGTTTACATGTCAGCAGGTTCATGTGACATTTGCAGAGGAACTGCAGCTACAGGTCACCGTCGCAGGCTCTCATCCGGATTTATTCTGGGCTGAATCATAGCAAGCCCCGGGCTGTCTTGATAAATAGCTACTACAGGCAAACGGAAGAGTGTGCTCTTTGACTTCGTAGGTCATGCTGCCTTGTTGTGGGGACATGGACTAATGCGATCTGAAGTGTTAAGTTATTATGGTGAAAACTAGACCAGCGCTCTGTAAGCGAGGAAGAGAAGTCAGGTAGAAGGAGAAAAGCGGAACGAAGGAGGAGGAAAAAGAGAAGGTCACAGAAGAAGGAGAGAGAGCGAACAAATGAGCAGCTGAAGAGGACAAGTATCACTGTGATGGTATTAGAAGAAGGTGAAATTGCTACCTGATGACTACGGAGAGGAATGCAAGAGAGAAGAACAAGGAAGGAGAAAGATAAAAAAGAGAGAGGGATAGAGAGAATAAACAACCATGTAACAGGTTTGACTCACATTTACACAGTAGCTTACAAATTTGTGTAATTTACTTCCTTTTTTTTTTTTAACTTGTGCGCCACCTTTTTAGATCACTGCGTCTTGCACAAGATCCTGCAAAAGATGCTAGTCTACAGTCAAACGCACATGCCTACCAAATAATTACATAGAAAAACCAATGGAAAAGCTTTTAGAATGCAAAAACACATTCTGTGTGAACGGGCTATAACTGATGTCAATTTCCTTTTCTGTTCCCTGCTATCAGTGACTATCCAGGGCTCACAAAATTTCAAAATCCCTGGTAGCCCTTTGGGAAGACATACTTCACATTTTGGTAGCCTAAAATGAATTTAACTACCCAGAATAAAAATATTGTCTGAACTTTGCTGTGGACAAATAAGCATGATTGAAAACTTCAATGACTGTATTTTTTCTTCAAATAATAAGTCAAGAGTTTAGGGGTGCAACGGATCACAAATATCAAGGCTTGGATCATAATACAGGTTTTGAGTCACAGATCAAATTTTTTATTTTTTTATTTTAAAGAACGCTTTTCTTCAATACCACAGTAAAAACTAGCATAACTAATAAAGATCAAACATTATTAAAGAGCAGTTCATATGTTTTTTTTTTAAGTGCCCTAATATTGTGTTGGAGTTTTCTACAACAGGTTTAAATGCATCTATGGTCAAAAAACTTCTCTCAAAACATACATTTATGCATAAAGCCATTTGTCAATGATCAGTTTTGAGTGTAATGTCTGTAAACTCCTCCCTTCCATAAGCCTACTCTGCTCTGATTGGTCAACTGGCCAAGCCTGTTGTGATTGGTAGAGAGAAGATTACTTAAGCAAGTTAGCGAGTGCTACCATCTGCGTTGCCAAGTCCGCGCACAGTAAAAAAAAAAAAAAGTTTTTTTTATCTTAAAATAATTTGTTACCCTGTTGACTTAAAATTTTTAGTTTAGTCAACTAAAATATCCAAGTTGTCACTTAAATTAACATTAAGTAACTTAAAATTTCAAGTTGACTAAACTAAAAAATTTAAGTCAGCAGGGTAACAAATTATAAAGTAGTTTTTAATGTCGCTGGTTGAAGCGACATTTTCCCCATTTACCAGGGGAAACCTGACAAAAAGCGTGTATTTTACACCCCTGAACGCGATTTTTAATGGGGGACCCCCCTTGAAACGTGACTGGGCTAGTTTTGAGTAGCAGTTGGGTGGGTTTTGTTGTGAAAACCTGGTAACCCTGAGCATGCACCTTTACGTAAAACAAAAATATATTGCTGCAATCCGTTCTTAAAATAATGACATAAAAACATTTTGTTTAACACTTATGCAAGCGAATTGTGCCCACAGCTAAAGTTTAGCTCCTAAACTGTAAACCCTTAACAAAACAATAATGGTGGATACATTAGCTGAGTGCTAACACGGACAAACTAATGAAACAATACAGTTTGTAAATAAAAATATGTCTAAGCTACATTCTTTATTATTAAACGAAGTAATCAGAACAACGACAGTCTACATTACTCGACACATTCTTAAGAAATAGTGGGTTCACAGCAAATTATCAGAACTATTTCAGCAAGACAGCAATATCGTGGTTTACCTGGAAACCTAAAGCTGCACTAGGTATCACATATTAGCACAAAAAAACAGATATTTTGAGCACTCACTTGAAAATCTACACATAATGTATCAATCGTACTTACAGGTTGTGGTTTGGAGATGATTGTTGGTCCAAAAAAAGAAGATTAGAAGCCAAAGAAGATAAAAGCAAGAATTATAGAAGCAGTCCTCTGTAAAATGACATGCACAACCAAATGTTCGATTGTATTGCTGTGGTATCGTGGAAAAACTTAACCACTGAGTCTTCACATCATTATCTTTCGGCAATAAAAAGAAAACAAACTTGCTTTCACAGAGCACAACACAGCATCTTCTCGACATGATGTAAACACACTAACTAGCAGAAGTGTTTGTGGGCAGGTCAGACTGTCCGTATTTTGCAGGCAGGCGGTATATATATATATATATATATATATTTTGTTTGTATTTGTCCAGTCAAGTGCAAGGAGACATAAAAGACGAATCAATTCTGTTCACACGCTGTCTGAAATGTGTGCCTCTCTGTTTTTGCATGTAAATAACAGCGCGTGATTACCGAATTCTCTTTCGCCTCTTTTTCCGCTTGGTATAAATACTTGAATTTTAAAACTTAGAAACTTGTGCAAATGATCAACTACAATCTGTTTCACCGCTACAAGCAAGTGAACAATGCAAATCAGTAAAGGGATTATATATAACAAATCAAGATGATGCATTTTGGTAGCCCAACTGGAAAACACAACAGCCCCAGATAGTCAGGCTAGTTATTTAGCGAGCCCTGCACCTGTTAAAGGAGAAGTCCACTTCCAGAACAACAATTTACAAATAATTTACTCACCCCCTTTTGGAAGTGGACTTCTCCTTTCACCACAGACAGTTACTAATGTAAATATCAAAGATGGCGACATCTATAATGCTATAAAGTCTTTTCACAGTTGACAAAACAAGAGTGCAGCTTTTATACCTAGTGAAAATTGCAGCATTGGGTCGCCTGTGGACCAGAAAACTGACGCCAGGAAGTAGCTGAAAATATGCAAGTGTGGTATTTGTGAGAGACAGCTAGCGGACACAACTTTTAACTTGAATGTGCAAGGCTTCTGGTGTCACATGTAAGCAACATGAATGTACATATTTGTGTTTTTGAAAAAACAATGTTTATGTGTGCTTAGTGAAAAACTAAAAAATGTTTGAAAATTTGAGCAGATTGCAAATTTCCCATCTTTTGGCACCGTGCTGAGCTTAAGTCATTATGACAACCGATGTAGTTAAAACAGATTTTGACAACACAGTCTGAACAAACAGTTCCGATTAAAATCAGTTGCAAAATGTCAGTCCTAGAGATTAAACATACACACACACACAGACACAAATTGGGCGCTGTGTGACCAAAGACAGAAAGAGATGGGGGTGAGGAGGAGGAGGAGGAGGACATCAGTAATATCCACAGAGAAGGGAGGAGATGTAGGTAGTTATTTTTTTGAAAATGAAAATTGTGAGTACAGTATCTAGCACAGGGGCCTGTACTACACAGTGTTGCCTTGTTAGAGCGCATTGTTTGGCGGAGGAGCGCTGTTTGTTTATCCAAGCTCAGTTGAATAATGCAGTAGTAACTCAACTCTCCAAGTCTCCTGAGCAAAAGCCTCAGCACCTGTCAGAGATCTGCTTCGCCTGTCGAGAGAGATGCAAAGACGAAAACACGCCATTGTTACAAAGCCAAATAAAGTCCAAGTAATCGCTTACAGATGGCAAAAACAAATCACAGCTGTTAATTCCACGTGAAACACAAAATATGAAATATAAATGAAGCTCGAGGGGAATTCGGAAAGCAAATCTACAGATCCAACCACCAATATCTCTTTATTACAAAATATGAAAACGTGCCAAACTGTAAGAAACACAATATTGCCTATTGGTACATTAAATGTCAGCGTCCTTATTTAGTTAAGAAAGGGATGGAACTAACAGATAGATTTGATTAAAAGGGATAATTCAGCTAACAGTAAAAATTACTCATCCGCTTGTCGTTCCACAATATAGTTTGCTGTATTTTTCTATTTATTTATTTTATATTCATTTTGTGTGTGTTCCTTAGAAAAACAACAGCATTCAAGTTTGGAAAGACACAAGGGTGTGTAAACAATGACAGAATTTTCATTTTTGGGTCAACTATTCCTAGGTGCAAATATAGGGCAAAATTGAGATGGAAAGGGGAAAAAGTCAGATTCAGTGATGCGTCTGTGATGTCACTACACTTTAAGAGCACAAAGGCTTTGCTATGCTGTCTGACAAGCCTGTGTTGAGAGGTAAAGCGAACACCTGTCTACTGTCACCAGTCTTCACAGCTCTGCCATTGCCCAAAACTCACAGATAAGTCCCCATGAACAGTGAACGCTATACCTATCCTCCCTCACATGCCATCTGCAGCCTTATAGCGTGTAGGTTCCTCAAGGTTGAAGGTGAGAGTTACTGGATGGATTGTTGTTGAAGGGTTTTGTTGAAAACGTTGCGTTTAGAGAAGGGGGGACTGTGGCATGTGATAATTAGTCCAGCTATTTACACAAGCGTGAAGAAAACAAAACGTGGTGGTTCCAGAGCTCAAAAGTTTTAATTGGATTCTCAAAAGAGAACTTCGTGTTAATTGTATGGGCATTAGCAAGTGTTGCAAAACTATTTGTCTTGCAGTCTTTGTTTTTAAGCTGTGACTGCCAGAAAACCTGGAAAATAAATCAGATGAATCTTTATTTATCAACACAGATCCAAGGCCGCAGGAATTTGTTTCACACTGTATCGACATGAATAGCACCTCATTAGAAACCTTGGGGTTAAAGAAACGTCTGTCATTTACATAATTTTCCATTCTGATATGGAAACAAAAAAAGAGAAATTTTAAAGAATTGAACTAGTTTCATGTTATTACTATGAATGGGGATAGGGGCTTTGATATATTTATTCTTTTTTTAAATAACAGTAGCATAAAAGTGGTCCATACAACTTGTACTGCATAGACCAACTGAATGTTTGCAAACAGTTTTTTAAAATAAATTTTAAAAAGGTAATTTGAGTTTATATTTCAAAATTCTAATTTTATTCACACAATTGCAAGATTATATTTCAAAATTCTGATAAGAAAAATCAACTCGTCATTCTCTCTTTTCTCCTCGGTTTACATCACACACTTCTGAGTTTTTTTCCTCAGAACTGACAAACTTGAGTAAAATCAAGGAAAAGGAGATATAAACTAGGAAATACAAACTTGCATTTGTTAAAATAAAGTCAGAAATGTGAGATAAAATTGGTAAATGATATGTAAAATATTATAGTTTTTATACAATATGTCACCTATGAACTGCATATGTGAATATTATGTAGACCTATTGTTTAAATCAAATTTATGATAAAAGTCGAGTAATCATAGCAATTTTCATCCATAGTCTGTCTGTTTAAATGTCTGCGTTTACCTTCAAATGGCATCTTTGACGACAGTATTCAATAAAAAAGATTTGCATTCTGATTCTGACATCCAAAGACAAAACCTTTTTTTCTCTTATTCTATGGATTTTACCCGTTTTCCTCCACTTGTTACCAGTGTTTTTCTGCCACCACAATGTGTGCGCAACTGCAGGTGACGTAACTGTGATGTGTACTGTACATTAGTGTTGTCACGATACCAAAATTTGGACTTTGATACGATACCTGACTAAAATATCATGATACAACTACCGAACTGATACTGCGAAAAAAAAACACAGAACAACAGGAAAAGTAATTTAATAATAGATGATCCAAGTGGAGATTATAGTTATTTTATCTATTAAAACAAAGCATTTCATCCCCCCTTTAAAAAAATAAAAAAAATAAAAAATAATAATGTCAGTGCCACAGGATTATGGTGAACACCTACCGAGCCTACAGGAGCCTTTGTTATTAATAATAAGAACCTAGATGCAAGTAACAAACTAAAGGACAACTACAAAAAACACTAAGACACAAATGAAATAAAGAGGGCCCTACAAATTGTTTAATTAATACAAGTTTAATTTTTAGTAAATTCCATTTTAATTTTTCTAGACTCTATTTTAATGGTAAAATAAAAAAAAAAGCAAAAAGCATGTCTAATTAATTAAAATCATGAATCTTGCAGAATTTAACAGCAATTTATTAAAAGTTTAACAAAAATTACTTGTTTTTAAGGCTGTATGAAATACGTTTTATTATTCTTCTCAAATTCAGTTTTATTTGTGAATCTCTTTTCCATTAATTTTCTGGATTCTATTTTAATCGTTTCATTACATTTTAATAATCAAAAGCTTGTCTAATGAATTTATAAAGGATAATTAGATCTGATAAAGAATTAATTTATTATAGAGTATTTATTTATTTATTTCAGAAATACTGTGTTGTGTATTTACAATTTTCTGGTAGATAAATTCTGGTAAATATTTTTTTCTGGTTAAAATCCTTTAAACATTGTTTTAATAATATTTTTTATTAGTAGTAGTAGAACTATCTTTACATTAAGTAATATATTAATATATTTCTGACTGTGAAGTTAAACCAAACTTTTATTTTGACGGGCTGCTGTGAAGACCTTCATTCTATGACGATGGTTTTCCGCAAAAGAAACGGTAAAATGCTCATGAAGTGACTCTCAGAGCAGTTCTAGAGATTATGGTCATGTCAGAGTCTGAAAATACCGCAAGCATCACACGTATGTGTGTAACATTAGTAAACAAAACTACGCGCAGACACGCAGAAATACGGCTCTTATTAAAATACATTCTTAAAGTACCGGCACTAGTAAAATGCAGAATCGTACTGTTTTTAAAAGCAGGGATTTAGAAAAAAGCGATACTTTTTAAAATACCAGTATATCATGCAACACTACTGTGCATTGGTCTATATTTTAAGTCATCTCAATCCATATGATTGCTTCATATAAAGAATAGATTGAAATTTAGAAATAAGTGTTTTTTTTAAATATATATTAAAGAGTTAGTTCACCCAAAAATGAAAATTCTGTCATTAATTTCTCAGCCTCATGTCGTTCCAAACCCGTAAGACCTTCGTTCATCTTCAGAACCCAAATTAAAATATTTTTGATGAAATCCGAGAGCTTTCCGACCCAGACAGCAACGCAACTACCACATTCAAGGCCTAGAAAGGTAGTACGGATATCGTCCATGTGACATCAGTGGTTCAACCTTAATTTTCTGAAGCTATGAGAATACTTTTTGTGTGCAAAGAAAACAAAGAGACCAGTCGGAACCATGTGTGTCCATTTCTGTAGCCACACACCATCCAAACATGATCATATTAGACATCCCACCATGACAGAAACTCAGAGATCATAACCTATCCTTCTTATCCACCAGCCCGGATGTCCTCCATCACATTAATCAAACGGTGACATCCTACAACAGTGAGCAAAGTGTGAATTGAACCATAGCGGCAAACTTCAGAGCTCAGTCGAACTCCCAACCCCAAAGTATACTTAATTTGACAAAGTATCTGTAATAAATCACACACTCATTCTAAAATAACCACTCCATTTATATTCAGATATTAAAGGGCTGGACATTCTCCTTTAAAATGTAGAGTTCACTTTGGTTGGAGAATAAGAGAGACCACTGTAATGACTTCCAGATAGCTGTACTCTCCGAGAGGGCCATACATCATACTTTAACAAGTACCAATCAACACATCTCCACTCTGTTCACCCTCCCCGTCCCCTTCTTCAGTCTGCCTGGTAGGTTGTGGAAAATTGTGTGTGGAATACTCACATATGGGCAAGAGGGAAGTCTGCCTGGTGTCCTGTGTGTGATACTGCTGTTGATATTTTTATAACGTCAATGAAATCGTAAAAGAGGAGAATCTGCACTTGTCAGATATCCGCTCAAAAATAAACACCTTGCCTTGAGACAAAGACAAAGTAATCAGTAACATTAATCAGTAACAGATATTGGATGCGTATTGGTAAATAGCAGTGTTTTATTTCATTTCTATGTTATTTAATATATGAATTTATATGTGAACGATATATAGATACTCTTTTGTAGATGATAATGTCAGAGGGCCGCCCGTTTAAAAAAAAAAAAACACTGACTGATTAAATATGTGTGGGTTTGTGAAAGAGAGAAGCAGATGAGAAAAATTAGCATCAGTGGGGTGAATGAAATATTAAAGCCCTCTAATGAAAAATAGGAGGTTTGCGTTTTCTTTTTACACTTTCAAATGTATTTATTAATTTATAGTTTTAAATCACAGCCATTTCATTTGTAGCTGAGGAGCATCAAGCAAAAAGGATGGTTTAAAATTTTAATGAATAAACAATGTCCTTTCGCTGAAATGTTACATGGGTCTTTGAACAATGCACCAGCAGCAATTAATCAATACGAGAAGAAAATTACATTTCATATTTAACAGAATATGAACTCTAGCTTAATAAATGATATCTTCTTTTAATTTAATTGGCGTCAGCTCAGATCTAGCAGATTGCTAATAAAATTCAGGATTTCCATATTTAATGATGCATGCTTTTCGTGCTAAATTTTACAGGGGAAATGTTGTCTTTAATGAACCTTAGAGACAATCCTAATAGACATTGTCTTTAACAAATGTAACTTCCCTTGCATTAAAGGTCCTCTGGTTGATTCTGCTGATTTAAACACATTTAGCCAGTTCTGGAGAGCCAGAGAATTATGATGTTCTTCCTACTGTTTTTGTTTGCTGTATTACTGCTGCATTATCCATTATTCAAAATAGCACAAAATTAAATAAATAAATTTTAAAAAAGGCTCTTGCGAGCTACTCTTCCCTCTCCTCGCTTGGGTTAAAAGGCACGGTTCATTTTGGAGGAGTCTGCAGCGAAAATGGGAATAAATGGATGTCAATTTCCATTTTAAATTGGTAGCCAATG
Source organism: Labeo catla (assembly GCA_012976165.1). Taxonomy (NCBI): domain Eukaryota; kingdom Metazoa; phylum Chordata; class Actinopteri; order Cypriniformes; family Cyprinidae; genus Labeo; species Labeo catla. Next base: position 273,605 of record VONZ01000234.1, read on the forward strand.
ACCCATGGAGGAAGCCCTTTCCACCACAGACAGACAGAATAACTCGAATTAGAAGCGCCTGACATTTCAGTTAATTGCTGCGAGTGTGGCCGGCTTCTGCAGTCACCTCCAAACCAGGTTCAATTAAGTCTTCACCTTTGCAGAGTGTTTGGAGGGGAGGAGAGACGGAAGACGGTTAGGAAGAGTGATGCTTAGACTGAGGATACTGACAACTCGGGTTTCTTACACAATGAAGTCTCAATAGTTGTTATGAAGTTTGAATCTTGTTTTATTTTGGCAGAGGGCTGAATTTGGGTGGGGATAAAAACTGATGTCTCTGACGTAGCATCTTAAAGGGATAGTTCACCCAAAAATTAAAATTATTTTCATCATTATTTACTCACCCTCCAGCCATCCTAGATGTATATGACTTTCAGACGAATCCCATCGGAGTTATATCAAAACTTATTCTGCCACTTCAAAGCTTTAGAATGGCATAGACGGGTGTTTCTCTTCATCAGTCCAGAACAAGTCCAATAAAGTGCATCCATCCATAATAAAAAGTGCCTCACACGGCTCCGGGGGGGTGAATAAAGGCCTCCTGTAGTGAATCGATGCATTTTTGTAAGAAAAATATCAATTTTTAAATTGTAAGAATCACTTTAATCTAGCTTGCACTGACTGCTCATACACGGAAGGAGCACTTGGACGTGACGAATGCACAAAATAAGCATTTGTAAAAAAGAATGTCGGAGGATTTCGATATAAACCAAGTAGGCCAAGAGTAAGGAAACTTTGCTTCCTTTGCTCCTGTAAACAAACGTTGGTTTGTGCGAGACTCATCGGCACAGGTGCAATGCCTTATATCGTACGTTTATCCACCCAGACCAGTCGGCGTAAGATAGATTAAAGTGATTCTTACATTTTAAATATGGCTATTTTTCTTACAAAAATGCATCGATTTGCTGCAGGAGGCATTTATTCCCCCCTCTGGAGCTGTGTGAGGCATTTTTTATTATGGATGGATGCTGCACTTTATTGGACTTGTTTTGGACTGATGAAGAGAAACACCCGTCTATGCCATTCTTAAGCTTGGAAGTGCCAGGATCATTTTTAATATAACTCCGACTGGATTCGTCTGAAAGAAGGAAGTCATACACACATAGGATGCCTGGAGGGTGAGTAAAAAATGGGGTAATTTTCATTTTTGGGTAAACTATCCCTTTAACTTTTTTGACACCATATTTCAGACTTGACAACTTTCATCATCATTCTCAAAAATCCAACACCGGTGAAGTTCATGAGTAATATTGTGCAAAATGCTCTGTATTACATGAGTATTATATCACCAGGAAGTCAGTGTTTTGTTTGTTATTAAAAATTATTTCATTTTCGTTGCTGTGTGGTTATTTTATGAAACCTTGCCAGTTATATGTACTAATTATAAAAACTAATTATTCAATAAAATGTTGTGGGACTTTGAATGGGCATCAGGATATTCTTGAGAAACGTGTGAATAAAATTATTTAGTTAGTTATTTTTCTTTTCTTTGCAATTAAATCCTTACTACCTTTATTGCTCTTGAACATGGTAATTACATTGCTGTGCAGGGTCAGAAAGCTCTCGGATTTCATCAAACATATCTTAATTTGTGTTCTGAAGAAAAACAAAGGTCTTATGGGTTTGAAACAACATGAGGGTGAGTAATTAATGACAGAATTTTCATTTTTGGGTGAACTATCCCTTTAAGAAATATAAATGGATAGATATAAAGTAGCAATTATAAGAAATAAAGTCGCAATTACCTTTTTTTTTTTTTACTCTTGAGGCAGACTTCCATAATAATCAGCTTTCAGTCAGGATAAAAACATTTTTTTTCCTTTAAAGGAACAAAAAGACACACACCCCCTCTCTCAGCAGTCAAACCCCTCTCAGTGCCCACATTACATTAATATACAAAAACACCATCGCAACAAATGAGGCTATTGAAGTCTCACATTGGCAGCTAAATCATTCTAGTAGGATCAGAGGGGGAATTGTTTAAATTGGCTTTCATTATTCAAGGTCTGTATATGATTTGCGCTGCCCCTCTAATTACTAGGGGTACTGACCACCGGGAGCAGTTGACTGAGGCAATGCTAAATAGGTTTACCTGCAACAAGATTTGAAGGTCAAACTGTTTATCCCTGTACCTCTTTCGGCCATCCAAGTTTTAAAAAAAGACACAGCAAAAGAAGAAAGATGACGATGTTTTGAATCTGGGCTGATATTTTGCAGATGGTTTGGCAAGCTATTGAAACACGTATGTAGTAGATCAGAAAACAGTTTACGGTAATTTAGGTGGTAAAATGATCAAAAAGAGTGTGTAATTTCTCATGGCATAATGATTAGCCCAATGTCTTCCAGGCATTAGACATCTAATACATTCTTCCTTTTGAACCATTAGTTCTTTCTCTGCTTGCAAAGTCAATCAGGTCATTAGTCAGAATGGAAAGTGCTGTAAAACTCCTGGTGCATATACTAGCTGGTCTAAGAAAGCACTACTTTAGGTTAAAAGTGACACTTTAACTGCAGTGCATGACCTTACTCTGAGCTTCGTAATGGTTTTATCCTTTGTCAGCTAATACTTAAATTTGTCTGAGGAAAGTCTGTATTTGAGGTGCTCTTTTAAAAAAATTGCCCTATTATCCGGCATGCATGTTTTATCATTGATTTAGGGTTAGAAGATCAGTTGTTATCGCCATTTTGGTCTACTTCTTGGTTTACTTCTAAACCAATCCAAACTCTCAGGGGTGAATTTACCAAACACTTTTGTTACTTTAGCGTGTGGTTAGCTTACTTGCTAACCACTCACAATTCAGTATAACCACAACTGTACTGGTATGCGCAATAGTTTCTATATAAATGGACAACTTGCACTGAACTTTCTTTGTTACACAAATATTACAGCTTGCTAATTTTCGGTTATATATTTTCATGTTATGTGTATGTGCTGTAGTCACCTAACAATCACCTTAAAAATGTCCGCAATATGATTTACAAACCTGTACATTTTCAGGGATATAAATGTTACGATGATTACTGCATACAGAATTTTTCAAACTCAAAAGAACATTAAGTTTTAATCAAACCCAAGCTGATCTGAGAAAGCAGTGGCTGGCAAACATACAAAATTATTTCACCACAGGGTGTCAGTGCTCTAAACTAGTTATTTCGTCCACAATACTGCAGTGAACGAGACCTAATGAATAAGATCAGTGATTTATTTATATTACATTTTACATTGGCAATCAATGGTACTTTTTAAGATTAATTAATTATGTTTAACATATTTACATTTCTTTAGGGCAAGGTACCGCATTCATTTAATTATTTTAGACTGCAGTTAGAACACCAACACACAAGCAAATCCGGTTTATCAGTCAAATTCATTTTAAATGGTAACTCAACAGCGAAATGTGATCTGTAAGTAAGAAACACTTCAGAAGATGAGCAGTAGACTTAAATATATGCATTCAGAATGCACACTTGTAAAGAAGCATATATTTATAGGAACATTTAGGCAGGTTCAGTATAATTAATGTTAATATAATTCATGAGAAAATGATTCATTGTTTTAATCATCTGACAGCCTTGAAACGTAGTAATAATCTGTATTCTCTTGCGTTCTCAACTTCAGAATCATTAGCCCTATAAGTAAACAACTAGAAGAATAACAGTGCAATCTATGATTATGACAATAAATTAAAAACATGTAACAAATACCTGTTTAGAAGCGGATGACACTGGAAGCCTTGCGCAGTCAAGGAAAATATATCCATCCCCGCTCTTTAGTTTAATCCAGCCTATAGATGCCACATTCGACCGCTCTAAACATGACGAGGCGTCCGCCATCTTGCCACCGCACTTGCTGCGCGTCTACATTTAAATTAACGAATTTGCCCGCGCAAAAGACGCGACATGTGAATGCTAGCTGAATTTAAATTCCTGAACAAACTGGATAAACATTAACAGGTAAGAATGTGTTGGTTTGTGTTTTTAATAGGTATGATACAGTTTTTTTAAGCTAAAGTACCTTTTAGCAAATGGCTTTGTTTTATTGTATTGTGTTAGTTTAGAAAAAGCATCTGCTGAAGTCTACTGCAGATTCATACATGAATATCATTTCAGTTGCAGACACATAGAGAACTTTCTCTTGAGTGATATCTATGGTTTAATCAGAAATTGTTTAGAATATATGCTCATGATCTTTATCTATTGATTGTTATGAGCAAAATTCAACATAAACTAGAGAGGGTTGCATTCAAGTCACGATTTGGTTTTACCCAGATGGCCGGCCATACTGGTGATACTCGGATGTAAACAACAGCACGGATTGCACAGTTAATGTACTACTGAATATGTTGTTCTGCTAATCTATTTTGTCTAAACCACAGAAAAACATGTGGAAGCTGCTAAATCATATAGAGAAGGACTTAGTAAGCAGAAAAGGGTGCAATATTTTTACAAACTAATGTTAATAGGTAGTAAAGATACATACAAGCAGTATTAATTAAGATATTAGTCTAATATTTTACCTACCTGACTGGAAATGATTAGACCAAATTGTTTTCAAAATTTATGCTCTGGAAATCCTGGTTCAGTTTGGCCAACCACAGATGTCTTTTGCTCCTCAGACAGTTTTTTGCACTGTTCTCCATAATTTGTTATAACTTTTGGCAGTCTATAGTACTCCAAATGTTTCCCGGTTTGACCGATTAGTACAACCTAAAACATGACAACAGCTGACCATTTTCAGCAGAAATAATCAGCAAAATATGCAAGTTTTGCTCAGCTCAGTGGCATTGTTTATGTTCAGTGCCGCCAGTATGACCAATTGATGACGTGTCGTGAAAACACTATTTATTATTTTTAAATTGAGCTCCATTTTTTAGCATTTTCCTTGTGTTTTAAATAAAGTGTGCCTTTATCCATTCCTAACAATGCCAGACTCTCATAAGAAGCTTAAGCTGGACTCTTTGTCTAACGATCACATCCTGTTTATTTGTAAAAAAAATAAAATAAAAATCCAGGATTTGGGCCGGAGTGTGAATTCACAAACAGGCCAATTAAAGGAAGCTATTAATTTAGTTGCATTTGTCAAAGGGCTCAGGCAACAATTAGTACTATTAATGCAATCTTGTCACATGTCGCCATGCCACATGGAATAGCTTCTCACAAGCTGTTCCATGGATCCCTATCAAACCAAATAATTCATTTGGCCCCGGCAGCCCTCACTATGCTAAAATCCCTCTCTTTCTCTTTGACAGAGAACAAGCCTGCGGGGGGAACCATGCTTTCTATGAGGGGACTGTCAATTCTTCTTAGAAGCTCTGTCATGCGCATGTGTGGTTTGCGTAGACGTGTACTAATGCATTTAAGATATTGGCGTATGATTGTCTAAGTAATGTGACACAAGCACTTACGCGTTAGCAAAATGGGGTGTTGTGTTTAGTTCGCCGTGTGTGCTTGATTTGATACATGCGCGCTGGAGGAGAATAAATCTCTCACTTTGTTGAAATTGGCATGAAGAGGTAGTCATGCAAATGAACAAGACTCTAGTTTTGATATGTTCATAGATACACATGTATATGCATATAACAGTATATGGTTGTTCTCATAATAATACAGCTAGTCATCAACACGCTTGTGCTAATATTATATAAATCTAGTAAGTTTGATTAATTTCCATTTCTTTAAATCAGTATTTCAAATCACGTAACAAAAAAAGGCAATAGCAAGACAGTCTGTCATGAAAGGAAAACAGTTTATTCATGTTTGAAATTACACATAACTACCACAAGGAAGACTTTTCAGTCCAGGGTGTAGTCTGGTTAGAAAGAAACACGAAACATCTTTAATACATTAGAACCACTGCCACAAATAAATTTTGTATGACTTTTTTATCAGTTTCAGAATCACATACGATACAAAAAAAGAGAAAGAAAGTCGGAACCCTGTCACACAGAGTTTGAAATGTACAATTCTGAATACTGAAACCTCTATGCATTACAGGTTTTCTTTCTTTTTTCTTTTTTTTTAAATCATGGGTTTTTGTTTATTAATTTTTTATTTCTTTTTTGCATGAATTAGTAACAAGATGAGCAACATTCAAAATGTTCTTCAGTATTTACAACAGTTTTACTGTTTGGTGTTAATTTTATGATCGTATTTCCCCCTCCCTGTTCCAGCACAAAATTCCCCTCCACCAGCCACTGTACTCTCCGTACTCTCCGTGTTATTCGTATTATTAATATTATGGTTCTTTTTTTTTTTTTTTTTTTAAAAAGTTGCAACAAAGCAACTTAGTTTTCTTAGAAGGTTAAAATATACATTAGATTACATAAAGAGCGAGAGAGAGAGAGAGACAGAGAGAGCAAATTTCTTACAAGATGGAACCGAATCTAACAAAAGTAAAAAAATGTTTTTAAAAAGACAAAAAAAGAATGACAGAAAGTAAAAGACAAAAACGGTGGTGGTGGTGATTTTGTTGAGAGGTAGTCAGTGAGAGCACTATAAGCTAAAGAAATGTTTTAAATCTATTGGTTTTCTATGAGTTTCAATGAGGTAATAAAGCTGAGTATTTATTTGTGAGATGTATAAATACTCTCAAGCTATGTCATATACAAGAACGTTTTTAAAATGGAAAAATTGCCAGAAGAGCGTCCAACAAGATGACCCATGTTTCCTTTTCACATCTTCTACACTTGCTTCATTAATCGTAGTGGACTGAATATCGATTATGTTTTGTGTTTTTAAAAAAAGACATTAATTGCCAGGTATTTCAAAAAATCACCCCCCAAAATGGAGTGGATTGCCTTCCATTGTGGTCTTGTTTAAGTCATTGCTAGGTGTGATATTAATAAAAACTCAAAAAATTCAAAAAGAATATCAACAATGAAGTCCCCAAGCTGCCTTCTGTAGCATTTAGCCCTGTTAAATGCATCGATTAGCATCATATGAATATACTTTTGTAAGTATCAGTTGTATTCCTGCACTAAAGCTTTGCCGACAGTTGGTTAGAATGACGGAGAGGAGTTATGAACTCAAAAGAAGAGGAAAAACCCTATTAACTCACATACATTTTGAGCTTGTACACTTCAAATGATAAAAGAAACAAAACATACTGGTTTAATATGATTGGAGGAGAGATCGTTAGTAAAAACCGCAGTGGACTGATGTTACGGCTAAGAAATGTCCAGCTTCCGAAACACTGTGGAAAAGTACTGTGGATGATTCCGTGAGGATGTTTCTGGATTAGCTGTGAGAGTTTATTCTGTGTCTCTGATTGGTCAGTCTGTGGGTTTGTAATTCTGTGATTGGTTGTCCACAGCTTGGGAAGGGGCCTTGTCAATGAGGAGATCAGTTCGAGGTATCAGAGTGCACACTACCAGGGCCTTCTGTAGGGGAGATCACAGAGGATGGAGTCGTAGCATCCTGCCATCCCCCATTACCCTAAAAAACAAAACAGAAAAAAAGAAAAGTAAGTCATTTCATAGTGAAAAAAAAAATACACTTTATATATACACACACTCTGGTGGGCAAAAGCTTGGAATAATTCTTTTTAAAATGTTTTTAAAAAGAGGTCACTTATGCGATGTATTTTGTGCTTATGCTCCATATTTTTTTGAATGCTGAAAACAATTTTTCATGTTTTTCAAATTTCATGGAAACTTCATATACTACCATTCAAACGTTTATTATAGTAAATTACAAAAAAGAAGAAAGAATGAAATTATTACTGCAAGGATGCATTAAATTGATCAAAATGACTGTAAAGACATTGATAATGTTACAAAAAAGTATCGCAAAAAAGATAAAAGATAGATAGATAGATAGATAGATAGAGAAAAAATACCAAAAACTTTTCAGCATTAATATTATTAATAAGATTAACAACTGAGCGCCAGTAATAACTAAGCTTCAAATTAGCATAATTTATTCATCACAGGAATAAATTACATTTTAAAATAAAACAGAGGATAGTTTTGAAAATGTAGTAGTAGTTAATAATAATAATAATAATAATAATACAGTTATATTATATTATCAAACAAATAAACAAATAAATAAACAAATATTTAAAGATTATTTAAATTAATAGCTGATCTATGATGCTAATATCCATCAAAGAACCCTAAAAAAATGTTTTATGGTTTCCACAAAAATACCAACAACTTTTCAGCATTAATATTATTAATAACATTAATAAGTGAACAACAATAATTTATTTATCCCAGGAATAAATTAATTGAAAATGTAATAATAATAATAATAATAATAATAATAATAATAATAATAATACAGTTGTAATAAATAGTTAAACAAACAAACAAACAAATATACACATACACACACACACACACACACATACATACATACATACATACATACATACATATATATATATATATACATATATATATAAATTACTTATTACTCAATAATTCACAGAAGCATGTGTGGCAGGAAAGGAAGTGCGGGTGTTTATTTGTCTGCTTGCAGTGTAGTGTGTGTCCCAATCCTGGTGTGTACATGTGAGTGAAGCATGCATACATATGCATACTAATGCATTAAGAAATTAATAAGTGAGAGTGTCTCCTCTGATCTACTGTCTGACATGCCGACGGCCATCTTGCCACGCTAAACCCACACTGGCTTCTCCCTCTCTCGGTCCCTGCTTCCCTCGCTCTCAGAAAACAAATTCGCATAAACGTTGTGGCCAATGGGAACGATTGCTGAAATCAATGTCTAATCAGATTTCAGCGGTGGGCCGACAGCTTGTCGCTCCATATTTTGATGTCAGTCAAGGGGAGGGAGGCCGTGGCAGGGAGGGGGGGAGCTGGAAGGATGCTGAGTGGAAGTGACGGTGCAGGCCTTTCCTCCACCCTGCTCGCCTGAGCGCTCCCTACTCAATCGCCCGGCTATCATTGGAGACTAGCTTTAGCTGGATATCTTCCCTCCAAAACAGTTCAATCTCCCACCTAAGTCTACTCCTCACTCTCCATATCACCACTACAAATGGTTAGGGCATGCCATCGGTCCCAACTGATAAAAAATACCAAATTATTTTATTTTAAAATATTTAAAGTTTTAAAGTATTTAGTAGAAGTTTGTCAAATTAGGCAGATGCCAACCTGAAGAAATGGCCTCATTCTCAAAAACCACAAATAAAACTATACAAGGTAAGGGAAAATGTCAGACAACATTAAATACAGCTAAACTAAAAAAGGCTAAATATGATGAATCAATTGCTTAATAATAAGTTAAATTTAATAAATTAAAAAAAAAAAATATATATATATATATGGTGAATAATAATAATAATAATAATAATAATAATAATAATAAATAAAACATTTAATTATTGGAATAAATAAATGTAAAAGATGAATAATAATAATAATAATAATAATGGTTAATCATTGGTTCTATAAATAAATAACAAAATTATACAGTATACAAGTAATAATTATACAAATAGTAAACATGGTGAATCACTGTTTAAATAATAATAATAATATTAATAATAAAACATGGTAAATCATTGTCTTAAATAGGTAAATAATACTACTACTAATAAAAAACAAGGAATCATTAGCTTCATAAATAAATAAAATTATACAAATAATTTTACAAATTGTAAACATGGTGAATCACTAGTTTGATAATAATAATAATAATAATAATAATAATAATAAAAACATGGTAAATCATTGTCTTAATTTGGTAAATAATAATAATGAAAATGGTAAATCATTGGCTTCATAAATAAATAACATTATACATTATACCAGTAATTATACAAATAATAACAATGGTGAATCACTATTTTGATAATAATAATGATAATAATAATGAACATGGTAAATTATTGGCTTAAATAAGTAAATAATAATAATAATAATAAACATGGTGAATCATTGGCTTCATAAATAAATAACAAAAATATACAAATAACTATACAAATAGTAAACATGGCGAATCACTGTTACTTGTTAATAATTAACATGGTAAATGATTGGCTTAAGTAAATAATAATAATTTTTATAATTTTATATAACTATAAAATATACTTACTAAAAAATAACTTTAATTTAATAACATTTTAGTTATCTTTTTTGTACAATATACATTTGATGGAATTGTTACTTCATGTGAAATCTGGATCTTGAAGCAAAACTAGCTGACAACTCCTTCCGTATGCTGATTTGCTAACGAGGTGTTTGGTTATCAAAACAGTCTGTCTGTGTTTCTATATAAAAATCATGGGGAGATGTTTGCGTTCGTGCCTGTGCATGTGTGTGTGTGTACTTGTTTTTGCTACATTGTGGGGACCAAATGTCCCCACAAGGATAGTAAAACCTGAAATTTTTGACATTGTGGGGTCCGGCCTGCGGTCCCCACAATGTTAAAAAAATATTAAAAATAGTAAATGATGTTTATCTGAAAGTGTAACGATGCAAACATGTTTTCTGTGAGGGCTAGGTTTAGGGTTAGGGTTGGGTTAGGGGATAGACAATATCGTTTAGTCAGTATAAAAACTCTAGAAGTCTATGGAAAGTCCCCACAATTCACAAAAACAAACGTGTGTGTGTGTGTACGGGGACTGTTCAGTGGCGGAATTAGGATTTTGCTGATTTAGAGTTCCTGGAACAGGTCAATAAATAGATTGTGCTAGTCTCCTCCAGCCACAATGTCTGGACTGATGCTGAAACGCGAGCGTTATGAGGAAGTCTGCTGTACCCTGATGACATGGATCACTCGCATTCAGCCTGACACACACGCACACAAACAGACACACACACACTTGTTGTAATGATAGAGTGAGTTCTGACTTGAGCAGTGGACCAGAGTGAGAGAGTGTGAAAGTGTGGCGTTTGAGCTTGCGAGAGGCTGACACTTCATCTGCACAGCTACAGGCCACAGAGGCCTCCACACACACACACACGCACTGACACACACAGCCGCCTCAGCATTAGCCACAGATACACTGCCACGTTCGGGCCCCATTGCTGTGAAAAATCGGGCATACGTTTTGACTTATGACATTTATCGTTGTGTGCTTTGCTAGAGTTAATTCATGCAAATGGAGCTCTAACAGTCATCAGAAAGTACACATATGACAGCTCTGCTCTATTAATTACCTCACTGCAAATTATTCCTCCATCTGATTGCATCTGTTTCTCAATAGAAAGTGATTTGTTTTGCTTTTGGAAAGCTCGTTTGTCTTTTTTGATAACGTACAAGGACCATTTGGACCGATAAATAAGCTGTTTCGTATCAGGAATATGTAATAATCTTTAAAACACATTTTACTGGCTCATTTAATAATATTACAAATCCAGAAAATGCTCCATTGTCTTTCCTAAACTATAAATTTATATGTTCCTATTTTATCAGCTCAGCAGCCATTGAGTCTTGTTTTTTTTTTTTTAGATTAATGTTAAGGCTAACACATCTAAGTTTTATAAACAATTCCCTGACAACCAAGGTAACAGATGTAACATCTAAACCTGTGTTTAGCTCAAGGAAGATATATGTCTGTATTTCTCTCACCCCCCTTTCTCTCTCTCTCTCATCAAATAAATGAGTCTTTACTCTGATGGTTTCAGATTACGCAGTGTATGGTTGGAAAAAAAAACATCATATCAAACCTCATCAAGGAAGATAAAATTCATGCCTGCAGACGGCTGCAGGCAATCATACTTTCATATTTCATCATGTTGATAAGGATATTGCAAATTCTTTGAAGCATTGCAAAACAGGCAAACAGAGGCAAGACGTGCTAGTAAAAGCCTTTTCATCTTACCACGTTATAGGTTACTGTAATAGGAACTGTTTACACAGCCAACAAACTGACTTAATATATTTCTGAATCTCATTTTCCTCACACCACTCCCAAAGACTTGAGCCGCTTGAGCTTTTACTGAGCAAAGCATTTATTCCCGCTTTTAAAAAATTGTCATATTTTCCGCTTTATGCATATTATGGGATAGATACTCCTGTCATCCTCTGAATCATCACTCTGTTTGTCGTGGAGTTTGGATTTATGGTGGTTTCTTGCTGTCTGACTCAGGTCCTTCTGATTTATGTTGTAATAACTGTATTTGCACTTTACAGATTTTCACAACATCATTTCTTAGTAAATGCCAACCTGAAATCTTGATGTTTATGTGCCCATGACATATCATTTTATTAAATAAAGCAAATTCTTAACAACAAATTAATGCTTTTATTCAACAGGGATGCATAAAATTAGGGCTGGCCGTTAAATCGATAACGATAATTATCGCGCGATATGAATTTCCTCAATAAACGATAACAAGAGTTCGATAAGTGTTCTATATGTTTATGCGGCAAAGACGGAACAAAAAAACGCTAGTCAATTCGTGTCACTCGGACCGTTTATCTGCTCGGATCAAAGTTCAAATGGCAACCTGGCGCGAACTTTAATCTACAAATCGTCATCATTTACAATAGATTTACTGTAGTAGCACTAACTGCACAGTGGTATTGTGTCAGAAATGTGGGTATATTTGTGTCGAATTTTATTATATTATTAATGTAGACATATTAAATGTATTGAATATCATTACAGTACATTTTTGTGATTAAGCTATAGCGTTTATGCATTTGTACTAAATGTATTATAAAAATGAGGTTGCTACCATTTTTACAGATATTACTGATTTAGATAATGAACATAAATCTACATCTGCATCCTCACTCAAGCAACTATCAAATGTGTATTTCTAAGAGACAAAAAATGTTTGATTAATATGATTAATAATATCAGGTAACACAAACCTGTTTCTTGATTTGAAACAATATTTCTCATTAAAACATGCAAAACTAGAAATGATTTTTTTTTCTATTAGGATATTTATTTTGTTAAGGAAAAAGTGTGAAGAATTCAAAAAACAAGTGTTTGTCATGTTCTGAACATTTTAAAGCCACATTTAACCGTCTGGTTTTTATAACTTTCACAATGTAGCAAAAATCTGCCTTTAAACTTGAAAGAAAAAAAATTTCACATTTATCGTGATAATTATCAATATCGACTGATATGAAAAAAAAAAATAATGCTAATTTTTTGGCCTTATCGCCCAGCCCTACATTAAATTGATCAAAAGTGTAGGATGTTCTAAGAATGTTGTTCTTTCATACTTTATATTCATCAAAGAAAAAAGTATGGTTTGCACAAAGTTATTATTAAGCACAACCGTTATCAACATTGATAAGATAAGAATGTTTTCTTAAAACAATAAGCCCCAAGAAGCCATGGTTTACAGTGAATTTATAACAGCAAAGGGACGCTTTCGTGTCGTGCCTAAATCCCCCTTAGCTATTATAAATTCACTGTAACTTATGGCTTCACATGGCTTATTGCTTTTATAAAACAGTTATTCCATATACGTAGTAAGGTTTTACAAAATAAAACAAAGCAAATAAAGAGTAATGATATTAATAAAAACAGTATTCTTCCACCAAACAATGTAGTTCCTCAGAAACAGTTGAGGACAAAGTGGTTGCCAAGCAACACTCAGAAGTAAACAAATGTGTATGTTTGTAGAATAATTTACAACAGCTTCCAATGTGGCTCAACCAATCAGAATCAAGGACCGGAACTATCCGTTTTATAATGAGCATCAAATCAGCATATTAGAATGACTTCCGAAAGATCACGTGACACTGAAGACTGGAAATTCAGCTGGTGAGCATAAGGGACTTTTTTCAAAACATTAAAAAAGTAGTGTAGAAAAAAAAATTCATTCAAACAGGGCTGAGTTATAGATGATCTCTATAATGTCAGGATGAGTGTAGTATTTTTTTTTATTGCTTAATTCGGTGGCACTTCAGCCATGGCTGACTGAGACTGTACTTACATTCAAGCCATGTGGACTATACATGGGATTCCCCCCCAGGGCATCATTGTATCCTGCCGTCTGACTGATAACATGGCGCAGGGTATCCACCTGCAGAGGAGACAACAGGAAGTCAAGCTTGTCAACATTCTGCGTTGCAGAAACACATGCAGACATCAACACATTGATGTATGGTGACAACAGACAAAGGCAATGGTGTTTAAACAGAAATTTGATGGCTTTGCGGTTTACTAAATGAATCTATAATGGAATATGCAGCTGAATGAAGTTAGGGATACATATGTGGTTTAATGCAACATTTAGGACAACATATGCGTTTTCCCTCTCTATTGCTTTCTGGCAAAGATTACTCTATTTCCAGGCTCGAAACATAAAAACACAGAAATAAGGAATGGAATCACTTTAATCTGGAATTTACTACAAAACACAACCATATTCACACATGACAACAGTTGGAGGAGAATACGGTATGTAACAACGGAGCATGAGCAGATATTGAGAATCTGAGAAATGTTCAGTACACATTAACTCTTTGTCTCTCTCCTTCAAATGGTGTCTTTTAACATGAGGATGAAATGAGCTTATGTGAACAGTAAAAAATGGGATAAAAGGGGACAGAAAAGGATACAGAGGTTTGGAGGAAAGAACAGTACCATACAACCAATACCAACCCAAGAGCTCAAGTCAGAGCCAAATGCATTCACAACATCAACTACAAAATGGGGTCTGCTCCAGGATCAATATACTAGCATAATGCTGTAAATAATGAGTCTCTAGTCAGACGGGCCTCTTATGGGCTGTGATATGGTAATTTGGTTGGGGGTCCAGACTGGAAATGTGAAGGATCCATCCATGTCCAGACTAGAGTCATCATTAATCTTCCATGACTATAATGAAACTAATTGTTGAGGGGGTGATCAAATCTGTATCACTGTCTATATGTTGAGGGGAAGGGAGTTGAGTTTTTAATGTGGATGGTAGGCTAGCTGACAGGTCTGCTCTGGTTCACAGCCCCAGTTCCTGTGCGTAGCGCCTACCTGTGACTGCACATTGGCTCCGACTTGTGCCCCTTGGTAAGAATCCCCATTCAGATTCTGCATGCTCATGAACATGTCCCCCGAGTTTGGGAGGTTAAAAGAACCTGACGAACCTAGAAAGGAAAGATGTAAGGAGCTGAATAACGAGAGGATGAGAAAGAGAACGAGAAAGAGAGGCTATCACAGACTCACACATACACGCAATGTGTGTACGAGGACGTACGCGCACCACACGCCACGCTAGGAAGTGATGCTCGGATAGCAAGCAACAAAAGGAGAGCAAAAGAAACAACGAAGAAATGAAAGGAGAGGGATGGGGATGATGGCTAGGTTGCATTACATTTCTAGAAGGGCACGTCGGGGTCACCAAAATATGCCAAAAAAGGAGGGAAATCACAAAAAAAGAACAAAGATGATGATGATGAAGTTGGAAGTCTACATTTTCCACAGGGGTTCACACCTATTGCTACTCTAGTGGACTAGTTGATAAAGGGAATTATATGCCAATGACAAGAAGGACAATAAGAAGCTTATGGAAAAGGCCAGTACCAGTGAACATGTTGGTTAATAGAGTGTTTTTGTTCTCTGCAGAGTCCAGCTGAAATTCTTCATCTTTCATCTGGAATCCTGGGTGCAAGAAAAAGGGGACCCCTTAAATATTGCTTACCCACAACTCCTCAGGGTCTAAGCCATGTCTTTATCACAGTCAAATCTTCTGCTTATTATGTCTGAAGAGCATCAATTTAAGGTAGACACTGTATCATTCTGCTAATCAAATATTCATTATTATTTCATACTACACATTTCGTCAAGAGTGTAACATGCTCCGAGCAAGAGATTCCCATCAATTCACAGCGGGGGTGACACTGTCACATATTTATGGATAGAAAGGGAGGACAGCGGGTGAGGATTATCTCTTTTACCCCCACCAACACCCTCCCACCCCTCAAAACTACAAACATATTCAGCATGTGCAACCCGCTCACACAGTTTCTGCTTGACTTTGCTCGTCTCGTTCAGCATGTATAGTCTCAGAGGCAGGAGAGTGAGGCTCATCCCCCAGGCTGGGACCTCTCACTGTCACAGCAGCCAACCGGCATGCCAGAGGGAGCAGAGGTTCAGAAGGGACCAAGCTGGGATAGGGGACGGCTGGTTGGTTTTTGGGGGCTCGTCCGGGATGAGTGCAAGCTTACCGGAGTTGGGTGTGGTGGGTGAGTTGGTCTGACTATTCTGGACGGCGGCAGCTGCTGCGTGCGCGGCAGTCACGGCTGTCTTAGCGGCATACAGGTTGGCCTCCTCTTGGAACTTGCCGATGTTTTTTTTGTAGCGGATCCTCTTGTTGCCGAACCAGTTGGATACCTGAGGGAGAGACGGAAAGAAAAGGAAAGAGGGGAAAAAAAGAGGAGGGGGCGTCAGACGTCAATGCAGACGAGGCACTGTGC
This sequence comes from Labeo catla, assembly GCA_012976165.1. Lineage (NCBI taxonomy): Eukaryota > Metazoa > Chordata > Actinopteri > Cypriniformes > Cyprinidae > Labeo > Labeo catla. The sequence continues at coordinate 289,991 of VONZ01000234.1, forward strand.
ACTGAGCAGAGTGATTGTTTCAAGATGTCATGTTTGGGTCCATCAAGTCCACAGTCCCCAGCCTCCCACAGTAATATCCGCTGGGCATGCAGACTAATTAAGCGATTATCAGACAGGGCTTGTGCGTTATTGCGGATGGAGGCGTGACATGCTCTCTGTTTGTCTCTAGACAAAACCAACACACAAGGGGCTGCTCGTCTTGTGGCAAAATTTGGATCAGTGTTGTGCTTACGGGATCAGGTAGCTAGTGCCAAATGTGAAGGTGGTTTATTTCCTTGTAAGGCTAGCAGAGATCTTGCTGAACAGTGTTTGTTCCGGTCCCTGGCCCCGTTTTATAAACGAACGCATTCTCAATAATAGTTTTAACATTTAGCACTTTCTTTTGTGTGAGGTAACTTGGATGCGTTCGGTTCCCTCGATTTCAAAGGCAAGGCTTTTATGCATCTTAATAACACTAATGTTCTTTTCTTTTGCATAAAACCACTTTTGTGCTCCTGCCTTAAGACAAATAACAGACATAATAATAACCACAACTCAGATAGTACACCTAAAAGCAGCCGCACCGCCTCAACGCAATACATTAATAATTACAATAATGCAAATTTTACTAAAAACAGCAGCCAGGAAACAATAAGATCTGGGTCACATGGGGGGTGGTAGATGTGCAAATGCTAGCACTGCATAATTGTGGAATAATAAAGAGATTAAGGGTTGTTTCTTAATAGCCCTATAAATTACGGTGGCCTGTCGCCGTGGCGATCTCTCCTGCCGTATTCCGGCTCTGGCTGGACTGGAGGACCAGAGAGCCTCAGCCCCTTAATGATGCTTTATTTAATTTCCACCTCTCTGCTTCCATTTTAATATCTCCAGCAGCCCGAGCCACACTACGCTACAGCGGCTGAATTTACATGACATCAGATCATTTCTACCCCCACCATGCCTCTGCGCTTCTAAATCTTTAATATCTAGGCAATTAAAATTAATGACCATTCGGCTGAAGCCACCACCGTTGGCAGGCTTTTGCCTTAACATCAATTGTTTGATGGGTTTACCTAGAGGTTAAACTAACAAGCAAGGTTTAATTGGAAGCAATGAAAGCACTAGCCGTCATCCTTTTTACTTAACCTGCTTATGAAGCAGTTTAAGGCCATGGAAAAGAAGCACACAGAGTCTCTAAGCTAACCTTCCTCTAAAGATTAAATACCTCAAACTTAGCTGTTCCTAACCCTAATGTTTTATATTTAAACAAAACAAAAACATGTTTATAACATATAACTCATTCAACTGATTGTACTCTAGCTGTGTGAGTCAGTGACAAATAAGGATGAAAGATAAACAGGAATCCTTAAAAAATGTAGTATTGAATTTAATCTTTGTATTCATACTGGTTTCAGTATTAGGGGTTTCAAAACTGATCTTAAGTCTTTGGGGTCTACAGGGCCCCATTCTGTCATGTAGTTTCCGGTTCTATGATTTTGTTTTCATGTGACAACAAAATACTAATAGTTCAACCTTACATATCTGGGTTTCATATTTATGCCAGAACAGACTGGAGATTCAGTACACCTCTATGTCTGGAACCCAATACCTGGTTTGTCTGCTTTAAACCAATGGAGAGGAAAGCCTGTGTGGGTGTAGTAAATAATTCACCACTACTCCCTCCCCAAGCTTGGGTCAATACGCTGCTAGTGTCACTGAAATGGAATGGATGATCTTACCCAGGTCTCAATACCTCCCGATTTATACTGCTTCTGTTGCTGAGAGTGGAACTTAAATGGAGACTCAGACTTCTGGCTTTATCACACATGCACACACACACACACACACACACACACACACACCCTGTCATGGGTGGTTGCAGTGGCCAGGGCTGCTGATATTATCAATAATGAAGCGGTCGGCATTAATAGTTAACACATTAACCTGAGGCAGAGCTCTTCTACATGTATAATGAGCTGAAATATTGATAAGTGTCACTCGTTTGAACCGCAGGAAGATCGAAGCAGAAGAACCACACTTAATTGGGTGATGGGCACCGCACTTTGTGCCCACTCATTTGCAGGGTGCACAATATCCCCTCTAGACTCAGTACTTAAAATCATAGTGCTTATGAAAACTCTTTCTCAAAAAAAAGTATCATGTGACCTTGTGTGCCTCATTTAGAAGACAGAGAATCACACATGCACAGAGATTGTGCCCAGATAATGAGGTTGATTCTGTGCACTGAGGGAAGTGGTGCCTGATAAAGGCGACTAAATTTCATCAACAATACCATTAACACCACACATCACTTCAAATCAGCGCATGTCTCAGATACACGAAAAATGGCAAAGCAGGCAGCCTCTGGGATGTGCTAGAATTTGCAAAACTGTATCTATTTTTTTAACCCCACTGCAACCAATTCCCTGATAAATTTAAAAGCAAAATATTCCAACATACAGTACAAGTTAATTTAATAAAAGATATTTCCAAAATGAAAAATAAAAACGTTTCTTAACATATACAGAACACACTGATTAAATACAACGTGGGGTAAATATCTATCACAGGCATGTCAAAATGTGTAATGACAAGACATAACACAATCAAAAGGGACACATACTTTTAGCGGTTTGACAATCGAGTGAAACTTCTCTAGGGAAGAGTGGAGGGGGTGTATGTGTGTATTACAGCAAAAGTCTTGCAACAAAAAATACCATCTAATACTTGGTTTGATTACTGAGCACTCCAAATATAGTCCCGTTCGATACTTGCTTAAGTGTTGTCACTAAGTGCAGGAAAGGTAGACTTTCAGGGAACAAAGTGCTGAGTATGTCTTAACATGTTCTAAGGTATAAGTGAACACACATAAAGGGGTGACGGAATAAAGGAAAAGCAACAAAGAAAAACAAATGGCACAAGAAAGGTGGAGCAGGAGAAGTCATGACATACCTGTGCCACTGTGATGGTGGTTCCCACCCCCTGAAGGCAAAAAAGAATGGCTTTTACAGGATCTGACTCTGAACAACCCTCCATAAGCCCCTCCCCACAGAGAAAAAACATTTATTACATCACAGAGTATGCAAATAAGCTCTAAGACCAATAGGTTAACAGTACACATTTTCCTTGACCACCTCTGTGACAGTTTGACAAAAACAGAAAAGAGTTTTGTCTGTGGGGAGATGGGTGTGGGTGGGTACTCTTGCCTTCAGGTGGATTCTGAATTTAGTTATTAGAGTGGGAAAACACTGCAATACTTTTAAAGTCTTCACGATAATGAATCACACTGTGTGAATAAAAAAGTCCCTCTTCTTTCTCTCCGACACACATACACTCACATGCACGCACACATTTACTCTAAAACACAATGACTGACACAGATCACCACAAACTGTGGCATCCATCCACAACAGGGTACACTCTGTGTCTTCAGGCCCTGCTTGAGACTCAGCTCAGTGGAAGTATCAGACTGATGTGTTAGAGCAAACAGGTATGCATGCTAGACAGTGACGAGAGGAAAGAAGAGGACAATGAGAGAGAGTGTACTGGAGAGTCTTTCTGGTGTGATCGAGCTTGGCCCTGTCCCAAATGGCACCCTCAGCCCTCGCAATCCTATACTTTGCCACACAAAATACTGGGTAACATTCGAGGATGCACAGCGGCTTCAAATGGGCTGCTTGGAGATGTTTGGACACCTAATATGACAAGCTGGACACCATACAAAGGTCATGAGACCATAGGTCCACATTAAGTGCACCATTTGAAACAGGGCCTTTGTGTGACCTACCATAGCCAATTAGCCAGCGTAAGCCTAGATTATGGTATTACCCTGCTGAAAAAAAGGTTGATGGTTTGTCAGGCTGGTCTGTTGAGTGGTTTTAGAGCATTTCTGGGAACTTTTAGGGCTAGGAGACTTGACCAACCATCTAAACCAGCTAGACCAGGGGTCTTCAACTCTGCTTGGTGATCCCTGCCCTGCAGAGTTTAGCTCCAGCCTTAATCAAACACCAAATCAAGGTCTTCAGGATCACTTGGGGCCAATTTGAGGCAGGTGTGTTTGAGCAGGTTGGAGCTAAACTCTGAAGGACAGTGTGCCTACAAGAGCAGGGTAGAAGATTCCCAAGTTTGACCAGCTGAAGACTAGCTTAAATAAACTAAGACCAGTTTAAATGGGACAGAGCATTGATGTTACTGGATTTACCTAATTAAACCCTGGGCATGGGGACTTTAAGTCTTTAGACTTTGACTTGTTGTTAGTCATTCTTTCAAGACTATCCAACAAACTGGGCATGTGCTACATGCATGGGTGGTGTGGGTCTCACCTGGGATACTGTTATGCTGCACTTCTTAGCCAGCTCCTCTTTGGCCTCTTCGCTGGGGTAAGGGTTACTAAGATGCGAGTAAAAATACTCGTTCAGGATCTCGGTCGCCTGCTTGCTGAAGTTCCGCCGTTTCCGTCTGCCGTCGGACAAGTGGGAGGGAAACAAGAGGAGGAAGGCAATTAGAGAAACTCAAATAAAACCATGTGTGATGGCCAAACTCATAATGAAGCTGCTGGCAGGAAATGAAGTCGGGAAGGCTATTATCAGAATACATATGTAGACACACAAATGGACGATATTACGTTATCAGTTGAGCTCTAAGCGAAGCGTGAAATGTTCAGTGTTTTGAGCGCCAAGCTTTCCCTCTCTCTTTTTCCCTCTATCGCGCTTTCTTTCACTCTGATGGGGGCGTTTAGAGGTGCTCAAGCATTCCCAGTCAGAGCTGTATCTTGGGACATTAGGGAAATCAGGCCATGGCCAGCTGAACACTGTTCCTCAAGTACTGGGGCAGGGCCTGATGGAGTTGCACTTACCGCCACTCACTGCGGCCCACCCCGCCATGGTTAAGCGCTGGCTTCTTTCTCTCGCCTTGTTTAATGCCTTTCACACGAGTGGCCGGCCAAACGATTGTGCTTCCGCTTCACTTGAGCTTTCTCCTCAAGACCTCATCCGCTCTTTTCTCATGTTCGCTGCATCATTTCTCTCCCCTCTACGCCTCTCCAGATCTCCTCTACCAACTGTTTGTGATTACAGTAATCTGGACCACCTGCTGATGACCTCCTACCCACCAAACGCAAATGACTTCATTTCCACTCTATAAAACTCTTAACTGCTTTCAGGTGCTTAGTATGATTCCGTTCAGTGAATGGCCGCTAGGCTCTAAAACCCTAGTCTTGGCAAGACCACATCTTAACCGCTAATGGCTAAATAATAATGAATGCATTATTGTGGTCAGCGTACAACAGGTGCCATACCATCAATACCTGTGCCTAAACCCTGACTGTGTAGGTCAGGGATGCCTAACTCAGTCCTGGAGGGCCGGTGTCCCACAGATTTTAGCTCCAACCCCAATTAAACACACCTGAACCAGCTAATCAAGCTCTTATTAGGCATACTACAAACTTCCCCGCAGATGTGTTGAGGCAAGTTGGAGCTAAACTCTGCAGGACACCAGCCCTTCAGGACTGAATTTGGGCACCCCTGGTGTAAGTAAATATAGCACCAAAAAGTATTCCAGTGTATAGATAAAATATCAAACAAAGTGGCATCTGCAGACAAATGAGTCTGGAGATTTCAGGACTAACTTCACTTTTCTAAGCCATTACTGTAAAACAAACTTTCAGTGGAATAATAAATCTTTTTTTCCTCGTTTTGAACAATGTGTTCATGGCAAACTCAGCAAATCTGTGTGAACAACTTGAACAAGAGTGAAACCTGTTTGGAGAACATTATCGCCTTTACATGAAACATCGGATTGAGCGGATTCCTATTGATTTGACTTCGTAAATGTGATCACACTATTTGGGGCTATTATATTTGATGGTTACCTTGAAATCATATTCTCCAGGGGTGTCCAAAGTCAGTCCTGGAGGGCCGGTGTCCAGCAAATTTTAGCTCCAACCCTAATTAAACACACCTGAACTAGCTAATAAAGTTCTTACTAGGGATACTACAAACTTCCAGGCAGATGTTTTGAGGCTCAACTCAAGTTGGAGCTCAACTCTGCAGGACACTGGCCCTCCAGAACTGAGTTTGGACACCCCTGATATTCTTTAAGCATTACTTTCTTGCATTTAGCAGAAGATGAATTCTTTCAAATACAACTGATACAACTCATAGGAAATACACATACTGTAATTTCTGTGGAAAGATCTCACACTGATACTAACCTGGCATCGAGGAAGCGGGACCTCAAGATCATGACGGCCTCACAGGTGCTCTGTTTAAGCTGCATTTGGATGGAGCTGAATTTGCGATGGATGATGCTGACCATGCGCTCGATCTCTTTGGGCGAGATGGGCCGTGTGCGAGACTGCTCCCTCAACAGATTCATGACGTGGGTAGTGAACTCGTTACATGCCTGTGGAGAAAGACAATTTTGAGCTTTTATTCTGAGTGAGGGTGTAGGTGTAAAAACGCATTACGCAAAACTAAATTACTCTGAAGTCTTTAGGACCTGCTGCTGAGACTCAGCAGCCACACTAATAAATAATTTCTGAATATACAATTCCAGCATCACATCCTCACTTAAACTCTAAAAACATCCTGGAGATTGACCCTCTTTTTAAAATCGTTATATACTCTCAGCACAGTGACAGAAATGCTCTTTGACGTTATTCCGCAGAAGAAGCACATCAGTTCAACTGCATTCGTTTGAAGCTCTCTGGAGCAGCAATCAGCAATTTTTGAAGCAAGTTCAAAGCTGCCGCTCTTGAAAGCACGGGAAAAACACCATCCATACTGTTTGTAGTGCTGCGGAGGACTTGAACGGCTTAATAGGTGAAGTCATCTATGAATGCAAATGCCGATTTGCAATTTGGCACCTGCCCAGCGCCCGTAGAATTTAAACAGCTTTTCGTTAAAGCAGTGGTTCATACATGATTAATTAGAATAACTAATTTAGGTAGTGCACACTTTAGCTCATTACTCGGAGTAAAATTCGTTAAGTATTTACATTTAGATAATTAAAAGGGGGAACACCCTTAAGAAAGATGCATTTACTCTGGGTGAAAGGGTTGTGCCACCTTTTCCACACACTCTCTTTTTAAACGCTTGCAAGTTAATCAGACTAATTTAGGCCACTGGCTGGCTAAGCCATCAGCTAAACAGCTTCCATATCATATTAAAAGGATTGTTATTTACAAATAAATGTGTTCTCCCGACCATTCTTCATTGTTTATGGTGTAAGTACAGTATGCACAGTAAAGGGTCAATGACAAACAAGAGCAAACAAGTGGAAAAACCTTGTAAAAACAGAAGTTTTGCACTTGTATTCATATTGGTTTCGCGTGGATTTAATACGTAAGTGTGAATAAAATACACATGCTGCTATTTGATTTTTTCAAGGCATCTCCTCAAAACACCAAGCACTTTAACTATAGCGTATATAAAAAAGAAAAATAATGATTGAAAGGGCCTCGTTCAACTCGTCCTTGATTATGAGGAAAATAACTAAAGCGCTGAATCAAAAATTAATGTCAGCTCCATTAAGGAATCAATACATGACCTCAATGAAGAAGCAAGTCCTGCATAGCGACACTCTCAAATGCACTATGCAATCAGAGGTCTCTCTTCACACTGTAACTAAAAGCGTCTGCTCAATATTTATAAGAGGATGTCTAGACTACCGCTGTTCAGGGGTCAGGTAAGTTGAAGATGTCCTAATGCCTGAATACCACCATAAATCACATCCGCTCTCAGTCGTAATCATGATAGACAGGACTGTAAAACGCAAAATGCTTGCTCAGGTTTAGACCTCTGACACCTTCAGTTCAGATGAAGGCCTCCAGGTCTCCTTTTAAACCTGTCATGAAGCTTTAGTGAAAAACATCTATTCAGACAGAACAGCAAGCTGGGATTATTCACACTCATAGGATCAATGCAAATGTGTGGATGCAGATACAAAGTTCTGTTTAGTATTCTTGGCTCTGTACCCATACAATCTGGTTGGGGTTCGTAACATAACTACATATGCAATACCAGTGCTTACAAGGCTGGAAAAGAATTTGGTTGTACGTAAATGAAATGCTACATAATTTTGCCATTAAAATCAACCCGAGTGTTATTCTCAGAATCAATACAAACACAAACATAAAGGCGAATATATGGTTTATATACCAAAAAATTATGTCGGGCATAGTTAGTTCAAGAACAATTAGATAACTAATTGTACATTTTATACAGTTATGATTTTTTACAACTCCTCTTAAAACAATTTTTACATAAATAAATGTGTTGAATGAAGATGGAATATTATTTCACCTATATTTTGACATTTTATTTCAACAAAAATTATATGAGAGAGTAAACTTACTTACATTTGCTTGCATTTAATATCACTTTTGTAAATTAAATTGGATGCGTAAACGAAAATGGGAAAAACATTACTTACGCTACAAGAATAAAAACCTATTTTGTATTTTAAAAAGTAATTTAAAAAATAAATATAAAACCCATCAGTTTAGCATTTTTAAGAATGTTAAATTTATTCCAAAATAATAACTCAAGGTAGTTACCATTTAAACAATATATTTTATTCAAATAATTATATATTTTATTTATGAACTAATAAACTTATTTTTGCATCATCAGTCATCAGAGCTCTGTAAACACTGGTCACAGATGTAGAGATGAAATTAATTTCAACAAGCTGATTGCTCACTAAAACCCCACGCAGATCATGTTTTCAGGCCATTTGAAGTTTGATTTTGACTTGAGAAAGTGGTGATTTATAAGTGTGTGAGTTGTATTGTATTGTTCATTCAGACTGATATCGTAAATGCAGAACATGCATGAAACCAAAAGGCGGGATTTATCACATGAACCACTCACAGCCGATTATAACTAGTCATATCCAATTATATCGCGATGGAGTTCAATTACCCCCCACCAAACTCACTGCATGCTTTAGAGCACCTGTTAAAACCTGTCGCTTTTTTTTTTTACTTTACAAAAGTAACAAAAAAAGAAAAACCCTTTAATTATTTAATGTATTACTACTTTTATGTGCAAATTATATTATCTTCAATACATTTTCTATTCATTTTTTTCTAAAGTTTGAATAAGGCATGTTTGGCCTAAATGGAGAAGAAATCTTGATGAATTTCAGTACAACAACTTTTGTTGCAAGCTGCCAAGGCCTTCCTGTACTGTAGTGTATACTGTCATTCACCTGCTCATATTTCTCCAGCTCGGTATGGTAGATCTGTCTGATCTGGGATAGTTTGGCCCTGTAGTCAGAGTGCTCGATGGAGTTGTCAGTGGGACTCCCGGCTGCTGCTGCCGCCGCTGCCGCCGCCGCCGATCCTCCGCCCTTCTCCGGTCCTGACACGCCCTCTGCCAGAAGCATGTTGTCAAGACGCATCAACTGTGGATCGGGCGGGTCCTCCTCCTGAGCCCCGCGGATACTTAGACCTGAAAAACAACAAGAAGCGATCGGTCAGTGACATGACGAAGCTTTATATATTCTCAAACAGTTTGGAATCAATTTAACATACTAGATGTAGTGAAGAATTTCAACTCTTTTTAAGTCAGTTAAAGTCACTTGGGCCCAAAGAAAAAAAGTTGACCCCAATGAAATTTGATACTTTATTGTGTCTAAACTAGATTTAATGCAACAAGTTTCCAGTCACAAGTTAGTTGTTTTTGAGAAAAAAAAAACAAACACGTACACCGCCTCGCTTGGGTCCGTCTGCTGCCCTCATGAGCCGCGAACGATGAAAGAGTGATTTAATTATTGACGAATGATTGAATTTCATATAGGCGTTAATCATAGGCGCACTATCACACGCAATCAAGCCTCTGTCTGGCAGCAAATACCACTATCTGTCACATCAGGCGAAAATAACTCCAGATTGTATTAGAGTAAAAATACGTCGTCCACTCCGGCCCATCGCTATGCTTGAGTTAAAGTGAGACGGATCAGGGCGCTGGGGGTATTGAGAGAGTGCTGAAAAGGCCCGTAGGTACGAATTTGTTTTTCCTCTGTTTTGCAGTGCTGCCTTCTCGAATTTTCACAGCACACTGCACACACGGTGTGTGTACTCACAGTCATACATGACAGGGACACTCACCGACTGACACACACTCAACAGCGTGATGGCACCTCTTCACACTGAGGCGATGCTAAACAGAAAGGCGCGCGAGTACACGTGTCTGAACGCGGTCGCCTGCTGTTCCGAAATCACGAGTACGGCGTAATAATGAGCAGAAAGTGTTCTCACAAGTGCCGTTATGTTTTGTTGTTAACAAACTGTTTTATTATACAACCCGGTTCTGCTCTCTGCAGAGGCAAGGCTGCTTGAAATGTATGTAAATTTGCATAGCAATCGATATGAGGGTGAAAGATAGCTCATTGTGTTTGCCTGATATTCATAATGAACCTTGGAGCAGTAAAGAGCCATTAAGATTGATTACAAACTTCCTCATCATGCTTGCCTCTCTCTCTTTCTCTCTCTCCGTGTTTGCATAATGAATTCCATTCATATAGGAGAATAATGAAGCAGAAAAAGTTCTTTTTGTGAAAGATTTTAATCAAACATTTTAATCTTAACGTGTATTTGTAACGGCGCATCTCTAAGAAGTTTGTTATTTGGGACACATCCCGATATCTGGTTGTCGTTAACCGTACGAAACAACATTCTTGGTATCTAGAGCTGTCTGGATCGCAGTTCTTTTGTACGAAATGATGGGAAAGCAAGTCCATTGGATGCACACTGCAGAGTAAATCCAAATTAATTCTCATTCAACGCAGCCAGACATAAAAAAAAAACAAAAAAACCAAAAGAAAACACAGCCTTAAAACCGGAATCAAAACAAGCTGAAATTAACATACTATTATTCAGTTAACACAGGGGGCGAGAAATCATCATAAATGCACAAAGAAATGTCTAGGACTAAGACGAGTGTGTGTATGCTGCAGTTGGTCTGGGTATTTTGGACGGTTTAACTAGTGGGTGATTTGGGGGTTCTGAGAGTTTCTGAGAGCTTCATTACAGGCTTCATTAAGATACTGTGAGATGCTGAATCCTAAATGAGGAGATTACTGACTTTATTATTGCACTGTGGAAGCCTGGCAAGCAGCTAAGCCTCTCTGTGTGTTTGACAGAGACACAAAGACACACATACATTTGAGTTGATATTTTTATTTCATTTAACGATGTGTATAGACACACTACCGTTCAAAAATTTGGGGTCGGAAAGACTTCACCCGTGATCACCAAGGCTACATTTATTTGATAAAAATCTAGTAAAAACAGGAATATGGTGAAATATTATTACAATTTCAAATAACTTGTGTTTTTATACATATTATTGAAAGTGTAATTTATTCTTGTGAAGCAAAGCTGAATTTTCATCAGTCATTAATGATAAGTCCAGTGTCACATGATCCTTCAGAAATCATTCTAATATGCTGATTTGATGTTCAAGAAACATTTTCTGTTATTAACGTAAAACAATTGTGCTGTTTAATAATTTTGTGGATACATTTTTTAAGGATTTTTTGATGAATAAATGAAAAAAAAATCTTGTTTGTTCTGAACAGTTAAACTGAGCACTGTTCTTCAGAAAAATCCTCCAGGTCCTGCAGATTCTTCCGTTTCATCATCTTTTGCATATTTGAACCCTTTCCAACGATGACTATGATTTTGAGATCAATCTTTTTACACTGAGGACAAGTGAGGGACTCAAACACAACTATTAAAAAAGGCTCAAACATTCACTGATGCTCCAGAAGGAAACACAATGCATTAAGAGCCGGGGGGTGAAAACTTTTGAAACAGGATGAAGATGTCTACATTTTCCTTATTTTGTTGAAGTATCATTTTTTCCATTTAGTACTGCCCTTCGGAAGCAACAGAAGATACTTGCATGTTTCCCGGAAGACAAATTAAGTACAATTTACCTTTTCAAATTCTAAAAGTTTTCACCCCCTGGCTCTTAATGCATCATACAGTCACTGCTGGAAAGGGTTCAAATATGCAAAAGATGCTTAAAAAAAAAAAAAAACAAAACAGAAGAATCCGCAGGACCAGGATTTTTCTGAAGAGCAGTGCTCAGTTTAACTGTTCAGATCAAACAGGGGACTCATCACAAAACAAAAAAAAAACATCCAGGTAACCACACACAGTATTAAGCACCAAGGGTTCCAAAACTTTTGAAATGGGTTATTTTAATAATGTCACTTATTTTTTGGTCTTGTGGACTATATGTAAACATCTTTTATGTAAAATATTATACTCAGGACAATACTAAATAAAAAATAACATGCATTTTGTATGATCACTCTCATTCACATTTTCACAGATTCTATAAGGAATTCCCAAACTTTTACATGAAACAGATATATAAACATATGCACAGTAGAAAAACGAATAAATAAATAAGTACATCCCTGGATGTAGTAGCTGGCACTTCGAGGGCATTGCTTGATTTTTACGTCAGCTACCTAGTTTATTTACTATATGTGGTTCAAATCAATCCCACAAACAAAATACAAGTTTGAACACATCTACACACACTAACATTATTGACAAAGTTCATACATTTGCAATGCTACGCTTGCTTCCAATTCTAGTGCACATTACAACATAAACAAATATTTACACATTTATTTTATGGTTTTGCAAACAGACTTCAAGACATGCTTCCATAAAGCACAACCACAAAAAAAAGAGGCTACAATCCATCAACGCCCGCGGCGAGCAAACCCACAGTACAAACAAACCCCGCCGAACACGGACACTCTAGCTAACCCACTTTTGTAAATAAACAAAGACAAGACGCTGTCAACATGAAGAGACGATTTACTCGGCTAACAAAACAAATTTAAAGAGCGGCACCTTCAGCCCAGACTGGCGACGGTGGCCGCTGCCTGGCCCGTGCCGTATTGATCAGGTGTTAGCGCATGTATGTGCTGTTGATATTAGGCCATGGGGTGTAATGGTGTGAGAGGCCGAGGATGAATGAGGTCATTTGTGTGAGACGCTCAGCTGGCCGCGTTGGACAATGCAGTGTCAGCGCGCAGAGCCAAGGCCACACCAGGGACAATATGACCCTGCTCCACTGACTACAAGAGCGGTCACACAACCCTACACATACACACAACCAACCAATCACCAAGACATCAAGTTGATCCAGTGTTATTTTAGGACTCTGGGATACTATAGTAGTTTTTATCACTATGCTGAATTAGTTTTAGAAATGTTGTAGTATTTTGTGTGTTTTTGTCAATAATAATAATAATAATAATTATAAATATTGTGTATTTTTTATTAATAATAGTTTTACTTATTTAGTTATTTCAGTACATACTAAGATATTTTTATTATAATTTATTATCATTTTTAATGTTTTTTTATTTTCATGTTATATTTTAATTTTCATCCTTTTAGATTATTTTTTTTAATGTTATTGATTTTGTTTTTTGTCATTTTATACATTTTTTTAAATTGTATAGTTTATATTCATTGAATTGATACTGTACAGTTTTTATGAATATTTTTAATTTGTTTTAACTCTCTGTTTTCATTTTTTGAATTTCCTGTCATTTTATGTTTTTTTTTTAATGTCTATATTATTAGTAGTAGTACATAAACGTCTATTTTTGTTTATTTATTTATTTATTTATTTAAATTGTAGTTTTAGTAGTACATCAAGTAAAAATATATGAAAATGAGAAATATTGCAAATAAGTTTTTTATATTTTATTTCAGTTAAGGTTTATTTTATTTTAAGTAATGATTTTTTTTAATCGTTTTAGTTTAGTTTAGTTAGTGAACTATTATAACCCTGATTTGATGTGATGTATTATTATTATTGTTGTTGTTGTCTATATAGTTTTTATTAATGTTTATAGTTATAGTTATTTCAGTGGATTGAATTGATACCAAAAAAGCTTTTTTATTTCATAATTATTTTAAATAAGTTTTTATTTTCATGTTTTCATATTTTCATTCTTTTATATTCATTTTAGTTTTAGCAGTGTTGTTCTTTTTTAATTAGTTTTTAAATTTTTATAGTTTATATTCATCTTATTTAAGCTGAAATGATTTTAGTACATCAAGATGACACTATATAGTTTTTATTTTATATTTTCATATTTCTATTTTTAATTCATTTATTTTCATTTTAGTTAAAAAATAGTTTTTGTCATTTTTTTTTGTCTACATCATTCCTTCATTCCAGCTGTAGTTTTAGTAGTATATCAAGTAAAATAAATGAAAATGAAAAAATGTTGCAAATATTTTTTTTAAATAAATATTTTTAATAATAATTTTTTTAATCATTTTATTTCATTTAAGACTTATTTTATTTCATTTAACACTTTTTATCAAATAGTTTCAGTTAACTATAATATTCCTGATTTGTTGTGTACATTTCATTTTGTGTGGATTAGCCAAAATGTTTCCTGTCGGATGTTAGAATGACATTCAGCAGATGTTGTCTGCGGTTTTAGATGTTTATCAGAGGTTTGTACACAACTATGGCTTGAAAAAAAAAAAGAGTGATTCTTTCCAGATGATGCGATGATCTGCGTGCTCACTGGGTAACATATGCAAGTATGAGTATGTTTGGGTTTGTGTTTGATTTGTGTTACATTAGAGGAGGTAAAGGCTTAGATTTTGAGGTTGGTTTATTTCTTCACGTTTCTGTCAGGTATATTAAATATACCACAACTGACACATTTCCACACCAGCCTCAGTTGTCACTACCATTCCGCTCAGTCGCTCCTGAAGGGCCAGAACAGGAAACGCAGCTGAGGGAATTTACAGAGCTTTTCACTTAAACAGACATAAATCAGCACTTTCATTCAAACCAAATAATCTGAGGCCATAAAGAGCTGCTTGTCTCGCACTGTATATTACCGCCAAGTTCCTGCGAGCAATAACACGGCCGTTCGCAGGCAAAGCAAAACAGAGAGGGACGTGCGGATGTGACATGTAATGCAGTTAGAAGGTCCTGTCGCCCACACTGGCCCTGACACTTTTATCATACGTGTCCATTTCTATTTGGGAAATGGCGGGGATAAAAATGATTACTCGGCTGTGCGGAGAGCGCGCCGGGCCCCTCCAGGCTGCAGACCGGGTGTATTGGTGCCACGGCAGCCCAGGAGAGCCATCCATAATGGGCACGTTTGTAGACACGGACCCCCTCCTCGTCTCCCCCTCCTTTCTTCCACCTCCACCTGCTGCAAGAGCTTCAAGCAAACAGTGCTGTGCTTTATGGGGCCACTTTCTTTTAACAACAGAAATAAGAGTCAAGTCATTTCCTGTCGAATCTATACCCCGTTCGCTTCCAAAAGTCATTTTGGGTTCTCCAGTCTTCTCTCTTTCAGCTGTTGTATGTACCTTTCCCATTATGTATACGTCCAAATCTATTAATTTATTCAAAAATACAATAAAAATGCAATTTCTGTGATGATTCATGTTTTTAATTTCAAAATTAAAATTCCTTTTAATTTCTTTTGTCTTTGTGATACAAACGTCCTTATATTATAATGAAAAAAGTAATTAAAATGAAATTCTTAAAAGGAAAACCTTTTGGTTCATGAATGTGTCAAAGTCAATAAGAGTCTTAAAATATCATGTGTGTTACTAAAAAATATTTATAAATAAACTATATTACTAAAATAAACTATATAAACTATAAAAATATATTTTAAAAACGTAAAAATAAGTCATAATTAAGATAAGTTTTTGAAAACTTTAAACCAAAATAGTTTTTACTTGTTATACCACATTCTGTTTTCAAATTGAAACTTAACGCTTATAAGAATATAAAAATAAGTATAAAAATATTATATATATATATATATATAATAAAAATATATATACATACATAAGTCCATTCAAAAAATATATACATACATAAGTACATTCATTTTAATAATTAAAGAATTAAATCTAAATGCAGTTAATAAAAAATTAAAAATGAGTGCATTAAAATTCCAACTTAAAAACTTATAAGAATAAAAATAAGATTATTATAAATAAGTAACCAGGATTTTCAGCTTTGCTTTAAAATGAATATAACTGAAAATAAATATTGAACATAAAATAATGAAAACATAAATCCTTTCATAAGTAATTATTATTATCATTATTATTATTATTTAAAAAAATGAAAGGATTTATGTTTTTATTATTTTATGTTAATTTTTTTATTTTCAGTTATATAATAATAATAATAATAATAATTATTATTATTATTATTATTATTATCACTACTACTATTATTATTATTATTGTTATTGTTGTTATTATTATGGTTTATTTTTGGTAAATAATGGCTTAACATACTTATTTTTAGTAAAAGGAAAATCTAAATTTGTAAATTTTGTCAATCAATCTAAATGCAGTTAATTAAAAAATAAAAATAATAATTAAGATGGGTATTTACACCTGTGTTCAAAAGAAATATTCATTTTCACTTTGTTATACCACATGCTGTTTTAAAGTTTAAATGTAAACACTTACAAGAATGAGATTATTATAAACAAGTAAACAAACAAACACACCTTTTGTTAAAAATTGTATAAAGTTTTCCAAACCATATGAAACCAACGTGAACACAAAAAGCATAATCAAAGAACTTCGAGTATATATTTCAAACGGGAATTTTATAAGAATTGTTCTGTTTCCACACTCACATGTAATTTCACCGTATTTCCCTTCCTTTCCGTTTGAAATATTCTCCCTCCGTTCACTTCTCTTAATCTTTATTCTTATCCATTTTATTATAGCAACACTATTCATATAACTTCCGGCTCACGGAGGATCCAGACAAATAAGAAACAACCAAATCTCCTCAGTTGTAACAACACTTTTATCACTTCAAACTAAACCCCAATATGTCTGAAATGAATTAGTGCTATCACATCCACACAGCGGGTTATTTCATCCCGAGGCCTGCGGTTTCCTTTAAGCTAAGCAGCTAATAACACTTTTAGGATGAGCAATGTAAACATCGTGCCGTGATACTGGTAAAATAGGCTTTGAGGCGATTAGATCTCTCATTGGCAGTAAAGCTGCAAATACGTAGCTGAGAATTTCCGCTGCTTTAGTCACAGATATCCGCACTGGATTTACCTAATACCTCACTCTCTCAGCATAAGCTTGACGGCGTGTGTAAACACCGTGCGCCTTTATCCAAACCCCTTTACCTGACGCAACAATCCCAGGTAGTGGTACGAAACATTCGGGGTTTTTTGCCTTTAAACTTTTTTTGTCTGATGCAAGTTCCTTAGGACTTAAACCCAAGCCAAGGCGACAGAAAAAGCTCTGTTCCGAGCAGCTGGGTCTGATGCAACGTTGCGGGTATCATAGTAAATGGACAATAGGGGGTTGGGAGCTCGTTTGAAGAATGGAGGCCAAGCTTCACCTTCACAAGTTCCCTAAAAATACACAGTACGGCGAAGAACCAGCCCCAATTAAATGCCGTGCTTTAGGCCTGTCACTCGATTTCATCAGCTCAAAACGAACAACACGATGAAGGGGGAACTGTTGCTGGTGTGTTACGAATCTTTAAAAAAAAATTGCGAACATAAGATTGCTGAACACACTCAGGCCTGTTTCACACTGTAAGCAAGGCATGTTTCCAGAAGCGTACAGTAGGTCCAGCACAAACAATGCAGCACACAGGCATAATGTTACTGTTGCAGACAAGTATTTGACAACTGCATGCCGTCACAACAATTATAGTGAATTTACACCTGCTCTGTCTGTCTCTCTCCCTCAATCTGTCCCTTAGGCACTGGGCATGCCCTTACGACTGACCTCTGACCTCTACCTTGTTTACTCCCATCACTTAAGAGTGGCCATGAGAGCCATAAAGACTCATCCCCGCTGAGTTAATGTGCAGTGTTGAAGCGTGCCAAGCTCTTAACACACACACGAGCACCACTGAGAGTCATTTTTTTCCTTCAGTACGGTCAGCGACTTGGTGAGGATGTGTGTTTGTTTATACTTACACAAACCCGAGACCAGGGATTTCAGCTTTGCTTTAAATCAATATAACTGAAAAGTCAGAATATAAAATAAAGAGATAAGAACTGTTGATTTTTTTAAACACAGTTATTTTTTGCAATTAATAGCTAATTCAGTTTTTATGAAAGAAAAATCTAAATGTGTACATTTTGCAGATCAAACTAAATGTAGTTAATTAAAAAGATTCTATTCCTAGTTTCTCAAAACTCAAATGACTATTTGCTGGAGTATGTTTTTTCACCCTTACTATTAATTATTTATTAATTATATGTTGATTAATAATAAATATATCCAATATATCGTTCAAAAGTTTGCAGTCAATTTTTATGCTTTTTTTAAGTTGCGCTCATATATTTGATCATAATACAAATAGCAAAATACAAAAAGTTATATACAAATTAAAAGACAAAAGTCATATTGTGGAAAAAGTAAGACATAAAAGTAATACTGTGGAATATTATTACAATTTTCCACCGAATTAAGTAATAATAAACATACTACACTCATCAACATTATAGAGATCATCTATAACACAAGTATGTTTAAATGAAAATTGTTATACACTACCATTCAAAAGTTTGAGGTCTGTAAGATTTTTTTAATTTTTTTTTTTTTTTTAGAAAGAAGTCACTCACCAAGGCTACATTTATTTGATTAAAAATACAATAATATTGTGAAATATTATTCTAACTTAAAAATAACTGATTTGTAATTAAATGTATTTTAAAATGTCATTTATTTCTGTGAATTTTCAGCATCCATTGTCTTCAGTGTCTCATCATCCTACAGAAAACATTATAATATGCTGAGTCAGTGATCAAGAAATATTGTCTCTTACTATAAAGGCTAAAAAAACAAGCTGCTTAATATGTTTGTGGAAACTGTAATACTTTTTTAAATCACTGCAAGAGAATATCTAAAAGAACACAATATAATTTCAATGTTTTTACTGTCACTTTTTATCACTTTTTCTTCTTATTATTATTATTTTGCTTAATAAATGTATTCATTTTTTATCATCACTTTTTATTTTTTATTTTATAATTATTATATATATATTTTTTGCTCATTTTTTTATTAATAAAAGGTTTAAATTATATTTCTGGTTTATATATATAAAGAAAAAAAGAACTTAAGATGTGAAAAAAGGTTTTTCTAGACAACTAAATTGTTTGTTTTCAGTTCATCCATTTAACGGGAGGCTTGAAATCTGACTGTGACGTGCTGACAGCAGAAATACTTCTCCGTGTTTGTTCATATCAGTAAGAGCATCTGGTTTTGTGAAGCAACATGAGGAGACAGGAAAGAAAGAAATTTGTTGTGATTCAGTTATCCCCCGCATGCGAGCACCGTCTTACAGTGATTTCTTCTTGAGCGCTCTCTTTCACGCATCCACGGTCCGTGAGTTCAGTTCAATACACCTCCGACTGACCCCATAACCCCTCATCCCTTCTCTTTCTGTTCAATGAGCTGCTCTGCAGCAGACCGCTGCCTATCGACACCTCGGCACGTCTAATTGCATCGACCGGCGCAGGTCTCCCAAAGCTAACTAATCGAAAGGGAATTTATTTCCTGTCAATATCTAGAAAGGTCATCTCTCTCAGAGCGGCTCAGTGCTCGGTCGTTCATGACCATGAAGAGTGTGTATGTGAGGCTGGTTTTGCAGACTAAATGTCCCCACAAGGAAAATGGCTTAATAAACACACTAAATAAAATCTGAAAGGGTTGTGTGATGGTTAGGGAATGGAAAACATCATTACCTCAGTATAAAAACAATGCAACTCAATGGAAAGTCTGTGTAAAAGTGGGCCAAACCGAATCAGGATTACAAAACCCTTTTGGAATCAGCTTTGCAAATATGATTGGACATTTACACTTATTCACGTATTCATCTTAAACAACACACGTCTGTTGAAGAAAAGATCACAGGAGATCAGATCACTTCTAAAACAATGTTTGTTCAGCCAAGTAAAACAGCCAAAAAATTCAAGCACATTAATATGTCTTCAAGTGTCTTTTTCTGTATGTGTGTGTCCATACATGAGTCTTGGCCTACATCCACATGGCAAAGACAACGCTGAGGGAAAGTGCCTCCGGGCTCTCTCTCACTCTCACATGTAGGGTAATTAACATGCCATTAACACATTAATACACATTAGCTATTCCCAATGTTAATGACAGACTAATTACCATACCTGAGACTGCACTGGGGAGGCCAGCGCACTGCACCCTCCCACCAAATCGACTCAGCCAGCTCAAATCAGAGCCCCAGTCACACGCTAGAGGCTCTCTATTTCCCCACAGTCGGGGACCGCTGTACCACGAGACCACCGCGCGCACTGCCTACCCAGCCTGTCGACTTTGACAGACTTAAAATGCTGGACATTTTCTAAATGTAAAGCTACAAGAGAGAGTTAGAGTGACATGAGTTTCACATAGCAAGACTATTGGGATAAAGTCTGGAATGCATTATGCTTATAGAGAGCAACAGCTGGATTTCAGACACAGAAATCCTATTGAATTTCTCTATGCAGACACAAATCAGTGTAATTTCAAGGTAAAGTCGACATGAAATGAAATTTCTATTTTGAAAATGTATGGTATTGATTATGCTTTTTTAATACTTAAATATTCTGACGAAATAACAGACTTCTCTATGATGATGTCTTTTTTTGGTAAAACGCGGCTGTATGGAAGAAAAGATCTGTCACTACTTACGTTTCATTGCAACATTCGTTTCTTTAAAAAAGTTTCCGATAAATTCCCATTTTTATTCCCATTCAGCATTTTCAGATGAAACTTTTCTTCATTTTCAAACTTTTTTTTGCCTTGAATTAAAAAATAAATATATAAAAATTATTTAACATATATCATTTTGATTTAATTTAAATGAATTTAAATTGGAAAAGTACAAATCAAGGCCGTTAAAAACTCTCTGGTTACTGCTGCACCTTTTTACTAGCTGCTTATAACATAGGTGCTGACACAATTCACAATACATTTACAATTATTTATTTTACTAGCTCAGTAGTGTGTTTGACAAACATTGTATGGTTTAGTTACAGAGTTTGGTGAAATGTTAAAATGCACTACCAGGTTGGTGAATTATCAGTGTTTAGGATTGGACAACACCATGGCAGTGAATGCAGAAGGAAAGAGAAATGATGGAGCAGTACAACTTTGACTGGGAGGAAGATGATGTTGATGATACACGGTATCTCTTCCCTCCACACCGAATGATAAGCTAATCAGGTCTGTCGACAGCGATGCGTGACAATACACACACACACACACACACACACACACACACACACACACATCTCAGAGCTGGGATAGGGCATTCAAGTTTAAACATCTGAATTTTAAAAGGCAATAGAGAAGGAGAGATAGAAAGAGGGAGAAAGAGAGAGTGAGAGACGTGACTAAAAGTGGCAGCAGTCAAGAGTAGAGGATTTCCTGTCAGTTCAGGTAGCCTGGATGTCCCTAGATGATGATGTGTTTCCTCTCCCCAGGAGAGAGGTTTGTGACAGGGTGAGGGAGAGGAGGAGGGGAGAGAAGACAGGGGTGGGAAAAGATAACCCAAACAAACATCTTGTAGACATTTTGCCAAGCACACCAAAATTAATCACTGTCCCGTTGAGGAGCTGACATTTGTCTGTAGTGACACGCAGCGTGAGAGTCCAGAGGGAGAGGACGGAGAAAGCGCGGCAGAGACGGAGAGAAAGAGTGAGAGCGTCTAAACAAGAGGGCCTCTGTCACTGCCTCTTTGTGTGTGTGTGTGTGTGTGTATGTGTGTGTGCCCTCCTGGACATAGAGTCGGCCTGGGGCCAAGAACCACAGTGGTCAGCGAGCAGGCCTGCTTGTGTGTCTATGTGGAGGCCAGCCAAACCAGAGCGCAAGGCCACAGTGACACAGATCGACGCTCTCTCTCTCACACACAGTGACCTGACGGGACCTATTCAGCATGGGCTCCTGTGCTGGATCTCACGGGGTCACTGGCTCTGGCCAGGCTGAGCTTTATTCAATCATTTGTTTAGCCTGTATGTATAATTAGTCACTAGTCAAGATGCTGAAGCTAGCATTTTTCGGTACACACAGTGATAGGCACAGTCCTAGTTGGCCATGTAATGAAGAATCGGCGTTAATTCATATATAAGAAAAATAAATTTTTTAGATATTAGTGATACAGTCATTATTTTTAACCGGTTCTGTTTAGTGATTCAGTCAAATCGATAACCCATGTTACCTAATGGGAATCTATATAACCTAATCAAAAACATAGTGATACATTGATCTTTATTGATTAGTGATGAGCTGTTCACAAAAAAAAATTTGAAAAAAAATTGAAAAAAATAATTTTTAATGATTCAGTTAAAATGATTTGCACTATTTTCTAACCTAATGGTAATCTATAAGTGACCCTGGACCACAAAAACAGTCGTATGTAAGTAGCATGGGTATATTTGTAGCAACAGCCAAAAATACATTGTATGGGTCAAAATTATCGATTTTTCTTTAATGCAAAAATCATTAGGATATTAAGTGAAGATCATCTTCCATGAAGATGTTTTGTAAATTTCCTACTGTAAATATGTTAAAACTTAATTTTTGATTAGTAATATGCATTTCTAAGAATTTGGACAACTTTAAAGGCGATTTTCTCAGTTTTTTATTTTTTTATTTCTTTGCACTCTCAGATTCCAGATTTTCAAATAGTTGTATCTCACCCAAATACTGTCCTATCCGAACAAACCATACATTAATGGAAAGCTTATTTGTAACCTGACTGTTATTACTGGTTTTGTTGTCCAGGGTCACACATAATCAATGGAAAAGCGTGTTTAATACAAGTAGTGATATGACTAATAGTCATAAGATTGCTGTTTTTCTCTTAAATAATTCAGTCTAAATAATTCTAACTTAATAAAAATCTATATAACCTAATTGAAAACATAGTGATAAACATTTTGATAATGAATCTTTACTGATGATTGGAAATATCTAGCTTACAAATCAACTGTAATTTCAACTGGTTCTTTGTACAGATTCAGGTAAACAGATTTTCAGAACACTCTATTATCTAATCTATATAACAATGGAAAACAAATTAGTTAAAGAGAAATATTGATAAGAATTTCTACTACAATTAGTGATGTCTGATTTGCACATTGCTGCTTTGACAATTCCCAAAATACTGTATAATCTAACCAAATGGAATTTATAACGTTCATAAAGTGCAAATAAATCATAGGCTAAAACTTAACTTTTTGTATTGCAATATATTTACAAAACGGAATGATATACATTTGAATAAAAAATCCCTAATAATAAAATATATTAGTATTTGAACTGGTCTAAATGAGACATTTTATTAAAATGAATCAAACTTTCCCAACTTCCCAAAACAGTGGTCTTTTCATTCATTCAAATATAAAATATCTTCATGTTTCCAGAAGTCCATGAAATATGTATATGTGCTTTGAGCACTGTTATTTTCAATACTGTACATTTCCAATTCAACTCTCTCAGTTTCTAGCCTGCTTTGGGTTGTCATATTTCATGTTAATATCTGCTTAGGTTATTTGTTCTTGTCTTATTAAGCTCCTGGCCTTCATTTGTGGCCAAGGTAGTGTGCCTCTTAATGTACACCCCCAGCAAATAATGCAAATGTGTCATTGAAAGGCACTTATGAAATACCCACAGGCAACTAATCTATGCAAGCCGCCTCGTCCTTCTCCAGCACTGCCTAATTAGGCAACGGAGAAGTATGTAAAACCAGGTCACACACACACACAGACACATAGGAAAACAGGACACACAAATGGCAGGTTCTGGTGTATTAGTGTCATTATACACACACGCATGAGCACGACTGCATGCAAGGCAAGAATAAAAAGCTTTGGGCAGACGTGAATATTGCTGTAATATGCAGGCGCACTAATCCCAGAATCCTCTCTGCCTGGTTCCTTCATTTCTCTCGCTGCGATATGTGAGCGCGCCGGAGTGTTCCTGCATGTCAGATGCCCACATGTGCGTGTCTCTTTTTTTAAATGTGCGTGTATGTGCAAGGGCGTGTTGATAAACAACAAAAGCAGCGTTAGAAACATACAGCTGGGCCGTGATCCAGTGCCAAAGAAATGACTTTTTGCAATGGTGTCCTCTGTGCCAGACTTGACAGTCCATCATTTAAATTTGGCTGCAGTGAATCCACAGCAAAGACTCTGCCGCCTGGAGCGGGGAGAGAGAGAGAGAGAGAGAGAGAGAGAGCAAGAGAGACAGAGAAGGAGAGAAAGAGCTCCCTCTGAAGGGTCTCTTCTTTCTTTCCGAGAAAGAACTACACTCCAAATTACAGATTAGCATTGCCTTGTTTTCTGCATCCTGAGGCAGGAAACCTGCGGAGCTCCAATCACAGAGGATACACATTCACCACAGAACTCGCACGCAATTATTTCAGCAATAACACTCTTCAAAATCCATTACATAGCGGACAAGCACACAAATCAGGTGTGAAGGAACAAGGAAGACGGCCTAAAGTTCCCTAAAATTCCCGTAAAATCTCTTGCCGATGCCTACAGTGGTTCATTCACCCACACCAGCCTATTACTGGGCATAAAGGTGTAAAAGCTCTCACAGTTTAGGAAACAAGTAAAAGAGTGTAAACCTTTATTTACCAGACCTTAAAGGGACAGTTCACCCAAAATGAGTTCTGTCATCATTTACTTACAAAAACAGAGGTATTGAGCATAGGGCTTGTTGATACAAATAAGGTGTCCGTTGCTAGATGTTTTGCTATATTGTGCATATAGAAGAGTTTAAATATAGCAGTAGAAAGTGCTTGAAGTTAAAAGTTTTATTAGGTGCAATAACCTTTGAAAAAGAACTAAATGTGGTACTCGCGTCATGTTAACTGACACACGATTGAAAGGCCCCTCATGCGATACCGGATTTAGTTTTCTTTCGCAGCTTTTTGCACTTGAACAGTCAAACACACACCACGTTTTGTGTCATCAATGTTAAACAACAAAAGAAAGCAAGAAAATCACTCAATTGGCTGAATTACCTTTGTACTGTATATAATTTATACAGAGACTATATGTAGTGTTTTATTTTTACATCTGGTAATTCACTTTCTGTATTATTTCTTACTTAAATGCTACTGTTAAACAAACCTACTATTCCTTGGAAAAAAATAAAAAAATAAACCACTTCTCATTTCATTTGTTTATTTTTTATATGTGACCCTGGATCACAAAACCAGTCTTAAGTAGCACGGGTATATTTGTAGCAATAGCCAACAATACATTGTATGGGTTTAAAATGATAGATTTTTCTTTTATGCCAAAAATCATTAGGATATTAAGTAAAGATCATGTTACATTAAGATACTTAAACGTATATTTCCTACCGTAAATATATCAAAGCTTCATTTTTAACTTGTAATGTGCATTGCTAAGAACTTCATTTGGACAACTTTAAAAGCCATTTTTAGATTTTTTTTTGCACCCTCAGATTCTAGATATCTTGACCAGATATTGTCCTATCCTAACAAACATACATCAATTGAAAGCTTATTTATTCAGCTTTTAGTTCAAGTATAAATCTCAGTTTCAAAAAATAGACCCTTATGACTGGTTTTGTGGTCCGGAGTCACATATTGTATTTAAATAAATATAAAACACACAAAAAAAAGATACACAAGATTTTTTCTCAGATACACTGCATTAGTTGCTGTACTGTTTTCCTTAATTTGGCACATATGGATGAACTCTGTGAATGTAGAAATATTTTTAAGAAATGTATTTGTTCACACATCTCTTAATGAGGGTTTAGGGTCTGAACTGTGGCCTCTGGCCTTTAGCTTTTAGATCATATGTTAATATTGCAATCACAAATATTCACAACATCACACCTTTCCATTCCAAACCGCACTCCAAAAGCGAGAGCTCAGCTTATCGTTAAATGCTGACGAGAACGAGAGGTGGAGAGGGAGATAAAGAGAGAGAGAAAGGTCTTGCTTAGCTAATTACAGTAATTAACAGTTACAGATTTAATTGGAGGGGAAGACATTAGTGGGGATAACGTTTTGTCGGTTGTGGTCGGGGTGGACCAGTGTCTTGCCAACGTGCCTTTGTCTCGGGGCGAGGAACAGCACTCGTTGACACGACATGCGTCAGGTTGAGATGCCGGGGCTCGTCAAGCACGCGCAACCGCCGGCGCTAACGAGCTAGAGGGTTAATGAGAGCATGCGAGCTCTCCACAACAACAGCACCATTAGCCTAGCTTGCCAGCAAACAATTCAATCTCAGCGCCTTCTTTCTTCTCAGGACTTGACGCTTTTAGCCACCTCAGTTCAATGGTTTCAGGCTGAGGATGAAGCTTTGAAAGCATTTTGTGGGCTGAGGCTGTTATTATTATCCTTTTTTTCAATTTCACGAAACAGATGAGGGGAAACATGCACTTCATCTCCATTTTCTAGCCGACTGCAGTGGCGACTGACCTTTTCAGATTGGATTGCCTTATGTTTCTGTTCCACATGTATATCATTTCCACAAAAGATCAGCCAGCCAGTGCAGTTTCAGGTCAAACACAAGGCATTACATGCGCAAAAAGCCCACCCCGCTCGCTCGCATTTTCCCTACCCCCCGTCCTCTTTCGCTCTCTCAGCTTAAAGAAGCTGGCACTTATACCGTAAAGTGCTCGCTCGATTCACAGGATCGTCTTTCAAAATGTGTTTGTGAAATCCCACACCCCTTTGAAATGCGAGGGGATTTATTGGAACATGGTCCATTGAGAGATTCCGAGACATTCTCCCTCCTTTTTTTCCAGCCCTCTAAAGCCCTTTATCTCCTTGCCTCCGCTCACCCGCTCTCGCTCCCTCTCTCTGCGATTGTTGTTCACCAGTCTGTGTTGGGCAATTACAGCACAGACTGAAAAATGAGGATCCTCCGCTGCTGTGTCCGTCTTTTTAATAAGCTTTGGTAAAGATGACGTGTTTGGATGAGTTCGATATCCTCGCAGTGGGGCAGTGGAAAGGCTGATTTTAAAATATGAGTAAACAGTGTTTAGGATTTGGGAGAGGAGGGCGAGGAGGGGTTGTCGCCGTCTCGCTCGCTCTCGTTGTTCCCTTTCGTTTCTCGTGCGCTCTGTGTGTTTGTGCATATAAACTCGAGGGCTTAGCGCGAGAGAGACTTTCACAGATGACTTCTGCCTGCTTTTTTTTGGAGCTTCGCAGCAGTTTGCAGATTTGAATATAAATGTGTATTGCAGGGGGGTGTTATTAATAAGATAGAAATGTCTTGGTAATGGATTTTGGTTTCATGGAAACAAACACTGAGGCCCGAAAGTTTGCATGAAGTAAGGTGTGTATTTGAGGTTAATTTTAACTGCTATAGTACAAAAGATGAGGTACTTGCATAAATTTACCCTGGTAACCACAGATTCCAAATAAAATACCATAAAATGGATACAGTTACTGTTAGTATTTTAAAATCATAAGACATTAATGTTGAAACAACTTTGCGTAAACCAAACTGTGTAAAAGTTTCAATAAAGTAAAATAATAAAATAAAATGAAGTAAATGTAAAATTGTGGCTTTATACAGTACCTCAGTATAACTATCCCATAATTGAAGATTTATTTGTCATGACTGCAACATTTTTTTAAATAACTTAAAGTGTGGATCACGAAACCAGTCATAAGTAGCATGGGTATATTTGTAGCAATAGCCAAAAATACATTATATGGGTCAAAATATATTTTTTTTATTTAATGCCAAAAATCATTAGGATATCAAGTAAAGACCATGTTCCGTTAAGATATTTTGTAAATTTCCGACCATAAATATATCAAAACTAAAAAAAAATGTATTGCTAAGAACTTCATTTGGACAACTTTAAAGGCGATTTTCTCAATATTTTGATTTTTTTGCACCCTCAGACTCCAGTTTTTCAAATAGTTGTATCTCAGTCGAATATTGTTGTTATCCTAACAAACCATACATCAATGGAGAGCAATTTATTCAGCTTTCATATGATGTATAAATCGCAATGTACTTTTCTAAACTTCATCTCACACATTGTCATGATTGTGGTAAATTTTGCTATATTCTGGATGTATATACCACAGGCTCACATTGTGAGAACTGTGTCAGTCTCTGTGCGAGTTTATTTCTACATTCCCCCTGGCTTACCGACAATATCTCTCATTTTTTACATGAGAACGTAACTCAGAACAGGAATAACGTAAATGTCCGAACAACCCTGAGTCTGAGCAGATCGGTGTAAAAGCGCCATGTCTGAGGCCAGTAAAACCAGTCCATAAATACAAGCGGCGCTGAGTGAGAGGAGCGCGGGCTCCATCCGAGGGGGAAAACGGAGGTGGGCTGCTTCTCTTCAACCTCTGTTCGTGCAGATGACAGCCACATTATGGGCCCCTCAATCCAGCCCGGCTAGCATTCACCCAAAAGCCATATCTGTCAACATTAAATACACCCGCATTACCCATGTAAACAAAAGCATCCGCCTTCGCAAGTGCATTTGCGGCCACAAGGGCGAAACAAACACAAGAGCTAGCAAGTATCACGCTACGGGCAGCAGCTAACACAGCTAGCTGTTTAGTCAGGTTGTGAACTCTCTTTAGCCCTCATTACTCACGCAGTCAAGAGAGAAACAGTCCAATCTTTTTGTTTCTCTGTCTCTCTCTCTTAACCCCTGTTTCCTGTTTGCTGTCTAAATGGAGAAGTGATGACACTTTCAGCCATCAAAATGGAAAGCCCATTAGATAAGCAAACACTCTGCTAAAAACAACTCTCACCTGCTAAGCAGGTACCTCAGAGATGAGGGTCTCTTTTATTTCCTTCGAAAAACCAACAGCACTTAAGCAAAGCAAATATTTTAGGGACCACACCAGGCAGTGGAGTAATCTGTTTATTTTTATTTTTTTCATCATTTCCCCCCTTTTGCCTCATGCACTCCCCCAGCTGCCATCTTCATAGGGTGCGTTTACAAATGAATGGATTCCTCCTGAAAATGGGAGACGGCAGGGGCTTTAAATTTGCTTGGGCGGTATTTCACACTGGGCCTCTCGCTCGCTCTCGGTCTACACGCTCTCCATATCTGACTGTCTAAAATACTAGAAGGCCTGCAGGAATATGTAACACTGCTCTCCATTTCTCAACAGGCTGTTGCTCTCTGGGACATTATGTATTGGGGCTTCATAGCACTCAACATGTACTGTGCAGTCCTTACATTCTCAAGGAAGTCTATAAGGGCTAAATGTTTATGCACACCATGCTCCCCTCTCTTCTGGAGTCCCTTATTAATACTGGCTGCGTATAGACTGAATATTTCACTAGTGGACGCACAAAAAAACCCTAAGCAAGTACAAATCCCATGGACCAAATGAAATGTATTAAACATGTGGACTTCATAAATCTCAGCTGCCTCTGTGCAGGGTAATAGTGGGGTGTGTGTGTACTGCCTTCCTGAACAGTTTTCAATGAACGTGAACACAATCTACTAATGACATAAAATTTGCTAACTAGATAGATAGATAGATAGACAGATAGATAGACAGATAGATAGATAGATAGATAGATAGATAGATAGATGGCCTGACGTTCCCTATTATTTACAGCTACTTTTAAATTTAATGTTAATGTAATTTTACTAGTTGCCCGTTTTAATATAGTTCGGAAAAAAAAAAAAAACTCCATAAAAATAAAAGGCCCAGAAGAGCAACTCCAGGGGACAAACATTGCTCCTTAATATAAAAGTTAATTTCTGACAGGAAAAAATGCCTTCATTATTAAACATTATACAGTAGACAAGGGCAAATTCAGCAGTTCTCATTTTTTTAATCATTTCTCCTCTATCTGACTCCCTGCACAGCAGCCATTGGGAGGGGCAGAGCTCAGTAACCCTGAGGGGGCACTTTCACCTTCAGCAGTGGATGAAAGGTAGAGAGAGCCTGAAGGGTCTGCCCGCTGCTCTCGGCGCCATGCCCTGCAAAGCTGGGCACCAGCCGGGCACAACCAGGCACACACACCTCCCATGCCAGGGTGAGAGGGTGAGAAGAAATCAAAGGGTAAATCTAGGAAAAAAGCTAAAGACAGATATGAGTATGAATTAAATAGTCACATTTAAAGGGACAGTTCATCTGAAATTTCTGTCATTTACTCACCATCATGATGTTTATTTCCTCTCAGGAACATAAAATTAAGATATTTTAAAGAATGTTGATAACTAAACACTTTTGGTGACCAGTAAACGTCTAAGTGGTAGAAATTTGTTAACCGGTAAAGATTTGACTACCGTCTCCATCATTGCTGTGTTACATGGTCACAAAAACGTATTGTTTACAGGCATTTTTAAGCAATTCAGTTTCAAAACAAGTGATTTTGAGTTGTTAAAACGCAATCAGCAGTGAAAGAGAACTCATTTCGCAAAGTGTTTGTAGCGTGGGAGTATTGAACTGTTATATTTGCCACTTTATAGGCCTTGAATGATTAAATACACACACTTGTATGTCAAAATCCCTGTCTTTGTAAGTATTCTTGTAAAAACAGTAATTTAGGTCTTAAGTGAAAGCAGCAGCTGAGAAAGAAAATGCATGTGTAACAGTATACTGAATTTGGGTAGCTCTTAAAGTGACAGCAATCTAATATTCCTGCTGTCTGTCATTTATGTTAATCAAACAACAAACGAGAGAAAATCTCTCACTGCTGTTGACTAAATCACTTTTGTAACTTTAATAAAAAGGAATATATATTTAGTTTACACAGTGAAGAATATGCAGTGTTTTTATACATTCGATTACTTTGTACAATGTATGTAGCATTTCTTATTTATTTGTGATACTGACACTGATGACGATTTTTAAAAAAAAAAAAAAAAAGTATCTCATAAAGACCTTATTTGAAGCAAAAATAACTATTGTGATATATATCGTTACCATGAAATAAAATTAAGATTTTTGTCATATCGTCCACCCCTACTTCCACTATTATTGAAGACAAAGACATTTCTTAAAAAACCTTCTTTTATGTTCCCCAGAAGAAAGAATATCATACAGGTTTGGAACGACAGGAAGGTGAGCAAATGATTCCGTAATTTTCACATAATGTTTAAATTTTAATTTGAAATGTTCAACATGATTAAATTATGAAGGTCCAATAAACACTAGGATGTTGGATTGTACTCAGCCCCTCAGGATTCTGGGTAGAGTATAATCTGTCCTGTTCCCATTCTCTGCAGATGAGATAGAAGGGCATTACATCTTTCGCGTGATAGCTAATCTGTGATCAGAAAAGATCAGGCGTGCTAAGAAAAGACAGTTAGTCACCGACATGAGCTCGGGAGTTTGTCTCATACACAGAAAGGTTTTTCCCTTCAACCGGCAAATCCTTTGCCTCCCGCTCCACATTATCCAAGCAAAACCAAGGTCAATAGCTTAGGCATAGGTTTTTAAAAGCACTCCCGAAATGTCATCGGTCATATACGGCAGTGCTGAGTGTGGAGCCGTGTGTATGTGTGAGTGAGCAGACCCATGAACTCCATTAGTACAGGTTATGGTTTGAAGCCTCTGGATCGCAGGCAACGCTAGCCCGGGCAAATCACCAGGGAGTCCGGCTTTGTAATGCCAAAGCCCTCAGATAAACACGCAAGTACCTGAGAAAAGTCATCTTTCTTAGCCTTGGCTTATTACTCGAGGTCCTAAAACAAATAAGAGCCCGGCACCTTTTAAATCACTTCAATTCACATTTCAAAGTATAATTTAATCTTTTTTTTTCCACCTCTCCCTCCTTCCCGACATGTGACAATTACTTCATCACAGCGTAGTGACGGATTAAAAAGTTGTCAAAT
This sequence comes from Labeo catla, assembly GCA_012976165.1. Classification (NCBI taxonomy): domain Eukaryota; kingdom Metazoa; phylum Chordata; class Actinopteri; order Cypriniformes; family Cyprinidae; genus Labeo; species Labeo catla. The sequence continues at coordinate 321,861 of VONZ01000234.1, forward strand.
TAAATATTTAAGAGGTCCGTGGGCGGGCGTGAATTTGTTTAAGGTATAACAGAGGCTGAAGTTAAAGCTATACGCGCGTGTCATTCCTCGGGGGGCGAATCCATAGATTTTCCTTCGCGCCACATACTTCTTTCCATGGAACCTTAGCTCCATGTAGCTCCATGCTGTGGTGGGCTGCTAATATCGCTTTTATACTTTCGCCGTCAAAAGGAATATGGTTATGTATGATCACGTAGAATAAAGAAATGAATACATTCGGAGAGAGAGTGAATAATTCGTTAATGGTTTCAATTGTGCTCCCTGAGAGTAAAGCAACCAGCTCCTTTTCATGCCATTTGAATCAAAGCCCACTCAAACAGTAGTTAACAGCATTTATTTTTCAATAACTGCAGAGATCAGGGGAAGGAAAGAGAAACACCCCTGTGGAATACCATGTAATACAAGATATGTTCTTTTGTGTTGTGGAAAAATGGAAGTGACAGGTGACAGTTACGGAACAGCAGTTTTCCCGAGATCAAAATTGTGCGCGCTACAAAGCGAGCGTGCCGGATCCGGCAGGGTTAAGTCTTTATAAAGACGCAGAAGTTCTCGCAGAGAATAATGGTAGTGAATTCAAGCATTCATGGAAACAACTCCTCATAAACCGAATAAAAACGTAGACTTTTTTGCATTTGACTCAATTAGGACTGTTCGAAAACCTCCTCTGCAATATCGCCCGGACACGCGGAATATATATCCCTGAATATAGAAGAGATCCTGACAGCCATGGATTCAAACCTTGGAACACTTACAGAGCAGAAGGCTGATGGCAGTGAGAAGTCATGAGGCATCACCTCTGAATTATGGTGGATGATGCGGGATGAGTGACAGGAAAGGAGACAGCACAGTGAGCCGTAAGTATGTGTGTGCACACAGGAAGGAAACTGCTGTGCTAGGCTGTACTAAATCTAGGACAGGGTTTAAAATTAGCATCTCTCGTGGAGAGCTGCCTGCCGTGGCGATTCGCTGTCATTACATGTCCACTTCAGTTTGGTCCATCTTAAAAAGCAGAGTCATATCTTAAACACAGCTGGCCCCGTCTACACAACACAGACGGCCCGAATGAGCACGAACGCACAAACATTTCTCCAAACAGTCACTTGGCCAAATGTAAATAAGTCTTGCTTATTTGGATGGCTTCGTGACTGGATTCTTCACTTTAACAGTACTCTCCTCCAAGACAGTATTTCAAAGGTATTTTTCCATTGGACGCTTGGACAGTTCACCTACAAGCTGTTTTGGTAGCTCAAATGACAGTGTTAATGGTGAATAAAGAAAACTAAAAGAACTCAGCATGAACTGCTTTTCACAAACCATATTATTTTTAGTATTCTGGTGTATTTGAAAATGATAATAAAGAAAATTATTTAGAATTTTTTATTTAGCCCAACAAAACTGAGTAAAAAGGGCACACTAAAAAAACTGGCAGCTGTGGTTGAAAATATGGCAGCAACATTTAGGTTTTACGGATTTAACTTAAATTTACATTTAAATACAGTAATTTCATTACCAACCTATTGAAGTACTCAAATCTGTTTTTTACCTTTGTAATACACTGATAACCACCAAAAGCAGGTGGTGATGAGAAAGTCACATGATCAACCAAAGCCCATCACAAGCAGCTTTTAAATACTAGAAGGCATATATAGAAGGTGTCATTCACACAAACACTATCATGGTAACACACATGAAACTTAAATAATGCAATAAACATTAATTTAACAACATTAGATGTAACACACATTCTAATGTACAAAACTGACAAGAAAAAAAACTAAGAAGAAACTGTTATTTAAACAAAAAAAAAACATCAAATTTGAAATGTAACGCAGGAATTTTTGGGAATGTCAATTTACGGTTATTCACTGTAAATTATACTTACTTTTTTTTTTAAACGGTATACTACCATAAAATTAATGTCCAATACAGTTTTTTACTGTATACAGTAAGGGAACTTACCGTTAACAATTTTACAGGTTTTTACTGTTGCATTTTTACAGTCTTTTACCGTTAAAATCGCTGTCATTTTTCACAGTGTAGAAGGTGAACATTGTCATTCACACAAACACTAAACACCATCATGGTAAAACACATGAAAAAAGAAATGCAGATGTGAAATGAAATGCAGGAAATTCTCGCAATGTCAATTTACAGTTATTCACTGTATGTTATACGTTCTTTTTCCACTTCCACAAATGGTATACTATTGTAAAATGGCAATTAATGTCCAATACAGTTTTTCACCGTATATAGTAGGGAAACTTACTATTAACCAATTAATAGGTTTTTACTGTAGCATTTTTACAGTATTTTACCATTAAAATCACTGTCATTTTTACACATTACATGCTATTATAGAACAAGACTGAATTTAAGTAAATGTTAATCTTGTTCACATGAATGAAAACAGTTCAAGTGACAAAAATATAAGTAAAAACTAAAAATTAAATTTCAAGATTAAAAAAAAAAAAAGTTTTCTTTGATGCATGCATCATCAAGAATTCTAAAATAAACAATAAAACTACCTTCAATTAACATGAAAATGCCACTAGATAGCAATAAACTGTGTTGAGAAATTTAATGTTAAACATCTGAATGTTAACGCATTAACTTGACTGAAAATACAAAAATGAAAACTAAAACTATAAAATGCTATTAAAAAAATAAAATAATGATAGAGTAAAAATTACAAGAAAACCGAAGAAAATGGAAAATGCTAAATAATAATAAAACAACTAAATTAAATTAAATTAACATAAAACTAAAAGGAAAGCAATTTCCAAGGAAGAACATGTTGCATTTTGATTAAACATTAGAAAGACAAACTTCTTTGCCTTTGTAATAACATGCACCAATGAATATTCCACAATAAGACGAGGAACGTGCATTAAGAAAACACACATGTTAATGTTGACTTTAAGGGTCACGGCAGGTTTACGTCAATTATAATGACTTCAATCGTAATGTATGGCCCTTGTACGGCTACAAAAATCCTCCAGGTTAAAATGGACTCTGGAGCCATTTCTTAAACACAGTTTATTTCGTTCCACTGTTTGTCCTGTCACACACATCTCCTTTATCCATCTCCTTCTTTTCTCATCTCTCCCTCCCTATCTTTCCTTCTTAGTCTTACACATTCCCGCTCTCGTTCCGTGGCCCCGGGCTGCATAATTAATGCATGCACTGACAGCAGTGTCACGCACTGACTGAGGAGTCCTTCGCTCCCCCACCACACGAATGTCGTTTCACCCAGGAAGAGGAACTCGGGAGACGAGCGCACAGCCCGGCATGGAGGACCAAACCACCACCCTCCTCCTCTCATCCTCTGTTGTTTCATCATCGTGATTGAGCGGGAAACAGGAGCGGAGCAAAACAGCGGCTTATGTTCGCGAGGCCCCGTATATATTATGCATTCGACTTCTTGGAATATATCTTTGACTGATCCTCAAATATTTCTCAAGGCTTAGGCGTGTTTTAGCCCCATTCTTCCTGCCTCACACTCGCTCGCTATTAGGCATGAGTGGGCCGCGGTTGTGCGCGTGTGACACGGAGCTGAAATTATGAATTGCTCCTATCAAGAGGGAGCTGTTGCAAGTTGATGAAGGGAGCGCCGGTGATTGCCGGGCGACAGGAATGCTGTTTGGAGACGCAAACGGAATTCTATCTCACGGAGCGATCCCTCCGGAATAGTCTTCAACGTAAAGAGGATGCGCCCCATTCCTGGCGCAGCAAATTCGTACATTTCAATAGAGAGCAGTTTCACACCATAGACTCTGTGATTAAATGCCGACGCCTGCCATTTTGTGGGAATACATAGAATTCCCTCGCTGATTCCCCTGACCGTTTTACCTGTCAAAAACAATTGGCGGAGGACAATACGAGCTAGTGCGAAATAATACATACTGCCTAGTGACTGAAACCTGGCTCTCAATGTACAGTATATCTCTTCCGAGCTCTCCCTCCATCTCAATACCTTTCTCCTTTTATCTTTACTTCCCTCCGAGGCCTCGTGCGTTGGGGTTTGAGCAGAGACACAGATTAAGTGACTTGATCCTGCAAACATTTGAGGAATTCAGGCCCACAAAGGGGTCAGCGCAGGGGCGAAGGGATAGCCTTACACACACGTACGCATACAACCACACACACTCAGACTGCTCCATTAGCCCGTCAGTAGCGCTGTCACTGGTGCAGCCCTGCAGAGTTTTCTCAGGGAGAAATAGCCTCAACACGCTGCACTTATGTTCTCTTGTAGCGCAGCTCTGACTCACTGCAATGGACAATTAGAGACCAAGAAAAATATAAAGAGGAGAGAGAGAGAGAAAGTGAAAAGATGGGGAAAAAAGCCAGAGAATGTGTCCAGGGTGAAAGCATATGAATACAAATACTCGGAATGAAACTTTGCCATTAAAACAATTGGACTTTAATTAAAGAAAAACACACTGAGCTATATAAGTCCACTTTGAAAAGTTCGCTAATGGTATTACATACTTTCCGCATGAATCCCTTCTTGTGTGTGCTTTGGATGTTTAATTGTGAAAGAGCTGGATGGAAGAAAGAGGATAGGGACTAGACTCAGGGCATCGGCCACTTTTCACAAATTGCGTCCTTATTCGATTACGTTTACATCTTGAGGTCCCCTTCCAGCTATCATGCCGCATCTTCCAACAAAGTTTGCTCGTATGGAAATGCTACATTAAGAAAACGCAAATGCAGGGTACAGTCTCCTGCGCTTGCCCTCAATTGGATTTGCTTCGTCTTACTGGGACCTGACACTGTCATATGAAAATGTGAAATGAATCTTTTAGGGATTTTTTGGGGATGGAGGGCATAAGCATTGTTTTGAAATGTAAGCAACTGTTGTGAGTACCTATCATTTCTCTTATGCAGGACTTTCTGAACTGTTAATCCTTTAGTATTTGTGAACCTGGACCACTAAACCAGTCGGAAGCAGGACGGGTATACTTGTAGCAATAGCCAACAATACACTGTATGGGTCAAAATTATCTCTTTTTCTTTTATGCCAAAAATCATTAGGATATTAAGTAAAGATCATGTTCCATAAAGATATTTTGTAAATTTCCTACCGTAAATATATCAAAACTTAATTTTGATTAGTAATATGCATTGCTAAGAACTTAATTTGGACATCTTTAAAGGTGATTTTCTCAATATTTTGATGTTTTCGCACCTTTAGATTCCATATTTTCAAATGGTTGCATCTCGGCTAAATATTGTCCTATTCTAACAAACCATACATCAATGGAAAGCTTCAAAAAATGGAGCCTTATGACTTGTTTTGTGGTCCAGGGTCACATTTCATCTTCTTTGATTATAGCTTGATTATATATACACCATCTTTTAAAATTATGATAATATGCAGACTTCTGTAATGGACTAATGCCAGAAAACAAACTACTTACTGATGTTTGTGCTGTTGTTCCTAGAGGATTACGTCTTTAGGGCAGGATGGAAATCTATAAACTGATTACAAATTAAAACAATATTGCCAAGGAAGCATATTTTCATTCATTATTTTCAGAAAGGAATGTCCCACTTATTAATGTGACTAGTACTGATTAACAGTGCAAGTAATATGTCAGAGTGGTTTTCAGATTTCTCCACATTTGCTGATGTGTAGCTAATAACTGCCTTGTTAGCACTGCACCTATGCTGTTCTGTCTTGCTTCCCGTATCAACTGAATCAGTGAGCTGGACTACACGAGTATCTGCTTCCATTGCACTTTTCCCAGACACTTTAACAGGACGTCTACGCTGATGCTGGAGCTTAGCCTACCCAGAGATTTGAAGGCGTGGCAGTCGGCAGTTAGCCTTTAGCATTGCGGTGACACACGTTCCGTTAGCAGCTAACACTGCCTCATTTATTTCACTTATCCGGAAGATTCTGTACAGCGACGAGAGAACCTGCTGACCTTGTCACTTCACACCGCCAGTCTCTCTCCCTCCTTTGCTCTCTCTGTCTGGAGCTAAAGGACTCGCTGGTGCTTGGGTTCTGTACGATTATCCGAGGAAGCAATGGAGGAAAATTTACACCTAGCACATGTAGATGGTGCTTGAAGAGTCGAAGCGCCCACGGTGTGCAAATGCTTCAGCTCCTACTATAATGGACGGCTAAAAGGGTTAACACATATGAGCTTTAACTATGTGACTGTTATATGGAACTGAACTATTTTTTTGCTGTAAATTGACAGAGAAGAAAAAGCCAGGCGCGCCATCATTAGAGAGCGTGCGCATCCACATCGGCGGCGCTCTGGCATGCTTTCCGCTGTGCGTCCTGATAAAAGAGGGGGAAGAGGTAAAGGAGGTGTGAGAGGAGCATCTTTGAGCTCCTCAATAAATTCTCATTATTTGAAGTGGAGTATTTGAGAGCTAAGAGTGGGGTGGTGTGTGTTCTCTTAATCTTGTCGTCGATGGCAGGCTATGTGAGGCAGGGTGGGTTAATGTAATATCACAGTTGGGCGCCTCACCATGCCACTTAAACCCCCTATTAGTAAAACACTCCCTTTCTCCCTCCGTGTTATAAAAATGAACCCACGCTGCCACTTCAATGACGCACAGGAGAGAAGACTGTCAAAAACTGGTAGTGAATACGGAAAAAAACGAGTCTAGGCGCTCAGTTATAATTATTCCCATCATACCAAAAACCTAAGATGGAACAACAGGAGTTGGCATTAAATTCCATGTAGAGTATGTGAAGTTATGAAAATATTATTAAGGTGTTTCAGACAGGTAAGCGTAAATTAGCAAAAAAATAAACTGGCCCAGTATCGAGCCCTGTGGATCACCTAAAAGTTTAAAATGTAAATCGACTGCAGGGCACGTCAAAAAGCCCAAAGAAAAACAAAGATGAAGGTCATATTGTGTTGGAAATGGGCAGAGAGGAAACCCAAGGCTGATCCAGAGGCCCTGGCACACGAATTAGTGATGTGCATAACAGCGTAATTGGAAGTAACAGTAGAAGAAAGGAGCGGAAATTCACACAGGCAGGCATGAAAAGACGCAAATGAGCTCTGGACTGAACGAGAAAAATAGACCAGCGTCTTCCGGACTCCCGTCTCAATTAAGAGCTAACACAATCCAAACATCTCTCCATGTCCACTTGCTCCAATGAAAGCACAAATCTGCCTTTGGCCTATTTTAAGCTCCCTGAATGCTTAGTGTATCTTGCTTGTACTTTGCCACAGACGGCTCATCGGATGAGTTAGCGTGCCGCGCCTGGAATTCTCCCCACCAGGTTTTTCTGGCAGCCTGGCACGAGTGCTTTATGGCCCAGGTGCTCGGAAATGCCATAAATTTGGGTTTTATTAAAAGAGAATTAAGAAGATGACTCAAATGGCTGTGTTAATCTCTGCAGACCTCAGATGTTGGAAAGGCAATGGGTCAGTAACTATATTTGCAAGCTGCAAGAAACGAAGGACTGATTAAAAAAGTAAAAGAGGGATAAGTAAAAAGAGTATTGCTCCGTAGCGCTAGCAGCTTTGCTCTTCTGCGAGGCGCCTCTATGCCCGCTGAGCATCTGTGTCACCGCACGCCACACCGAGGCTGCCAATCTCGCATGGGCACACACCGGCACTCACCGTGCCACCCGAGCCACCCTCTGCTGCTCCTGCAGCACCGCCATGCCACATTCGCCTGCGCGTCCTCCCTTCTCCTCCTCCCTGACGCGCAGGGCCTCTCCAGCTGCAGCTTAATTTCCTGTGACTTGCCTAATTACTGTAATTAAGGATTAATTGCCATTAATTATTCACACATAAGCTCATCGCAAATCATGGGGTAAATGTCTTCTGAAAGCTGCCATACTAGCCATGGATAAACACACTGGGATGCTTCAGGCAGCTGAATCTATCACTCCACCCTGCAGCAAAGAGCCCTCCTGGCCCGCCAGTCTTACCAAAACAGCCATAACTCTCCACAAGAGAAACGTCAAATCCGACCCACAAGAGGAGAGGTTCTGTCACACCTAGCATGTTCTGCTATCAGTGCTTACACTACTGTAAAGATGGATTGAGGCAGGCCTGTAGAGCCAGGCCAAGAGCGTTAGAACGGGCCGCTGTAAATTATGCAAGTTTTACATTTGAGGAGAAAAAAGGGAGTAGAAAACCTCTCAGAGAGAGAATCTGAGCAGCTGAACTTTGAAGAGCTTATCGACTAGTTTAAACAAACAGCTAATGGAAGGCAGTGTCGACAGGGCATATGTAAAAACCGGACTGGATTTATGCCAGTCCATGACACACAAGATTACTGTGAAAGGGGATTTTCCTCAGACTGAAGCACAGATTGATCTGGAATCCCCCCATACAGTCTTTTAATGGAAACTTCAAATACTAAAACTAGTTCTAGGTGAAAGATGGCCATTAGGTGGATCAAAATTAGCTGTGGTTGACTAGCTGAAATACTAGCTGACAGGTCCTAGGTAGAACATCTTGGATAATGTACTCACCCCCTTGTCATTCGAGATGTTTGTGTCTTTCTTTCTTCAGTCATAAAGAAATTATGTTTTTTTTAGGAAAACATTTCAGGATTTTTCTCCGTATAGTGGACTTCAATGGTGCCCCCGAGTTTGAATATGCAAAATGCAGTTCAAATGCAGCTTCAAAGGGCTCTAAAAGATCCCAGTCGAGGAAGAAGGGTCTTATCTAGTGAAAGGATTGGTTATTTTAAAAAATATATACATTTTATATACTTTTTAACCTCAAATGCTTGTCTTGTCTAGGTCTGCCTGAACATTGTTTTTTCCGGTTCAAGACAGTTAGGGTATGTTGAAAAACTTCCATCTCATTTTCTCCCTCAACTTCAAAATTGTTCTACATCGGTGCAGAAATACCGACCCAGTGTTTTCAAAGTGAAATTTTGACCTACCCTAACTGTCTTGAACCGGATAAAAGAAGAGTTCAGGCAGACCTAGACAAGATGAGCGATTGAGAGAAAAGTATATTAATTGTAATTTTTTTAAGACCTTTGTTCCTTGGCTGGGATCATTTTAGAGCTCTTTGAAGCTGCACTTAAACTGCATTTTAGAAGTTCAAACTCATGGGTACCACTGAAGTCCACATTATGGAGAAAAATCCTAAAATGTTTTCCTTAGAAAACATAATTTCTTTACGACTGAGGAAAGAAAGACACAAGCATCTTGGATGACAAGGGGGTGAGTACATTATCTGTAAATTTTTCTTCTGGAAATGAACTTTTCCTTAAACTGTCTTCAATGACGCCTTAAAATGCTGCCTATGTAGGCATCTTACTAGGTTTTGCAGCAAAGCACTGGTGTATTTGAAAAAGGCTCACCATCCCTAATCTGAGCTCCACACTTCGATCTTTACGGTCTCTTCTAGTCATGAGCTTGTGAACTATCTCAGAAATTGCCCCAGCGTTTCTGAGGCAATAGTTTTAAAAGCTCACGCTTCATAAAATCATAATAATGGCCATCATGTAAATCTGCTGAATATGAAATGTCTGCCGGGAGGCGGCATGCAAACAGTATTTAAAAAGCCGACACTTTTACAAGGCCTTAAATCAGCCTAGCTTCAGTCTGGTCCTCAACGCTAGAAGCTCGGGAAGAGAGAGGGAGAGCGAGACGGAGAGATTCTGATGCCTCGCAGCTGGTCTGTGAAACTTCACAGTTGTCTGACAAACTCAGTCATAATACACCAGGCTGACAATTACTCGCCAACTCTTGAAACAGGGTCTCTAAAGTGTCTGATGCTTCGGCACTAATAGGGGACCGGAGAAGCGCTGTCCTAGGTCTTTAAACATAAACACTTGCGGAATAAAAGAGAGGCTGAGAAAGCGAGAGAACAAGAGCGAGTTGGGGGAAAAGAAAGAGTGGGGAAGAGCGAATGAGAGAGGCACTAATTGTTCTACTAGAGCCTTCTGCTCCAGATTAATGCAGGAAAACATTTTCATTTGGGTACATAAGTTTGTTTGTCTGATTTAAACATTTATGCTAATGGCCCTTCTGCCAGCTCTTTAATGCTTTACACACTGCTGTAAACAGCCCCTGAGCTTATCCATCACACTTGCGCTCCCTCTCGCTCTCTCTCTCTCCCTTCTTTCTCTCGTTCTTCATTTCTGTATATCTATGGAATCCAAGACAATACGAGAAAGAAGACAAGTGCAACTACAAGGTGTCTCTTTCTCTCTCTTAGAAACACACACATATTTACTTTGCTGTCTAAATGAGGAGATTCTATCGACTTTTCAAGAAATTAAACTTTTAATCAGCAAGGAAGCATTAAAACGATTAAACATTTAAAAAACACAGACCCTAAAAGTAAACATAAGTGTCTAGCGCAAAAACCATTGACACTGAGACTTCTGAAACCGCAGTAAAACTTTGGTCTATGTTTGGGCTGTGCTGCCCCTCTGTGCTCATCTTCCATCTGTTGTCCTCATCTTAGCGTTTACAGACAGCATTAAGTGACACAGACCCCATGGCGCATTCAAATCTTGCCGTCTTCTGGGTTTAGTCCCTACACACAGTCTTCATCTGACACCTTTCAGAGTGAGCATTCATCAGTATCACTGTCACTTAATTGATACTTACTAATTTCTCCTCTTTCTCTCTCTGGCTCTCTGTGTCAGCTGCCAGGGGCCTCAGCGGTGCCCTCATTTGTGGACTTCCAACCGACTCCACGGGGGTAATTACACTTTATGTGTTAATTGGTGTAAATACAAAGACGGGAGCTACACCTGCACATTTCACATCACAACTGGAAACTGTGAGCGGATCGAATAGAATGTATGGAAGTGTCTTTCTGTGTATGAATGTGTTAGTGTTTCACCAACTGGCCTGTCATGTAGGAACGCTGTGGGATGTTTCGCCTGTCTTATACATGCAATTTAAACTAAAATAAAGTACATATTATCAATTTATTATAGAATCCCTATAGTGGAATCTAGTCATAAAAATGGAATTTACAGTATAATGCAGAGTGTCACGGAATGTTAAAAATTTAGGACGAATAAACAGGTCAGTACACTTAAACCAAAATGCAATATGAGCTAGTGTCTGTACATATTAAGCCACAAAAAAAAAAAACAATATTCAATATATGAGATTGTGAACACATAAACATAATCTCTAAAATACTCTGAGAGCATTTTACTGTTTCTTTTGAGTTAAACTATTGTCATATCATATACAAACATGCACTTAAAGGTCTTCACAGCAACCCGTCTTATGATCTTATGACAGTACCCCTACTACTAAGAAAATTATTATCAAAACATTATTATTTAAGGAATATTTAGCAGAAAAATTATTTACCAGAATTTATTTACCAGAAAAATGTAAATACACAACACAGTATTTCTGAAAAAATAAAATAAATTAATATTTAATATAAAAATAATATATATATATATATATATATATCAATTAATCAGAGATGCTTTTGAGTATTAAATTTAATGAACCAATTAAAATGGAATCCAGAAAATTAATGGAAAACACAGAATTTGCTAAAAAAAACTAAACTAAACTTGAAAAAGAAAAATAATAATACGTATTTCCTAGGGCCTTAAAATATAATTGAAACAGATTTATCTTTTTTTTTCCACAAATCATGTTTTTTTAAAATTGTTTTATTGTGTTAGTTAGCTGTATTTATTTTATTTTTTTTTTTTTTGAGTTTTTATTTAACCAAAACAACCAAACTGCAGTTTGACTGATATTATTTGGAATGCAGAATAAAAAAAACATGATTTTTGTAAATATTTAAAAACACAGATATCTGTTTTTGCAAATTAACTCTTCAATATTTGTTAAACTCTTAATAAACTGCTGTTAAAATATGCAAGTTTCTTGATTTAAATTAGTTAGACATGCTTTCTGATTAATAAAATGTAATTTAATTATAAAAACAGTCTAGAGAAATGAAAACAGAAAAAAAAAACAGAATCCAAAACAATTTAAAACGGAAAAAAAATGGAATTTGGGAAAAAATATCATAGGGCCCTAAGTATTTTCATCAAAATATAAATGTAATTTAATTTTGCACAAAACACAGGTTGTTTTTGCTATTGTATCTTTAAGACACCTTGTATGCAAATTATGTTTGTTATGACTGACAGCCATCCAAATACAGTTGTGGTTCACAGGTGTCTATATGTAAATGTAGGCAGTCATACAGTGTGTTACAGTGATATGCTTACATTCGCAATGTCAGAACCACAAAAAAAACGCTGAATTTGCTTTAAGTTCCCATAAGCAGTCTAAGCGGACTGAGGAGGAAGCTCTTGTACATATAATACATTTTATTAGGTGCAAGGAATTTTCTATTTCCTATGATCTACAGTATCTGTTTATAAGTTGTATAACATTCAACCACACTAACATATCCAGAACCCTACTTTTTTTCTTTTCTGTTCCACCACTGTGGAGCCCTTTGGAAAGTGTCTGTTGTCAGCAGATGTCATTCCACTGGAGACAAAGGAAATGAGAAGGGCTTTGGATATCATCAGCATAGAAATGAGCCCCTCTCCCTCTCTTTCTCGCTCAGCTCGTACCACAGTCCTAGCCCGGACCCCAGCCCGCGGCTCCAGCCACTGTGCTACCTTTTCAACTTGCAAATGACAGTGTCACCAAACGCTATCCTTCCATCAATCAAGTCAGGGGGGTCATGAATATACAAAAGGCGAACGTGGAGGCTCGGCCACCTCCCGCAGCTTCGCTTGGCCCAATTATAAAGCTCTCTCTCTCTCCCTTTCTCTCTCGCTGCCTTGCTTTTTCTCGTGCGTTGTTTGTTTTTATTTTAAAGGGTATGGTCACGTTCAGCCGTAGGCTAAAACAAGGTAGGTCAGGCATGGTGGCCCTTGTCAGAAGAGACTGCAAATGCAGGTACAGGCTGGATAGCCAATGTCATCTCTCTTTTTCGTCACTATTTCTGAGGCTCGGCCACAGGAGCGGTACGATAAGGAAAAGAGCGTGCGCGCACGTTAGCAGACGGCCCGCTAAGAATAGAATACAGAGTTCAATTGTACACACGCGCAAACAATTTAGCATGCGCTCCCTTGATACACCCTCCTCAACACAGGAACAACCCTACAGCCACCCCTCTCTCGCTCGCTCTCCCTCGTTCTCTCTCCCCCTGGTCCAGCTGTCAGCTCCTAGCGTGTGCATTAGCATTCTAAGTGATCCACGGCTGCCTTCTGATGAATGTGTGTGTGTGGGTAACTAATGACCTCCTTGCTGCAAGTGGAACTGATAGTCAATGGCTGCCACTGATCAATAGCACGGAGCTGGGCCTGGCCACCGAGAAATCATTTCCAAGGCCAAAGACATCTCTTACACACAGAGACAGCGCGGCTATCATCAAAGACACAGAGAGATAGAGGTGGAATGCGAAGGAACGGTCAGTTTCTGGAGAGAGAGAGGGAGAGAGCAGGAGAAATATTTTGATGTAGGACCCTAATGTACTAATTCGTCACTTCGCTCGCTGCAGTGGTTCGCAACTGATTTTTATGTTGCGACCTAGCATTCAAAATTGTTTATTGTGCAAAAGTAAACAAAGAATGCATTGGTCGTACACTACTATTACGTTCTTTCATGCAACCTGCAGTTTACCCTCAAAATATTAGGTTTAATTGGACATACAGTCTTTGACATCAACAATAAAAATACTAAAAGTGTTTAAAAGTAATATTGAGAGCTGTAGCATTGTGTCATATCGTAACAACCAAGTTCAGAATCATTGCTTATTGTTAGGGATGCACGATATTATCGGACCGACAGATAATGGCTTTAAATGTAAATACCAGCATCTGGCCGATATGAAAAACTATGCCGATATGTCTTGCCAATAAGAGAAATAACTCACGTGTGCTCAGAGTATGCTAGCGATTAGATCACATCAGCATTATGGTTCATTCTTGAAGCAAAGTTTTACCTGAATGATGATTAGATTCACTGTTTTGGATCGCTGCATTTAATCTGAGAAGGCACGTACAGAAGGACGCGTTCGGTGTTTGATAGAGTAAACAGAAATAGCATGTGCAGTGGCAGCATCGACAGCCTCCCCAGGTCCTACTGCCTGTTCGGTAAGGAGTTTTAATTGCATAGGTGGCGCTGTTGGCCTACTTCTAATAAAATTAAAGTAAAATAATATTTACACTATGTTTCTGATTAAATAAAGCAGGAATTGATGAGATACAATCATGAGTGTGTTTTGATTTAAAGGTCAGAAGCTAAAGCTTACATGAATTTAAAAAAAGCCCAAACATAAGACTTTATTAAATAATTTTATATATACTGATTTATTCATTATGTGTAATATTTAACATTTTTTCTAAACAAATGTTGAGCTCGAAACGGTTTTCAGAAGTTTGCTCTTTTGCTTTCCATCTACAAATGTTAAATCTTAAAATAAAATGTTAAGGTTACCACTGCATTTTTCTGAAAAAAAAAACAAACAAACAAACAAAAAAAAAATGCAGTGATTTTATATATAGTTTAATCATAGTTATAAGCTTTAATGTACTGTCATTATAAAATAATTAATGTTCATTAATGTTTATTTAATTCCAACAAATAAGTTCTTGTTAAAAACTAACCAAAATTAAAAATAATTTGCTTATAATTTCCGCATGGGAGAGACTTGGTGTTGCTTCTAAACAAAAGGAAATAAATTAGTATCTGCATCGACTATTGGCCGAAATGAGTTAAAAAGAAATTTCGGCATATTGCATCCCTAGTAAATGTACACATAATTTCGTCTTTACAGTAAACACGATATAATTTATATATGCTGAGAGAAAAAACTGTATTGTTCAACTAAAACACATTAGTAAGGGCTGGTTTAAATAAAGTCTAATTCAACTCTGTAAATACAGTTTGACCTGTATATAGAAGAAAAAGTTTATTATCCATTTATATAAAAAGCAAAAGCAAAAAGCCAAGTTTGATGGGATGGGGTGGGGTGGGATGGCATAGGAAGACTGACACAGAAGAGAAGAAATTGTTGAATAAAGTCGTTATTTTTGTTTTCTTTGCGCACAAAGTATTCTCGCAGCTTTTAATGACTGATGTCACATGGACTATTTTAATGATATCCTTACTATCTTTTGGAGCCTTGAATGTTCTCAAATTGCATCAAAAATATCTTAATTTGTGTTCTGAAGATGAACGAAGGTCTGGCGGGTTTGGAAGGACATGAGGGTGAGTAATTAATGACAGAATTTTCATTTTTGGGTGAACTAACCCTTTAATGGATAGGATTGGATAGGAAAAGAAAGTCAATATATTGGAAATTTTGACAAAAGAAAAGAAAAGAAAAGAAAAGAAAAGAAAAGAAATTCCTGGAGTGAAAGATGTGAGAGGTCATGTTTCGAGGTCTGCCCTTGAGCTGTTTAGGAAGTGTTAATGTGACGGCAGAAACCACTGCAGCAACACACACACATACACACGTTGGCCGACAGAGAGAAAGGAGAACCAGCGTGGGGTTAACGTCTGGCTCCGGCTCAGGGAAAATAAATTGCTTTAAATATGGAAGTGGACGTCGGAATGGTCCCTGCTAGAGTGGAGTGGGTTTGGGTAAACCAACAGTCTGTCGGCCGTAATTTATAGACAGCTATGATAAATACTATTTGTCCATGACAGTCACATGAAATAATAAACCTTGGCTCTGCTATAAACATTACCAAATCCTGACACTATTGATTTATAACGGCTAACACTGACATCAAACCAAACAAGTGACAGAAACAATGCCCAGGCTTTAGGCGCAGTTTGTCAACTATTAATACTGTCAGAGGGGGCTTTCGCTTTAGCTGGGAAAGCCTGTCGCCCAGTTGTCAGTCGACCATGCTGAGGAGGACACGGAAGCCAGAGAGAGAGAGAGGGAATGTGCTGGAATTGCCAACAGGGGTCCTAGCGGCACGGCTGCGTTAGCCCTAATTACCCCCCCGCACGCCCGACCCCTCCCTCCCCCTAAACGGCTCCTGCTCTGCCAGCCCCAACTTAAAATTGCATGTTAATTATGTAAATTATTAATTGGGCTGAGACTGCTGTTTATGGGATTTTGGACTTAATAACTGGATCAGCCCGCACCCCGAGCCTGACCTACGACAAGCCACGGCCAGCCAGTGAAAGTGACATTTTCCGAAACATTAGCTCCTCTACGCACACACAAACACACATACACACACCTCTTCAGAAGGCTCATGGCGTACAGAGAGAAGAGAGGATGTTGTGGTCCTGCTGTGTAAAACCCTACTTTGTGTTTCACAAATGTATTTTATGATTATAAATACAGTCCAAATTGAACATGTCTGGATTTTCCTACACAACTTCAGTAAAACTGATCAAGTAAAAACCCTAGACTGTAATTGTTTTACATAGGGACAGGACTTTATTACAGTCAGAATTGGAAATGTTTGTGTTTCTCTCCAATCACTTGGCAGAAAATGATATAAAATTAAGCTATACTGCATTAATTAAATACGTAAACATGTATTATATACAATTACAAATGTGACCCTAGACCACACAACCAGTCACAAGGGTACATTTTTTGAAATTGAGATTTATACATTATATGAAAGCTGATAAGCGTTCCATTGAAGTACGGTGTGTTAGGTTAGGGCAATAGATACGTCTATTTTAAAATCTGGAATCAGAGGGTGCAAAATATCTAAATCCCCTTTAAAGTTATCCAAATGAAGTTCTTAGCAATGCAAAAATTATGTTTTGATATATTTGCGGTGAGAAATTTACAAAATATTTTCATGGAACATGATCTTTACTTAATATCCTAATGATTTTTGGCATAAAATAAAAATTGGTAATTTTGACCCATACAATGTATTTTTGACTTATTTACACAAACTATGATCATCACACTCACCACAGAATTGAACAATGACTACGTAAGAAGGAAATTTTCACATGAATTAAATGTCATCTCAAACCATAAAATTCCCAGTCTTTTTGATATAAATCTGTACAATTTCAAATTTTGCATAAGTATGAAACATTTCTCCACACGGATTTTGCTTCAGGTTCAAGATTTTTTTTTTTTATATTACATTGATTTTTCTTTATTTTTCTAAATTTACCACACTGAACAACAGAAACTGCTTGTTTTAAAAGTTTCTTTGGTGTGAGCGATGCTTCATGCATCTCTATTGACCATTTGTGCTGAGGAAATTTGCACTGTAAGAAATAATTAGTGACTGAACAGTACTAAATCTTTGGCTTTTATTTTATTTTATTTTATTTTATTTCATTTTATTTTTTATTTGCTTGCAATTTGTTTAACAGTTTTTTTTATACAATTACTGTAACTAAAGCTAAATTTTAAGTTGCATTTCTTAGTAAATTTACTTGAATTTAGACAAAATGTGACCCCGGACCACAAAACCAGTCATAAGGGTAATTTTTTTTTTTTAAATTGAGCTGAATAAATAAGCTTTCCATTGATGTATTGTTTGTTAGGACAATATTTGGCCAAGATACAACTATTTGAAAATCTGGAATCTGAGGTAGAAAATCGCCTTTAAAGTTGTCCAAATGAAGTTCTTTGCAATGCATATTACTATATTTTCAAAAAATATCTTCATGGAACATGATCTTTACTTAATATCCTAATGATTTTTGGCATAAAAGAAAAATCGTAATTTTGACCCAGGGTGGTCCAGGGTCACAAATAATAATAATAATAAAAAAAACCTTGACAAACCTTGAAATTAAATAAGAAGAGTCCAATCACGGACAACAAATCCCATCTGGACAATGCCTAAGGCTATTTTCTCTTGTGCTTGTTTGATTTCAGCTGAGAAAGGGTCAGGGAGATGGTACGATAGAGATAGAGAGGAAAAGTGAGAGTGAAAGAGAGAGGGCAATGCTAGTGTCTCATTTCATGGCTGTCCAGGACTGTCCGAAGATCTGAATATACACACCTGTGACAGACGGAGCTCGAACCCTGTCGACACCTGCCACGAGAAACCAGCTGAACCCAGCGCACACTCCGTGAACCCTAGACGTTCGCACACTCTCAAACTCACCTCAAGCACTCGCAGCCTGAACATCCCGACCCATTTGGCATTGCCTTCATACGTAGTGTCCGATGCTTCAGCGACTGAATAATCCTGTAACCGATACCATCAGATAACTCTAGCCTGGAGCTCGGTTTCAGCAAACCAACCCACAACAAACAAATCATTACAGATCACCATGACCACATGGGCCTTGTAAGGGAAGCCACATTTCAGAGGAGAACTTTTAAAAGTACTTTTTTTCCTTCTTTTAAAAGCAGTCTGGGTTGTTCCTTTCCAAAATCTTACCGTGAAAACACTTTAGGGAAAAAAGAAACCTTCGCCATCATAAACCATTACTGTTAACACCCCAATAAAAAAGTGAACATGAAAAAAAGAAAAAAAGTTGGAGTAAGGGAAATTCCAGAAGCGTTCATCACTGACACATACGCACAGTGCATGAGTCATATATCACGGTCCGTCCGCACTAGCCGAGCTTAACTCGCCCGCTGCCAACATCTCGTCTGCGGCTCACCGGGCCCCTGAGACTTCAAGCAGGGCTTCCTGCACGGGGACTGAGGCTTGATTCAGTGCACAGACAGACATGCATGAGCGAGAAAGCACTACACAACACCCTCGGGCTCCACAAAAGAATCTCTGCAGCCAAAAAGTCCCACATTAGGGGACTGGATAAATATTTTCTTTCCCTTTTCTTGCTCTCGCCGTCTGTACCAAAATGCCTCGAGGTGTTTTTCCCCGCAGAGAACCTGGATATTGTTGTAGGTTATATGACCACAATGGATTACATAAACAAATAAACTTAATTATACATATATGAGAGGTCAGGGTAAATATTACTTTTTTTAACTCATTGCATAACTGGGTGTTACTTCAACTTTGGGTACTAACGTCCCAGCGGATTTACACATTTATCTTTTTTGTTTTATGAATGTCCTCCCTGGAAATTTTTGGTCATGTTTTCATCATCTATTTTTTTTTTTTACTATTTATGTACAGTTTTGTTTTAATCACAGACTTCTTTGAAAACCCATCCTAAAATAACAATTATTAGATGTTTAAAACTATTTGGATCTAAACAAAGAATTAAATACATCATATCAATATTTAATTGTGATTTTTTTTTATTTTTAATTGTGTCATTTCCACCACAACCATGCAATTTGGCCTCAATAAAGCCTGAGATATGTGAAGAATTAAGGTACATTTTAACTGTAAGTGGGATATGTAAATTAATTTAATTTAATTAACATTCTAGAATATTAATGTCAAGCCATAATAATGTCAAATTGTGCAAAAACGTAATCCAATATTATATAATTAGGAATTTACTATGCATAGAATGCTTTGACATTACCTTTAGCAAGACAAAGGAGTTGTCCATGCCATTTCACATAATACATATTTTGAGATGTGGTGGAAAGACACTGTGGTAGAAATGTTCGTAATGTTGTAGAAACAATCACAAATAATTACATAATTATACTGTAATGCATGTATATACACTATTAATGGACATACACTACCAGTCAAAAGTTTTTGAACAGCAAGATTTTTTAATGTTTTTTAAAAAAGTATCTTCTGCTCACCAAGTCTGCATTTATTTGATCCAAAGCACAGCAAAACAGTCCAATTTTGAAATATTTTAACTATTTAAAAATAACTGCTTTTTTATTTTAATATATTTAAAAATGTAATTTATTCCTGTGATCAAAGCTAAATTTTCAGAACCATTACTTCAGTCTCAAATGATCTTTCAGAAATGATTCTGATATGCCGATTTGCTGTTCAAGAAACTTTTTTTTATTATTATTATCAATATTTAAAGCAGTTGAGCAATTTTTTTCCGGATTCAGATTAATATAAAGATCCAAAAATCAGCATTTATCTGAAATATTTATAATAATTCAGAAGCTTGGAGTCAGTATAAAATGACTGGAGTAATGATGCTAAAAATTCAGCTTTGAAATCACAAGAATAAATTACACATTAAAAAATACTCAACTAGAAAGCAGTTAATTTTAAATAGTAAAAATATTTCAAAATTTTACTGTTTTTGCTGTACTTTGGATCAAATAAATGCAGGCTTGCTGAGCAGAAGAGACTTCTTTAAACAAAAAAAAAAACATAAAAAAATTTACTGTTCAAAAACTTTTGACAGGTAATGTATTAAATAAGCTAAAGCGTAAAAAATGTGTGTTTTCAGATTCCACAGGTCTAAAAGTACTTCTAGTTGAAGAAACACCCAGTTGTATTTGTGTATTTACTTCACAAATAAGTGAATCATTGAATGTGCAATCCGTTTTGTTGTCTTAACTCGTCAGTTAGCAGCTACTAAAGGTTTTTCTTTCAACATGACAATGCTAACATGTAATCCGAGCTTTCTTCTGAAAGCTGTGGTCATTTGCGCAAAAGGTTTCTTCTTTCATGAACAGTAGCAGAAAGAGAAAACGAGCAGCATGCTAAAAGGAGCTGGGAAGTGCACATCGGTATGTAAAGGATCTCCTCGCAGCTGAAATGGTAAGACAGCGTGAGGTTGAGTTGTGCAATGGCCCTTGACCATCATAAAAGGCAGCTGAAATTACATCCTTTGATTTATATACTAAGAAGACAAACTTCGAATAATTATAAATACACACATCTAAAACCAGTACGAGCTGCTTTTCTGTCAAACACACACTATATTGTTTTAAAACACAGCTCAGGTTGACCTCTAAAAGAAACCAAACACACACACCCTCACAATGCTTGTGTGGTTTATTTTAATTTCAGCTCAATTGTTCGCAGGGCACATTTAAATTATAGTTTGATTAGAGCTGAGAAGAAGGTACTGTAAATTCTGTTCTCCTTGAATGTTTGCTGCAATTCCTCTAAAATGGGAAATATTGATCAGCGTGATTTCCCTGGGCACCCAAAGCGTGGAGAGAGAGAGAGAGAGAGATAACTTAAGACACCCAACAAAACAAAATAAAGCAACAAAGCCTCAAGACATGGAAGGGCCATAAAAATGTGATGTTAAAAGCTTAAAAGTCATTGTTGAAATCAATAAATAAGATCACTGAAAAGATCCCCACATGCACGGTCAGAACACACACAATCATGTCTAGGATCACTCGATTTTAACTACTATAAAACTACATCTCCACAGGAAAACATCTAGCATCAAGCTCGTCGACCAAATACAAAATCGGACAAATAAGAACCTCACTGTCCTATGTTCAAACTCCTCTCAGCGAGCGGATAAGAAAACAGGCCTGGCAAGTCTACAAAAGAGCATATCATGTGCAGACACATCAGCCTCAATGTGCATTTGATCAAAGAGGCTGATTCTCGTGGTGCCAATCAATACACTCAATCAGCTGTGCCGTGTATGCTAGTCTTGGCTGAACTTGAATAGAGACACATTTTTTTTGTTGTTTTTTTCCCCTCGCTCTCAGACAGATGAGCTTGCATGAAAGGCATCAGCCTGACAAGTGCAGGTAAAGGATGGCCAGACAATTGCCTGGGAATCAGGCAGTTGTTGATTTTACATTATTAATTAGAGACGCGCGAGGCCATCGGGGCCCCCGGTGTCATGGGAACGGGTCATTATCATAGCGCGACACCGAGCGAACCACGCACATTGATTGACGTGCCGAAGGCTGAATTGATTGTTAGGAGGCACAATCGATGTGTAGCAACCAATAGGCTCCTTTCTTAAAGTTTAAAGCATTAACCCTTTGCTAAAGGTGCAGTCACATTAGTGGAATTTCGATGAAATTTCAGGGGCAAAAAGGTCCATTGTCTCCTGTCAATAGTGTAGCGATGCATGAAGCACAGTTCACAGAGAAGTCACTTTCAAACCAGCGGCTTTTTCCCTGATCACAAGGATTCCTATTGAAATAACTGGACTGCATCAGCTTTAACAATCTGATCGCTCACTAAAAAAAACAACATACCATGTTTTCAAGCTATTTGAAGTTTGATTTTGACTTGACAAAGTCAAGATATATAAGTGTGTGAGTTGTTCACTTACTTTTTTATTAGTCTTCCCATTAACGCCATTATTTTGCTCATTCAGACTATTCACAATAGGCGGGATTTATCTCATGAACCAATCATAGTCGATCATAACCAGTCACATCCAGTTATATCACGATGGAGCCATTGCCTCATCTCACGTGACTTTCCCCGATTCATTCTCAATTACTCACCACCAAACCCACTGCACAATTTAAGAGGTTTGTTAAAACTCAATGGGCTCAGGGGAGGTAGGAGTCGCAGACTCCCGCTGTAACTTTACCTGCTTTAGTTGCTGTTGGACAGTTTTACATTAGTAAAACGGGTGATTTAGATGCTTTTTATGTCATATTTTGTAATAATGCATTGTTTTATTTTTGTATCTCATCCAAATTTTCAGGAGACACTGCCTCCCTTGCCCCCTCTGTATACATACAGATGTTTTTGGTCTCGCGTCATGTTTGTGCTGGGTTTTGAGCGTCCCGCCATAAGCGTTGTGTTTTTACGCCGGTGTGTTGAGTTGAAAATAGTCCAACACTGAAAAACATGACCCCTTCAATCTGTTTCATGCAGTTGCATCTTGCTGTTTTTGAACACAAGATTGACTACTTAGTCAGCATTTCCTTTTAGATTGCTTTGTTCACTGGTGATTTAGGCAACTCAGCCCATCCCTAAAATCACCACTACCAATTAAACATAATTATATTTCCAATACATCCCACACTGACCACACTGTAAAATAAATGTCATAAACATGTGGCATTTCTCTTTTGAAAGACTTGTTACAAAACAGTACGACCAGGGCACTGAGCAGCTGGCATCAGGCAAACACTTCTACTGAGACCAGTGCCAGTTTCCAATCGCCCTAAGCGCCAACCCCGCGCCAAGCCTGTAAACAGCCTTTATCAGCAGTAATGGTGGCATAATCCCAGCTAAAGAGGAAGCGGCATATGGCCCGGGCTTTACAAATGCAATCCCAACAAAGTAACGCGACTCACATAGGAGGGGTTAACAGTAATGACCACTTAAACAAAACTGTGTCAACACTTCAACGCTTTTCCTTTTTTTAGTTAATTTAACTCTTATGTTGTTTAAAACCCGTACAGCATAAAATGGGAATTAAGAATGTTCACACTACACTTTTCTATACAAGAAAAACCAATAGAGGCCGAAGGCTTTCAAGCTACAAAAGGTAAAATAAATAAATAAAAATTCCAAAGGTAGTCGATTAATGCTCTGTATTTCAAGTTCTATATTTCAAAAGAAAACCTTGTTTACAGTCATGGTCACCATTCACTTCAATTGTATAGAAAAACACAGGCTCACTGGAAATATGTGCCTCTACATACACTGCTGCAACACTATAATTACCCTCCTGCACGTTTTGTAGCTGTTTCAAAGTGAAATGCCCAGAGAGTGGCGCTAAAACACGTTCAATATGTGACAGCGGCACGTTATTAATTACGTTGGTACAGGTACGTATTGCCGCGCATTATTATGATGCTTGAGGTACGTATTGCGGGTGTTCAGAGTTCAAATATCCAGGGAGTGTCGCTAAATGCTCTATTGTGTTGGAAATATCCACTACACCAAACCCAACCCTAAACCTAACTGATAGTGAAGTGATATAAAAATGCATTTGTTGATTCAGCTGTGCTATTTGAACTTTCTTATGCAGATTTGAGCTGTTTTGTCAAATTGTAGTTTTCAAAATGCACAAGATGTTACAATTGTTTTGAAGTCATAATATTCTATACGTAATTGTGTGAAAATTAGGCTTTAATCAACTCTGTGTAAATCATACTTTTCATGAATAGAAGTTGTTGGAGTTTTACTGCCTCTAGTGTTAATGTTAACTGGAAACTGGTGATTCATACATTTAGGCATGTTTTTTCAGTTTTGCAGGAATGTATATAAAGCCACGTATTTCTAATAAGCCAATGTTGAGAAAAGTGCAGCTTGTACATTCTGCTAAACATCTCCTTTTGTTCTCTACAGATGAAAGCAAGTCATATAGGTTTGGAAAGACCTATTTTTGGATGAACGCTTCCTTTAACCTTCCTTTCAGAATATGTAATAGTTTCATAAAGCTAAATCATATGAAAACATGACAGTATAAACATCACATGCTGACTAAAACTAGAGCTTTGCGTTTCTCAGTATCAACAGCCTAACCCAATCCAGCACAACAGAAGATTCAATCACTTTCTACTGCCTCTGCACATTTGATTAAGATGTATCTTCAATAAGTCAGACTGACAGTAGTCTGCTCTGATGTGCGAAGCACTGCGCAGCTGAATCTATATCTGTATTGTCAGCTTTCTCTGGATCCCTCCTTCATTAAACCCATCCAGCTTTCCTTTTTGATCACAAGTCCAGGAAGATGGATCTTCAGCCGTGGGACGGCGGGCACTTGCCAAGTCCTTCTCTAAACACCCCACCCCCCGCACACGTACCTTTCCCCATTGATTTTTTTCTCGGCGACTGCCACCATTCATTGTTTGTGACATTCTACTGTCGGCTCTTTAACACCCGTCAACCAAATCAATTTCATATTTTTTGTCAACGTCTGGCTAGAGGACGGTTTGTATTTGAAAGGACTGACGTCTGATTTAGGATGTTGTTTTTCAGCAACAGTTTTAGCCGCGAGTTTTACGAGACTTGTAAAGTCAGCCAGACGTGTTGGTTTGAGAATACATAATGGAGCGGAAAATGTTTCAAACCTTTTTGCTGGTTACAGTATAGGATATTACTGTAGAACAACGACAGTCGTCCAAACTGACCTTGACGTTTCCAAATTTCTTTGGCTAATATTTGATAAGGACATTAAGAGAGATGGGTAATGAGATGAATATTCTTCATTCAGCACGCTCCGCCTCTGAGAGGGGGGGATATACAGGTCGCTCCGGGTACGTGCTGGTCACTCTTAGTTGTCAGGACTGATTTATTGCCTCCTAGCTGTTCAATTTCGCATTTCGTCCTCGTCATATCCCTGCCTCGTGATCATTCGCCGCTGACCCTTGTAGGGCAGCCCGGGAATATTGATAAAACAATTATCTGCTCGCCGTTCATTTGATTTTCCATTTCAATTACGGATTGGAGAAGGCAAAAAGAAAAAGATTGCGCCATTGATTTTTTTCTCCCTTCTTCCCTTTGCCCTCTCTCTCTCTTTCTTTCTGATGGTGTTTTTCCAGTGGCACAACATGAATGCAGGGGCTATGCTCTTAATATATGTAGTATTTTCACATTCGTAGATACATGCTACTTCGCTAAATGAATAAACATATACAGAAAGAACGAAAGACTGAGTGAATGGGAAAGAAACCCAACAACACGCAGAGAAAGGGAGACAGCGAGGAGAGTAATTCCCTTCATATCATCCACAGCAGAGCTGCTCTAAGCACTCGTTCACCTCTCTCAATCACACGTCTCACATGAATGCAGACACGGTGTTACACAAAAGAGAGGGCAGCTTTAATCTCCTCATCTCTCAACCAATGTCTGCTGTGGGGAGATAAAGAGGAGGAGTGGCTATCCCTAAAGACAGGGGAAGATGTCTGCTATAGAGCCTGCACATGGCCTGACACCAGGAGTGAGATCTCTAGACTGGGAGGCCTGCTTTATGCTTGAGGAACACTGGCTAGATCCACCAATGTGTCTCTAAATTGGGAAATACGCACAGGATCATTATGTGCATTTTACTTGGAAAATACAGATTCTTTTAGTGCTGAGGTGCCAAAATAAGACAGAAAGTAATGGTTCTTGTTAGAACCAAACCATAGTTAAAGGATTACTTCACTTCCAGAATAAAAAATGCCTGATAATTTACTCAACCCCCATGTCATCCAAGACGTCCTTGTCTGTTTTTCTTCAGTTGAAAAGAAGGTTTTTGAGGAAAATATTCCTGGATTTTTTCTCCATATAGTAGACTTCAATGGGAGCCAGTGGGTTGAAGGTCCAAATTGCAGTTTCAGTGCAGCTTCAAACGGCTCTACACAATTCCAGCTGTGGAATAAGGTTCTTATATAGCAAAACGAACGGCCATTTTCTAAAAAAAACTACAAACTGATATACTTTTTAACCACAAATGCTAATCTTGCACTAGCTCTGCGATTCACGACTTCATATTCATAGTAATAATGTTGGAAAGGTCACGTTTGATGTAGACAGAAGTATCGACCCAGTGTTTACAAAGCGAATGTGCAAAGAACGTCAAACGCCCTTTCCAAAAAATGTAAAATGATGGAGTTTGGGACTACTTTCTTTCCAACATGACTACGTAATGTGTGAAGTCGAGCTAGTCCAAGACATTTGTGCATTTGCAAGTGCATTTGTGGTTAAAAAAAATATAAAAACTGTAATTTTCGTAGATAAAACCCTTATTCTTCATCTGGGATCATGGAGAGCCCTTTGGAGCTGCATTGAAACTGCAATTTGGACCTTCAACCCGTTAGCCACCACTGAAGTCCACTATATTGAGAAAAATCCTGGAACGTTTTTCTCAAAAACCTTAATTTCTTTTTGACTGAAGAAAAAAAGACAAGAACATCTTGGATGACATGGGGGTTAAGTAAATTATCAGGAAACTTCTACTCTGGAAATGAACTAATCCTTTAACTATGGTTTTTATTGAAGAACAAAGTTCTTGAAACTTCAGGAATCACAAAATGCACTGTGGTTCATTTTAATATATCATTACTCCCAGTTTCTGTTCATAAGAAAGTTTGAAAACCAGCAGCTTTGTCATAATTAAGCCAAAAAAGGTTGAGAAACACCGTTCTGCATCTAACTTTAGTGAGGGAAAAGGACACCCTGTCAACTTAATTTAAAGTAAATATTTCCCAGATAATATTTGAATAATTTATTTGGCTTCAATACAGTAACAATATAAAAGCCATTTACTCAATTTAGAAAACACATGTTTTTCTCAAACCGTATAAAATATATAGCAGACTTTACATTTTAGGAAGTTCTTTTGAAGAACCTCTAATGTAACATCAACCATATGGCCAGCTGTACAGTGAAAAATGGTTCTTCATATGACAAGGGTTTCTGCTGACCCAAAAGTGCTGCAAATAACCACTAATAGCACACTCAACACTTCATTTAGGTGTGTGAGGTAAAGCTCTTTCAAAGAAGTGATCGGTACATCAAACTCAAAGCCCGTCATTGATTGGAATCACGGAATTGTTTGTATTCAAGCACTTTAAATCAAATCAAACACTGGCTTTTGACACAGCGCAGTGGTGTCGGATGAAAATGGAGAAATGGAGTTGAGGGCAGCACTTTAGTACTTTGACTTTCATATAAATGGAGTGAGAGAGAGAGAGAGGGTGAGAGAGAAGACCATGAGAAGTGAGTTCATTACAGTATAAGACTCAATAGATTCTCTGTAAATGATTTGGAACATTGATAATGGGTTAAGGCCCAATGGGAATCATGCTCAAATAGCCCTGTGGGAGCCTGGGAAAATCTGCTTCAGCTGAAGTAGCCGGCTCCTCGCCAAAAGCCTCAGCCCAGGAGGAGTGGAGGGGCACAGTTTGTGTGTGTATGAGAGAGAGAGAAAGACAGAAAGAGAGAGAGACAGAGCGATCTGCACGTGCACCGAGAGAGCGTTTCACAAGGTGAACTCAAGAAAAGAGATAAAAGAAAACATCCTCACTCTAGGAATCTTCAGTCATGACTGCTGTCCGGCTGCAGCGTTAAACATGATCAGAGGGATTCACATACTGGAGGCCAGGACTGATGATAATGCAATGGCTGGTCAGTGATCCAGCACGGGCACTCCAACTGTACGCTCTTTCTCTTCCCACACACACACACACACACACACTTACACATACACTCACTCCTCTTGCCCTGCGCTCCAGTGCACACTAACACCTCTGGGGGAATTCACATGAATGACCTTAAGGAAGTTTGGCTTTGATCAAAGTTTAAGCTGAGCAGTGTAGCCGTAGAAGATCAGCATGTCCTTTGGATGTACTACAAAAATCATTTTCTTGATCAGTATTTTTGTCTTGTTTTCCAGCTGATACTTAAACATCCTTAAAACAAGACAAATATACTTCAGAAACAAAACTGAGTAATTTATGACTGTTTAAAGATGTTTGCATTAAGTTATTTTAAAAGCCCTTTGGCAACTCAATAGAGCGTAAAGCTTAAGATTTATTCTTGCAACAAGAAAAACTATGAAAAAAAGAAATGAATACAATTGTTATTATTATTTGTTTATTATTATTATTAGTATTACACATTCTAAGAAAAATGAATATATTAATAATATTATATAGATATGATATATACTAAATGTATTTAATTATGTAATAAGCTTTAGATTTATGCTTACAACAAATATATATATATATATATATATATATATATATATATATGTATGTATGTATTATTATTGTTGTTGTTGTTGTTAATACATATTCTAAGAAAAAAAGAATATATTAATAGTATTACACAGATTTAATATGTACTAAATGTATTTAATTATGTAAATTATAATAAATTAAGTAAATTAAGTATTACATTAAATTTGAAAGCCTAAAACAAGAAAAATTAAGAAAAATAATAATATAATATGTATTAAGAAAATTCATGTATGAATATATTAATATTATGAATACATTATACAATAAATATGAGTATATTCATTTTTATAGCATAAAAATAATCTTCAATTAAGTTTAATGCATTAGATTTATGCTTAAAATTATAACACTGAAAAAAGAAATATAATACAATTATTATTAATATTATTATTAAATATTCTAAGAAGAAAACAATTTATTAATAATATTATATTGATATGATACATACTAAATGTATTTAATTATGTTCATTATAATAAACTAAGTAAATTAAGTATTAAATTAACTTAGAAACATTAGCTTAAAACAAAAAGTATTTGAGAAAAAATAAGAAAATTAATATATCAACATATTACCAATAATATAAATACATTACACATTAATTATGAAAATGTTCAATTATATAGAGTAAAATATTAAATTAAGTTTGATACATTAGATTTATGCTTAAAACAAGAGAATAAAATATCAAGGGAAAAAAAAGAAAATTAATAAATTAATATATTACTAATATTCTAAATATATAATAAATTAAATACGAAAATATTCAATTATACATAATAAAAAGAATTTTAAATTAAGTTTAATGTATTAGATTTATGCTTAAAACATATTAATATTGTTATAGATATAATATATACTAAGTGTATTTAATTATGTAAATTATAATTAAGTAAATTAAGTATTAAATTAAGTTTGAAACATCAGCTTAATAAGACAAAAAATAAGAAAATTAATATATGAATATATTACTAATATTATAAATATATTATACATTAAATATGTATATATTCAATTATGTAGAATAAAAATACTATTAAATTAAGTTTGATCCATTAGATTTAAGCTTAAAACAAGAAAAAAAAAGGTTTTAGTACATGTATTAGTAAAACAATCAAATATACTATTTGTATTATAAAGACATGATATATTACTACAATATTCAATTGTATTACTTATATTATTTAGATGTTCTTTGACAAGTCCAATCTTACACAATTTTGCTTTGAAATAATACACTTTTAGGTTTTAAGGCTGTTTCGATATTTTTAGCTAACAAGACAAGAATGCTGATTAAGAAAATGATTTTGTGCAATGCGGAACTCTTCCTTAAAATCCTTGGCAAAGAGAAACTCCCAGAACCGCACTTAAAGTTCCCTCCAAAACAGGATTACCCACAGCAATTACGCTAATGAACTAGCTAATGTAACAAAGCATAAAGATCCGTCCTCTCCAGGCCTCTTCTCTGTGTCATTACGGCTGTTTTTGAACCACTTAACTCAGGACAAGACCGGGCCATTGCGCTGTTTATCCGGGCCGTAATGTTAAACATATGCCGAGTATTGAATATCATAGGGGCCGTGGTGCTCAGTTTCAAAGCAGTCCTTCAAAGTGACATTTCATGTTGTCATACTCTCATGTTGGTGTTTTCCTTGATGATACAGGAAATGATTTCATAAATTTGCAGAGCACAATGGAGCGCTTTGTCCGAAGCGGCCCTCGGTAAAATAACACTTCCTCCGCGGGCCGCTGAGACACAGAGAGGACTCTTGTTTTAAAAACGCGCATGAGGAGGAGAGATTGAAAAACAGAGCGAGGGCCTGACGTCCATTTGTATGCCTGTGAGTTTTATTGTTCTCACAGCCCCCTCGAAACGTCCCACCTCCGCTCACAACACACTTCCCAGCTCCTGATTCAACTCTTCTGTGCTGCTCATGGCTGCCTTTTTCATTTAAACACATTATCGGGCCCCAAATTTCACTCCAATATCACCTCATCTCTCCATAGTACATTAACCCTTGCCAATTGCCTTCCAAATGACCCCATTACAGTCTGCTTTCACACTCTGCAGTATTTCTGCCCCATTCATGACACACTCACACACACTGGCCCTCATTCCGTGTTCTGCACCCCTGTTGAGCCGTATGGCCACTGACCACAGACTCATGTGGGGAAGCTTAATGAACTATCAAAAGTGAAACTGTTTTCGCATTCACAGTTGGAAATGTCAATATGCACCGTCATCAGTTGGAACTCACTGTAACATACGCTAGCCTCTTTAACATCTCCTTAAACCTTTCAGCTGCAAAATATTGACAGACCTTCTGATTCATACTGCACACAAACATGACAACAGCTTACTCAAACCAACAAGATTCTGTGGGTTCTGATTAGGGGTCAACTGATATATGTTTTTCAGGGCCGATGCCGATACAGATTATTACACACCAAGTAGACCGATAACCGATATTTTGAACCAATATATATGTCTGGTGTAAGAATGAAAATAAATGTCAAAATTAAGAATAACAAGAACTCTGACAAAAACTTTCTTTAAATGCTTTTAAAATTTTATCGGCAATAACCAATAACCATAAAAATGCTTAATATCGGTGCCGATAATCAGCCAGGTCGATAATCGGTCGACCCCTAGTTCTGACTGGCTGGCTTTATGTAATTTACAGAAATCACACTGCATGGGTTGTTTATTGGTCTGATGGGGGGAGAGAATGTGATTACATATATACATATATATACATATATATATATATATATATATATATATGTATATATACATGAAATGTGGTAACAGGTTCCTTCATCTTGTTTAGGGCTGCAAAACAACTTTACACAATTAATCACAGTCAAAATGAAAGTTTATGTTTACAGGCTATATGTACGTGTACTGTGTATATTACTTATGTATAAATAAATACACACACACACACACACACACACACACACATATATATATATATATATATTAAGGAAAACTATGTTAGATTTAAATATAAATTATTTATATTTATATATAATATAAATTATATACAAGTATAAATATATACATACACATGCAAATATTTTAAAAATATATATATAAATGTGTGTGTATTTGTATATATATAATAAATATACACAGTACACACACATATAGTATGTAAACAAACTTTTATTTTGAATTAATCGTTTTGCAACCCTAATCTTGTTTTACAGTAAAATACTTTTAAAAAAGAAAGAAAATTTATTTGAGAATGCACAAATGCAAGTACAATATGTAAAATTTTCTGGATTGAAGCATTAGATTTATGATTAAAATAAGACAAAGAAATGTATATATATATATATATATATATATATATATATATGTAAAACAATAATGATTACAATATTTTAATAAAATACATACATTTATTAGTACTATAAAGATGATACATTGCGTACTATTATATTAAATAATATTTATTATATTATATGTTATATTATATTACATTATGTAAAAAAAAAATCTGCTGGTAAAGTCATAAGTAATTTTTGTCTATTTTTCGCTATATCCATCACCAAATGATACTATGTTATGCTTCTAGTGTATCTACATCGGTGGAAGCCAAAGAGAGTGAGTATTTTCCCAGATGTTAATTGATGGACTGGAGTTGTATGGATTACTTGTGAATTATTGTGACGTTTTTATCAGCTGTTTGAACTTTCATTCTGATGGCATCTACTTACTACAAATAAGCAGTTAGGTGACAGTGTTGCCAAGTCTGCGGAATTCCCGCGGAATTGGGCTACATTAACACTGTTGCCGCGGGTTGTCTTTCATGTTTGCAGATTGAAACGACCCCAATAATATAATACTTAACCCTTGAAATGCGAATTTTACCATGGGAACCTTGCCAAAAAATGTGTATTTTACCCCCTGAATTCGATTAGGCTAGTTTTGAGCAGAATTTTGTTGTGAAAACCTGGCAACCCTGATTAGTGAGCAAGTGATGCAATACTCAATTTCTCCAAATCTATTCCGATGAAGAAACTAATTTATTTACATCTTGGATGGCCTGATGTTGAGTACATTTTCAGCAAATTTGCATTTGCATCAACTATTTCTTTAAAATACTTTAATTTTAGCAACAAACAACCAATTATACATTGAACAGTTCTTGCCCCATTAAATATTCATGTGCTTTGTATACACCCTTATAAATAAGGGTGCTTCACGATCCCACAGAAGAACCTTTTTTGTTTAAATGGTTCCATAAAGAAACATTAACATCTGAAGAACCTTTCTGTTTCACAAAATGTTCTTTGTGGCAAAAAAAGGTTCATCATTATAAAAAGGTAAGAAAAAGATGGTTCTTTAAAAAAACTTTGACTGAATGGTTCTTTGTGGACCTTTCACGTTGTGAAAGGTCAAAATAGGAATTCCCAAATAAATTCGTAATGCTGCCTGAGGTGTGAAACACCAAAAAACAAATGTCAGGACATGTCAAAACTTCTCCAGGGCCCCAAAACCCCCTCAGATCCTAGCGGGTTAAAGAAATAGTTTACCTCAAAATGAAAATTCCGTCATTAATTACTCACCCTCATGTTGTTCCAAACTTATAAGACCTTCATTCATCTTTGGAATAGCTTCATAACATTAAGGTTGGACCCTTGATGGCACATGGACTATTTTAATTATGTCCTTACTACCTTTCTGGGCTTTGAACATGTGTTGCTGTCTATGCAGGGACAGAAAGCTTTTGGATTCCATAAAAAATATCTTTATTTGTGTTCCGAAGATGAATGAAGTTTTTCCAGGTCTAGAACGACATGAGGGTGAGCAATGACAGAATTTTCATTTTAGGGTGAACCATCCCTTTAACGACGTCCTGGTCTAACAAGACTTGGACCAACATTTGAAAGTCAGTGGCTACCTTAAACCTAACCAAGTATTTTAGCTACATCAAAGCGTCCTTAAACAAGGTAGCCTATTAGAGCCGCTTCTGTCCACAGAGCAGCGTCTGACACAGTCGGTGTGATCTCCCCGGGACACCTCTCGCTCTTGATGCATTCAGATCGGCCTGTGGACAAAAAATAGAAATCCTCAGCCTTCCATTTGAATGATATTTTGAGTGTGAGAGCAGTGGAGGGTGGTGAGGGGACCTGGCATCTCCATACGCACCCTCACCTACAACCGCTCCCACCGGGGAGTGTGTGTCAGGAGCGCTCAACTCTCCCCGTACACACACTCGCGCGCATACACGTGTGCGGATGGGTGGGGAAAGCAGACCTGACAGTGATGTATTGCAACTGGTTGCAGGTGTCGAAGAGAGGAGCGAGACTCGACCAGTCATGGGTGGGTGGGCGAGAGAGAGGGATGTGAACCGCAAGAGAGGGAGAGAGAGAGATGCTCTGTAGGGAATGGAACTGATACCCCCCGTTTACATGCTGACCCCCCTTCACTTCTTCTGTCCTTCTCTCGCTTTCCATGCTGTCTGCTTAGACTCCTATCACTGCCTCTCTCTATTTCTCTTTCTCAAACACTCTGTTTATTCAGAGGGGAATCTAGTGAATTCCACTGTTAAAGCATGTTTAGTATTATCATCTAATTCAACTTTGAGGGGGAAAAAACTAACATTTGCTGTCTGTCTTCATAAGCCTCATCATCCATGCATATGAATGGTATAAAAAACAAGCTAGAAAAACAAACACCAAATCACGAGTAATCAGTGTCTTTCTCTTCACTGTGTATGTTAATGAAGCATTCATGTGAGGAAAAACATGTCTTTTATATGTATTAAAATGCATTTCAATAAATAAAAGGTTTTAAATAGTTAAAGATATATTTTATTTATTTCTTAAATGAAAATCTATTTAAATAAAAAGGTAACTTTTATTTATTTATTTATGTATTTATTTTTAAATGATTAATCACAATTAATCACATCCAAAATACAAGTTTGCATTTACATAACATATGTGTGTGTATAGTGTATATTTATTATTTACATATAAATACACACACATACATGTATATACTTAATACAAATAATTTATTTATTTAGTTATATTAGTGCTGTCAAATGATTAATCACAATTAATCACATCCAAAATAAAAGTTTTTGTTTACATTATATACATGTGTGTACTGTGTATATTTATTGTTTATAAATATATAAAAATACACACACATACAGTATATATTTTGAAAATATGTACATGTATTTACACGTATATATTTATATTTATATTCAATGAATTTATATTAGATATAAATATATTTAACATGAACATAACATATTTTCATATATATATATATATATACAGACTATATTTATATATGTGTATAATAAATATACACAGTATACACATATTATGTAAACAAAAACTTCATTTCAAACAAACATTTCAGATGCAATTAATTGCAATTAATCGTTTGACAGCAGAAAAAAAAAAATATATATATATAATACATGCATGTGTGTGTATATATATATATATATACATATATATATAAACAGTACACACACACACACATTACGTAAACAAACTTTTATTTTGGATCCAATTAATTGGCTTTAATCATTTGAAATGCAAGTAAGAAACAAGTACGCAAGCAAGCAAACAAATAAATAATTAAATTTAAATTTAAAACATAATACATTTATGTTAATACATAATACATTGAACCCCAAAAAAACAAAACCTGACATCAGCTGTATATATATATATATATATATATATATATATATAAAGAGTTCAGATGCAAAAGCGGGCTACTTTTTGTAGGTTTCTATGTAAGTACTGGTACTTCTGATTGGGTTGAGGCTGCAATTTAGTGAGTTTGAAGTAAAAGTATTTAATGGACGTATACTATGTGTCAGGAGCATTCACTCAGTCAATGTATCATTATCTAATTTTTTACCGAAATGGTTTTGCATCTCAACTCTTCATATATATATATATATATATATATATATATATATACACACACACATAGAGTATATATGTAACAATTTTCACTGTCCGCCTACATATGCCTAACCAACTGTACATAATGTGTGCAATACGTAAACACGTTAGCAACAATTGTTCACACACGCTCACACAAAATCAAGCTCAGTCTGCGTCTCTCTCTTCCCCGTGTTTGTTAATGCGTCGTTCACGTGCAATTTCTTATGTGAGGCATTTCGTTTTTATTGTGGAATATGGAGGTGTTTTTGTTGCGAAGCTCTAACTGATCCTGCGGGATTTGATTTCAGCAGGCTGTTCCCCTCTGCCTTTCAACACCAAACTTAGCACTCCAATCAAACCCGACCACGAGGGACCCCCCAACCCACCTCGATTACTCCCATCCCAGCCGCGCTTCCATTGATCGCGGGGGAGATCTTTCCTGAAACGCGTGCTACACAGCGGCAAGAACAAAGGCCTCTCCGCCGCCTCCTACACTCCAGAGAACTGCATCTTCCCTCTCGTCTCTCTTTTCGAACAAAGGACTGGAAGATCTATGCAGCTAAAGGTTAATCAGGGTCTTCCGATGTTCACAGTTCACTCTCTCTGGAGTGCCGACTGTGTGATAAACTCAGTTTAATTTTGATTTTTAAAATGCATATAGACTTGTCATGCTTTGTTGCTGTGATGACTATATAACAGAACATGGATGTTAAAGATCTTAAATTAATATTGAGTTAGACAGTTTTTGTGTTTGATGTGTCAGATTGTGTGTATGAATACAGACAGATTCAATACTGTATGTGTGTGGGGACCAAACATCTCCACAAGGATAGTAAAACCCCAAAATCACATGCACTGTGAGGAAACAGCTTAATAAACATCCTAAAGTCTTATTGAAAATATAAAAATGCAAAAAGGCTCATTATAAAACTCCATTTAAAGCCTCCATCACAATGGAAAAACAAAAGTGAAGATAGACAGCATATTAGACATGCTTTGAAAAATATAAAACGTGAAAACGTCTCACAATTAAGGTCAATTTGGAAACACGGTTGATTATGAGACTGTACAGAAGTCACATGACCTCCAATCATTCCAGCGATTGGTGGACCACCAAGACACAAGTGCTAATTATATCAGTGAAAATGTGTAATTCTTCCTGGCGAGGCTTAAAAATAACCAGCGCTATAAATACAAGGCATTCATTTAATCAGAGGCTAATTCACTTCTGACAGAGAGTAAATTCCACTATTTTCTGTGAGGCTTTCTGAAATTGCCATCATTTTTAATTAATTCTTAATTAAAATATATTACACCACAGCTTCTACCCATCTCTCTTGATATTGTAACATAATCAATTCAGAACCATTTACATATCATTAATTAAAAGCTTTCCCCTCTCATCCTTAAAATCATAATGAGGCTCTATTTCTCATTAAGATGGCATACGAGCAAAATAACAATGCTACAGAGAATGTAAGACACACAGAGGAAGGTCCGTCGTCACAACTTCAACATCCTTCCGCAGTTCCTCTGGTGTCAATAAATGACAAAGCGAGATTTCAAGCTTAATAATGTGCAGCATTTTCAGCATTGCTATTTGCCAAGGAGCGTTTTGTGTCTTCATAACATTGAAAACAGGTAGCTGACGTAGTACGTATGGGAGCATATGATAAATAAACGTTAAAAATAGCTGTAGTGACAGAGAAATGTGCAAATATTAGTTACAAAAAAGTAGAAAAAAAAAGTTAAATGAATGGCAAAAATGACAGCAAATTTGGAAGCTTGCATGAGCTTATATGTGACTCTAGACCACAAAACCAGTCATAAGGGTCAATTTTTGGAAACTGAGATTAATACTTCATCTGAAACCTGAATAAATAAGCTTTCCATTGATGTGTGGTTTGTTAGGATGTGACAATATTTGGCCATTTGAGGGTACAAAAAAATCAAAATATTGAGAAAATCACCTTTAAAGTTGTCCAAAGTTCTTAGCAATGCATATTACTAATCAAAAATTACGTTTTGGCAGGAAATTTGTCAAAATATATTCATGGAACATAATCTTTACTTAATATCCTACTGGTTTTTGTCATAAAAGAAAAATCGATCATTTTGACCCATACAATGTATTTTTAGCTTTTGCTACAAATATACCCGTCCTAAGACTGGTCCATAGGGTCAATTTTTTGAAATTTGTTGTCTATGACACTGAACTGTACTGAACTGAAAATCTGGAATCTGAGGGTGCTAAAAAAAAAAGCAAAATATTGAGAAAATCGCCTTTAAAGTTGTCCAAATGAAGTTCTTAGCAATGCATATTACTAATCAAAAATTAAGTTTTGATATATTTACAGTAGGAAATTTACAAAGTATCTTCATGGAACATGATCTTTCCTTAATATCCTAATGATTTTTAGCATAAAATAAAAATTGATCATTTTGACCTATACAATGTAGGTTTGGCTATTGCAACAAATATACATGTGCTACTTAAGATTGGTTTTGTGGTCCAGGGTCACATATGATAAATAAACTATAAAAGGTTTAGAAATTTGAATCCAATGTCTTAAAATGTAAAATTTAAATGTAAATTTAAAATGCACATTTAAACTAAATTAATGACATATAAAACTTAAATCTAAAAATGTAAAAATACAACTAAAAAAAAAAGTAACAAAATCCAAAATCCAAAAGAAAAAAAAAAAAACGCTCTTTCATGACAGCAGTTGTCCAGCGGTGCCAAAAGTGACATCAGCAGCTTGTTGACAAGCAGCGGTGCAAAATACGTGATGTCACATCCTCTCCCAGTCATGTCTCGCGACACGCTTGGGTCTTTTCTTACATTCCTAATATCAAGCATTGATGAGTGCTGTGGTGTAACGGATCAGCCTTGTCCTGATTTCTATCATCCCTCTCTCTTTCCATCTCCCTCCCTCTCTCTGTCGCAGGTGTCCCGGCATTGGCTGTCAGGGTGGCACGTTTTGAGTCCTCTGCCCGTCAGATAAAAATCGCAGAAGCCGGCGTTTGGACTTAGTGACAGCAATTTATTTGAATGTTTTGTCACCGCGCTGCTGCATTATATGAAGGCCGCCCGCCAATATGACACGTCTACCCCCTGCCCATATGTATGCAGACACACACACACAGAAAATATAATAACGTATCTATTGACACTCTCATCCACACGGATGCATTTCACCTCATTTTAATGAAGATTCAAAACAAAGGCATAAAACACACTTTTTGCATTTGTTTCCTGTGAACTGCGGTGACACGCTGCAGAAGTTTAAAACAATTCAAGCTTAAACCTATGAACGCATCCTGGGAAATGGTGTTATGTGTACTATTTACATATTGTGTTGGTATTAAAAAAGAAAAAAACAACAGGAAACAGATTTGCACTTCACTGAAAAGGCGCTAACATGTTATTAACGCAGATTCCTATACCTGTTGGAAGCTCGTCGCATTTCACGTCTTACTTTAGACACCGATAAACGTAAAAAAACCACGCTTTGGGAGTCTAGTGTAAACGCTTGTGTTGGCAGGCAGCTGGTTGAGTCTTGTTAGGGCAGTGTTAATGCTGAAACACACAGTCAGACGTAGTTAGCAGCTGTTTCAGGCATTTAGAAGATCGCCTCTCCTATTACTGGGTAACACTTCCACACGCAGCCCTCGCTCGGCACCAGACACACCAATTACAACGTAAACTCCTGCTCTACACGCTTAACCGCCACAAGCGCGTGCAAACGCCCACAAACACGAAACCGCAAACCAGCAGGCCTTTATGTTCCAGAGCGCTGAACTTTCTCTTTTTCTAAACATACGTAGTACTTGTATACGTACGCACTTAAAACAAGTCCACTTGACAGTCCACAAGTACTGGCAGGAGGAATGATTAATTCGTCTGAAAACACAAGCACATTAACGAGTCTCTAAGCACGACTCGAACTAGGTCTGTGTAATCCTAGATGCGAACGGCTCCTTTGCCAAAAGCAGCCTGGAGCTGAATGTATTACCTATACGAATACACACACACATGGACAAAAAAAATACATATTAATGGGTGAATAAACAAAATGTGATGCGATGTTTTATATTTTAGATCTGAAACTACAGCTACAGACCGTCATCCCTGTTTTAAATCAGACAGCATCTCTGGAATTGTTTGTCCAGCACTAAAGAGAAGAAAAGTGACAGTTTGC
The DNA here is from genome assembly GCA_012976165.1 of Labeo catla. NCBI lineage: Eukaryota > Metazoa > Chordata > Actinopteri > Cypriniformes > Cyprinidae > Labeo > Labeo catla. Next base: position 361,423 of record VONZ01000234.1, read on the forward strand.
GTAACACTGGACTGTCAGCAACTCTGCAGGATGTTATTTACATTGGGTGCCGACACCGAACGCTCAATCTCTATTTTAGGATACGTACTGAGAGGAATTCATAGATAGTTATACACTACTGTTCAGTAAGATGTTTAAAAGAATTACAAATTTTATTCAGCAAGAATGCATTACATTAATCAAAAGTGACAAGGAACGTGTTTACATTGTTGCAAAAAAAACTAAATGCTCAAAAATTCTCACTTACTGCTGATTTATGGAGGATCATGTGACACTGAAGACTGGAGTAATGGCTGTTGAAAATTCAGCTTTGCATTATTGGAATAAATTTAATTTTCAAAAAAACAAAAAAAAAAAAACAATTATTTTAAATTGTAATAATATTTCACAATATTACTGTTTTTACTGTATTTTTTATCAAATAAATGCAGGCTTGGTGAGCATAAGGGACTTCTTTAAAAATAAGTAAATAATACAAATAACTCAACTATTGTTTAAAAATGACTATGGCTGGCTTCAAATGAACCCAAAATAGGTTGTAAATTAAAAACCAGACACATTTATTACTAGAGTCAACAGCAATAATCAAAAGGTGAACATTAATTATTAATGTTTTAATTATTAATTTCTTCAACTTATTAATAAATGTTACCCTGGACTATAAAACCAGTGTTAAGTAGCATGGGTATATTTGTAGCAATATTCCAAAAATTCATTGTATGGATCATTTCCTGCTGTAAATATATCAACACTTAATTTTAGATTAGTAATATGTATTGTTAAGAACTTTATTTGGACAACTTTAAAGGCTTTTGATTTTTTTGCACTCTCAGATTCCAGATTTTCAAATCGTTGTATCTCGGCCAAATATTGCCCTATCTAACAAACCATACATCAATGGAAAGCTTATTTATTCAGCTTTCAGGTGTATACATTTTAAAAAAATTGACCCTTATGACTGATTTTGTGGTTCAGGGTCACAAATGTTAATTTCTAGTTATTTTCGGTTCATTTTAAGCAGGAAATGTAATCATTTTTGAGCAATAGCTGAGTTTAGTTGAACATTTAACCCAACCGCTGGGTCAAAACAACCCAACCGCTGGGTTTGTCCATATTTCACCCATCGCTGAGTCTGAATAGTAGTGTATTAAATTAAAATGAACAGTATTAAGCCTACATGACTGCATATTTTGATAACTTATACATTGTCATTATATTTAAATTGATAGTTTAATATTAATAAAAACATTACATAAAGATCCCACTATAGGCAATAAACAGCAACAGACCAAAAAATGCTGATAGCAACAAAAGGAACATAAAACTGCAAAAGTGATGTTTACGTTGCATTCCTGCACTTGCAAAAGAAAAACATGACTTTTTCAGCATTGCCAGATCAATCAAAGATCAGGTAATGAAATATGCTCTGTCCTGTTTTGTTATCTATTTATTTTTAGCATGCTCCCGGAACCTCTGACAAATTGTGCGCGATTGCAAATCTCCATAAATCACGATTAAAGACAAGTATATCATCACCAGAGCATATATCTTCTCCGGCCTGACCCGTCCGCTAATGAGAAAAGGCCCTGGACTATCTCGGCTGATTAATTAATTCAAAATGTCGGCTGTTATTCAAATATGAGTCTGGCGCTATTTGAATAACACTTGACAGCGAATGCCTGAAGAAATAATTTCCAGTTTGTGCGACCCTCCGCTGGATTGCTGATGATGGCTTATGGAAATGCTATACGTTGACTTTCCTACTCTCCCTCTCTCTCTCTCTCTCTCTCTCTCTCTCTCTCTCTCTAACTCTCCTCTCTCATCCTCTGAGCCATCATGTTGTGTTTTCATTACTTCATTCCAAGTTCAGGTTGAGCTCAAGGGTCCAGTGCTTCCATTCCACAGCAGACCCTGTGTGTTAGCAGGGTGCCCTACAGTCTGGGCTGATCAGTGGTGCCTGGATAGACAGCAGGAGAGAGGTAGAGAATGCACACTATTGTGTAGTTATAATATTTGATATACTTTTTTGTTTATATTATATTTTTTATAGTAATATAACAACATTTACATTGGGATTGGGATAATTGAACGCAATTAGAATTCTGGATTTCAATTACAAAAAGGATTTTAAAAAATCAAATAATTCTATTTTGTGTTGAAAAATCACTTTAAAATGCTTATTATGGAGTGTGTATGTGTGTGTGTGCTCTATTTTTTCCTGCACTCTATCTCTGCTCTCATCAGGCAGAGAGAATAATCAGGGCTCAGGAGACAGGAGAGGTTCAGTCATTAAATAAATTAACTCTGCTACACTACCATCCCTGCGCACCCGCGCGACTATGACCGTGCTCTGCATGCACACATATACGCACATACACTCATACAATGCTCAGAAAAAAGCCAGTTAAAGACTCAGTGTAAGTAGTGAATTAGCAGACATGCATAAGCTAAAACGATATGATAAGAATGTTACTGTACACCTCGTGTCTAGTGGAAAGGGTCTCTAATTTAAGGAGGAAGTTGAGAAACGCCTCTGCCCTTGGTGTATAATTTTCATTTGCATGGGTTAGGATGCAGTACTCTACGGTACATGATTATATTAAAGGCTAGGGCAAATTAAGAAGGTCGTGAAGTGCCATATAAATAAAAGAGAGCCTAATTTCTCCTCTCGTTTGTGATTCAGAACCACAAAACTGGTCATAAGGGTCAATTTTTGGAAATTGGGATTTATAAATAATAACAACTGAATAAATAAGCTTTCCATTGATGTATGGTTTGTTAGGATAGGATAATATTTGGCTGAGATATAACTATTTGAAAATCTGAAGGTTTTAAAAAAAAACAAAATATTGAGAAAATCACCTTTAAAGTTGTCCAAATGAAGATTTTAGCACTGCATATTAATCAAAAATTAAGTTTTGATATATTTACGGTAGGAAATGTACAAAATATCTTTAAGGAACATGATTTTTACTTAATATCCTAATGATTTTTGGCATAAAAGAAAAATCACATTTCGCCCACACTTGTATATAGTTTTCAATTATACAAAGAAAGTAATTAAACTATTTTACTAGATCATTACGATCAATATTTGATACGTCGTTTCTGTGTATAAACCCTCTTTAGCACTTGTCTGTCTATTAATGACACCATTTTTTTTTTTACTAAACTCATTGCTCCACTTCTAAAAACTCCCAACTCCTTGTAAGGCAGAAGAAGAGTGAAAAATCTCAAACTGTGCCACGTAAAACAAATCGCTATCAATCATTCTGACAGAGCTGCCGCTTATTTGAGAGGCAAAAGTGAGCAAAAAATCTAGCTGTCAGCAGAGTGGCCGGTGTCTAAACCCACACTTTACATTTCAGCAGCTACGAGACTTCACCAAAGGCCCTGGATCGCAGGCGCAGACCTGGTCCACTTGTTTTTCTGAAACGTAAGGAATCACACAAAGGGATGAACGGAGCGCCGTGGCACGCGTGATTAAAAATGCATGCCGTCTCTAGTAGGACACAATAGATAATGATATCACGACCGCCGCGTGTCATCGAATTCGGTTCACCTATTTCAACTTTGATGCGAAATGAAACCGTGCACCGCAGGTATCGTGATCAAAAAGAGGATTTGATATTTGAGCTTTAAATCAAAGGCCGGATACAAAGGTCTTACGAGTGGAACTTTTGTGTGTCTGATGACCAAACAAAAAGCTTAGTGCATGTGAAATATATGAAGTGTAAATATTGGAAGGATGGATCGGCTTGCGTCAGAACTCTGCTGTGCTGAGCGAGGCGGTGTGTGTATTGACAGGGATGAAAGTCTCAGGTCGCGGACATGCGGTTTCCTCTGCGTCTCGCTCTAAATAAGATTACTGCACCAGCCAGGAGAAGAGCAGAGTGCCAAGATCCCTGATTAAATGAATTAACAAGTAACTGAGGCGATGTCCCTGGGACCCTGCCACTGCCAAGGAGAGAAAGAACAGAGTGAAGGAAGAAAAACTGTGTGACAGTAATTAACCTCACTATCTTAACTGATATGAAGTCATGAACACACACTGTGCACGAAATCAGATCGAGTCAAATTCTGTGAATTGTGGAATGATCTTAACTAGGCTCAAAAATTATTTTCCACAAGTACACTAAAAAGTTTCCCACTGTAAGTATTACTTATTAAAAAACTGTACTATATTTTAATTAAAAAATATATTCTTCAACTTTGACAAAAAAGGCTGTTTTTCACTGCACAGTAACACATTTATAACATAACAGTCATATTACCTGTTTTGTTTGTATCTACTACACTGCTAAAAATGATTTTCTTACTAAGTATTTTTGTCTTGTTTTCTAGTATAAATATATGCATATATGCAGCATTTAATTCAATATATGCATTTACTTGACAAGTAAATTCACTTAAGATATTAAATCGTTTTCTAAAAAAGTTATCAAAATTTTTAGCTTTTGCTTAAAACAAGCAAAAAATATCTGCCAATGGGATAAGAAAAATAATCTTGTTTAGCCTTTGAATTAAGATTATTTTTCTTACCCCACTGTTATATATTTTTGCTTGTTTTAAGAAAAAACTAATAACATTTTTTTTTTAATTTATGTATTTATTTTTTTTTAGAAAATAAAACTTAATATCTGAAGTGATTTTACTTGTCAAGTAAATGCATCTTGATTCAAGAATGTTTAGATATTTATACTAAAAAACAAGACAAAAACACTATGTAAGAAAATTGTTTTTTGCAGTGTAAAAGTGATATATAAAGGAAAATAAAATATTTTCTACTCCTTTTTAAAAGCTACCAGAAAGTTACCAGAATTGTATATACAATTGTATACTTAGTCGCATTTTATAATGTACATCTATTATTTTTGTCTACTATTTCATATGCATAAACTACCATTCAAAAGTTTGGGTTCAGAAAGATTTTTATTTTATTTTATTTTATTTTATTATTTTTTTTAAATAATGCTTTTATTAACCAAGGATGCTTTAAACTGACCAAAAGTGACAGTAAAGGCGTTTATAATGTTACAACAGATTTCTATTTCAAATTAAAAAATGTAAAAAATTATAAAGTTTTTTTCATAAAAAAATCTGCGAAAATGCATCACAGTTTTCACAAAGATATTAAGCAGTAACTGTTTTCAAGCAGCAAATCAGCATATTATAATGATTTATGAATGATCATGTGACACTGACGACTGTAGTAATGATGCTAAAAATTCAGCTTTGCATCACAGGAATAAATTACATTTTAAAAATATATTAAAATAGAAAACCGATTTTAATTTGCAATAATAATTCACAATGTTACTGCTTTTACTGTATCTTTGCAGCTTTGGTGAGCATAAGAGACTTCTTTCAAAAACATCTTGAAAATCTGACCAACCCCAAACTTTTGGGGCAATACATAGCCATGCAAAATCCAATATCAATCAACCACTACCGTCAGCACCTCACTGGGACAATTTCACAGCGAGGACCTCCATCCGACAATAACACACAACACAGAGGATGGAGAAGTGAGAACAGCAAAGAAAATGGAGTGAAAGGCAGCAGGAAATAGCAATAATGTACTCGAGGATGACCTCCGCGTTGCGAGAGAATAAAAACCTGCCCCTTTTCTTCTACCGCTTTTCAATCCCCATCAAAGTGTAGCAGAAGGAAAGGACAGTGTTCCCCTACTCGCTGCCATTAATCACCACTTTCCCAGGAGCTGAGTGCGTATTCATTTCTGTCATCCCAAACATCAGCAAGTATTGTTATGGTGCTGCTCACTCTCATTCAAGCAGCACACACTAACCGAGAAGAAGAGAGGAGAGGAGAGGAGAGGAGAGGAGAGAGGAGAGAGGAGAGGAGAGGAGAGGAGAGGAGAGAGGAGAGGAGAGGAGTCGTTTTCAGAGCACACATTGAGAAAGGGAAAGAGAGAGAGATAACCAGAGAGAGAAAGAAAGAAAGAGAGAGACTATCCCAGGGGCTCTGACACCAATTAAGCCATTTCACCATGAGCCCAGAACAGGATCTGCCCCCTCTCACTGAAACATGAGACAGCACCTAGCTCCGGCTGGCCCTGCGCCATCTTTCCGTTGCTTCAGCTTACAAAAATGAACTTCAAGGGCTTAGGGTGAAGAGACAAGCTCTGTTTCAAAACCTAGAGAGCCGCCTTGCTGCCTACTGCCTACACAGGCAGCTGCCTTCTGACTATCACGGAACATCATAAGTGACTGATTTGGAACGCTCTGCATAGACGGAAAAATCGGAACACAAATAGCGTTCGCTCAACTGGCAATTGATATCAAGTTGGCATGTTGCTTAACTAATGGTGCACTACTCTAATAAATAAATAAATAAATAACACATAAATGTAAAATAATCATTTAAAAAACACGTTGATCTATTTCTTTCCATACACTTGTTCAGAAATTAGGGTCAGTAAGTTATTTATTTATTTTCATTTGTTTTAATTTTATTTTATTTTCTGGAAAATAATTACTACTTTTATTCACATTAAACTGATCAAAAATGACAGTAAAATAATGTAATAATAAACATTTAATGTAATAAATACTGTTGTTTTGAACTTTCTGTTCACTACAGAAACCTAGAAAAAAATGATCAGCGTCCACAAAACAAAAAACATTTTGCAGCATAACTGATTTTAACACGTATAATAATTGTGTCACTGAAAACCTTTGCCATCACAGAAAAAAATGACATTTTAAAATATTAAAACAGGAAAGAGTTATTTTTTTAGTTTTACTGTACTTTTGATCAAGTAAATGCAGCCCTAATGAGCATTTCTTTCAAAAACATTGAAAAACTTTACCTAAATGGTGATATTTACTGATATTTACTAAAAAATATAAACTATTTTTTAATTTAATTTAATTTATTTTGGAAAAGAATTCATACTTTTATTCAGCGAAGACAATTATAACGTAATAACAGAAATTACATGTAATAAATGCTGTTCTTTTGAACGTTCTGTTCACTATAGAAACCTAGAAAAAATAATCAGCTTTTTTAAAAAAAAAAAAACATTATGCAGCATAACTAACTTTAACACATATAAGCAAGATCAGTGATCAGTGATTTTTTAAGGATCATGTAACACTGAAGACCTTTATCATCACAGAAATAAATTACATTTTGAAATATTAAAACAGAAAAATTATTTAAATTTGAAACAATATTTCACGATATTGTTTTACTCTACTTTTGATCAAGAAAATGCAGTCTTGAGCATTTCTTATCAGATTGAAAAATTTTACCTCAAACTAAATGACTGTATTTACTGCATATATTGTTACTTTTGTCCTCATGTATTTATTTATTTGTTTATTTATTATCTATATATTTATTATGCTTTAAATTTTTATTTTATCTCATTTATTCATTTATTTTGCCTAAGCTCACCACGATACTTTCTGGAACTCCCATCATTTGGTACAAATGTGATGATGCCTTTGGATTTAACTGTAATGAGATATTATAGTAGCATAATTGTTGACTACGTTTAAAACAGCGCCTATATTGCCTTAAAATGCTGCCTATGTAGGCAGCTCACTATGTACTCTTGAGAAAGCGAAGATGTTACATTTATTTGAGGCTTTCGGATTGTTTAACTGTTGGGATGTATAAAGATGGAAGAGTTGGGTAGAGCAGCATTCCCTCCAGCACCGTTAGCAACACGTAGCGTAAATCTCACTTGTTCAGTTGGGAGTTAAACAGTTTACTCTCTGTGAGATACACTGCATAGCCTGCATACCTTTTTTCTTGTTTCCTCACCCAAGACTGTAAATGTCCCCATGGTCACGAAAACACAAACATTAGCATTTAACTTTTCAGTTCTAGTAGCGGATTAGCTTTAAAACTTCCTGTCAACTATGTGAGGGTCATTTACTCATGGGAGTGTATGTTTAACTAGGAAAAAAAAAAGGGAGCATTAAACGTGTGAGCATTAACCGAAAACGTCACAGTCAAAGTGAGCGATGGCATTAGGCTGGTTTCTTGATGTTAAATAAATAAGTGCAAATCAATCGATACATAACCCCTCCAGCGATTAAATCCAAGGAATGCCTAGTAGTCGATTTTTTAGAAACCACTCTTGAGGACGCTGCCCGCTAGCTTTCGGACGTTTACGTCTGCTTATAGGGTTTTTTTTAGCCGCTGTTCCGTGCAGACGAAGCGAGGCTTGTCAAGGCCGCGGCAGAATAACGCCAGCTTTGTTATGAATTAAATATTAGAAATCTTAACACAGCAGCCAATAAGAATTATTTGCCTTGTTAAAGCAGCAGAAGACGCTGATTAAAATTTCATTGCGTTGCAGTCTTTTTCCCATTTCTGCTTTCAATATATCATTCTAACGTATGAAATGCTGAAGGAACAATGGCACAGGGACTTCATTTGAGGAATGCAAATAGGAAGAGGGGAGGATAGTGCAGTACTGTGGGGAGAATAAGACCCTGAAATGCTGCTTTAGGCGAAAAAATAAAGCACAGGCTTACACGTCAGTCTAATTTACCATTAAAGGAAACGTTTGGATTTCTGCACACACATCAGGCGAACTGGCCTGAGCTTGAAAAATACATTAAAATACAGATTTTTCAGATATTCTAAACACATGATCCTTAGGAAGTAAACTTTGTAAACAAATATGAAAACTTTCTTTAAATCTGTATGTGACAATAACTATCATTAAACTGAATGAAAATATAATTGCCACAAAAATGAATCCAAATATTTAAAAATAAAACACAGACATGGCTATGCAGTAGCTCTGCCCTAGAAAAACAAGTGTGCATCGACAAACACTGCATATTACACACATGAGGACAGTACATGAGGAAGTATATGGACTTGCATCTTCTGCCCCTTGAGGAAATCTCACCACTGAAACAGAGGAGGCTAATGAAATGGAGATCTATAAATAGCGATGTCATTACAATGAGAGGACCACTCTCCTCCCCTCCCCTCCCACCTGACCCTTTTTGTGCTAATAAGCATTCTGACAGTGATGCAGGTTCTGCCGGATAGCCGCGCGGAGCCGGGGCCCTGCAACCAGAGTGGTGACCCAAGAAAGCCTCTTGGAAAGTACTTGGACATTACCTCAGTGGGAGACGTTAAAGATTTTGAGACGGAATTGAGTAATGCACTCGGATTGTGTAATCACCTGCTAAATTAATAATCGTGCCAGAGTTATTTGCAGGTCTGTACGAGTAGTGGAGGAGGAATAATTGTACTGCACAACTGTAGTAGTTTAACGTTCTCCAAGTGGTTCCTGAAACCTAAACGTCACCTTCCAGGGCTCCAGGTAATATTTCCTTAATTTCAAGGACTGTCAGCCTTTTTTGACATGGGGACCACACAACTAGACTCTCTGCCAATTGATAAAAATGCTTGAAAAATTACCTTTACTTCTTTTTCCATGCCAGTGATTTATTGTGCCAATATGTTGTCCAACATAGAACATAAAACCATGATTTAACAAATGCAGTGCCTATGATTTCCACGTTGCGGAATCCAGTCATAAAAATGGAATTTATTGTATATTGCAGAATTCACAGAATTTTAAAAAATTGGGATGAATAAATCAAAACTAGGTCAGTACACATAATGTGTGTCTGTCAATATTAAGCTGCAAAAATACTATTTAAATATGAATCCAGCATGTCTCTGTGTGAATGAATGGTGCAAACACACGGTTTCATTTACCACATACTGAAGCGATTGGCGCTCGCAATCTTTTCAGCCTCTGTCGCATCAATATATGACTACATGAACATATAAATAATGCTCTGAGAGTCACTTCATGAGTATTTTACCATTTCTTGTTAAAAAAAAAACTATCATATCATATCATATACAAACAGAAACTTAAAGGTCTTAACAGCAACACATCTAAATAAAAGTTTGGTTTAACTTGAAGAAATTGTGACAGAAATATACTACTTAATGTAGTGGTACTACTACTACTACTACTAATAAAATTGTTATTAAAACATTATTTTTTAAGGAATATTTAACAGAAAAAATATTTACCAGAATTTGTTTACCAGAAAAATGTAAATATACAACACATTATTTCTGAAAAAATAAATAAATAAATAAATAATAACAATTTTAAAATAAATAAAACAAATTAATTAGAGATGTTTTTGATTATTAAATTTTAATGAAACCATTAAAATAGAATCAAAATTTGAAGAAAAAAACAAAAAAAACACAAAAATGTATTTCATAGTGCCTTAAAATGTCATTTTTCTTACATTTCTGTTAAATAAATTGCTTGTAAACTGTGTACATTTCATGATTTCAATTAATTAGACATGATCTTTGATTAATATTAACTTAATTTAACCATTAAGATAGAGTCTAGAAAAAAAAAAAAGAATCCAGAAAGAAAAAAAAAAGAATTTTGAAAAAATAAATAAAACGCAATATGGGAACAAATAAAACAGATTTCATAGGGCCCCACAAAAGCAAATCAGATGATAAAAAATGTATGGTAGTGTGCCTCACTACCATACATTTTAAGAAATACATTTTGAGATATATGTAAAAATATTCTACATAAGTCTAAGGACCCCCTACAGTAGCTTCATGAGCCCCCAGGGGGTTCCTGGTTGAAAGTCTTGGCTTTATTTTAGTGCCGTGTTGAACATAAATCAGTGTAACACAACACTGAGAATAATTCAACAGAAAAAAAAAAGGTTTTATTTCCATTACTGGATGTTGTACCCCTGCTTGCAATATTGAAAATATCTATATAAAACTGCACATAACAGCCTATGAACATTGTGTCAATAACAAATGGGACATGTGTTAGACAGCGCTGTATGAATTGAGTTACACAAATATCATATCCCGAACGTTTGTCCAACGTTAGCATTGCTCATCGCATCACAGTTTGCTCCGTATGCGACACAAACACTGCTGTGGGTGGATGGGTGTTTCACAGCTTTTACGCCCTGGTGACAAAATTATTGATGACAACGCATCACAAATTGCACTTATTTCATATACAGATGACAGGGCGAGTGGGGGGGATGTAAAATATTAAAACAGCAGTGCCGGGTGGGAACATTTACTTTTTTTAAATGAAAATTTAATGTTTCAATACAGAGCACAATTTAGTTAAACGGCAAAGGATAGCTGACAATTCAAAGGTGATGTGAGATTCATCAGAGGTTTGCGGCAGTCGCCGCATCTGAGGAATATGTGTGTGCATATATAATAAAAGAGCATGTAGGTGACACCGGTTAAACTGTAGGTCAAGGATCAAGGTGGAAAAAAAATATAAATATATAGCATACTGATTTTAGAGTTGTTTTTTTAAAAGACAAAATAAAACTATGAGGTAAAAGTAGTTTAAAACGATTTTTATCAACCATTTCATGTCCACTTCCTCATAGACAGGCTACAGGAGCAATCTGCAATCAGAGATAATTAAATGAAACATGAGCTCATCTTGGACTGGGTAGAACGAAGAAGGGGTTGGACAAATGTGTGTGTGTGTGTGCTGAGGAATCAAGAGGCAATTTAGGAATAAGACAAGCAAATAACAGCCGTACATATTCCAGGGAGGTGCACACTCTTTCGCCTAAAGACTAGACACACTAAGCCTTGGTGCTCACAGGGGAAAAACAGGTTCGAATCTGACCTGCAACATGTTCTATTTTAATTTCCTTGACTGTCTCTGTCAAAAAACACAAGTTTGAGTTTGATTCCAACAGCATTTTCACCACCTCTGCCTTTGCTGAATGTAAAATCGAGACATTTCGTAACAAACCTGCCAACATTTTACACCATAAAAGGCTTATTTGCATAGCTAATGTGTTACGGAAGCATAAACAACAACAACAAAAAATTTACACAAAAATCGACTATGGATCTCAAAGATTTGAAGCTATGGTGGATAAGTACAGTGAGAAATTAAACCGATGTGAATGTAAGTGCATTTGTGCATAGCTGCGTTATTCGTACTGCTAAGCCTTTGCCATACGCAACGAGAAGTAGATTAGCCTCATATATGTAAAAATATGTCTGACAAGGCACAGAGTGGGAACATTTCCTCGAAAAAAGACAAATGCTCCAAGCACGTGAAAGCTTGCGATTACAGATTTTCTCCTCTCCTTTTTTTTTTGCATTCTTTTTACCTCTCGGAAGCCTGACATCCATCCGTACCCTTGCTCTTTCTTTTGTTAATTCCTTCATCTGCTCTTTCTTTTCCATACCCACCTTCTTCTACCAGGGTTTTTACGGCACTGTAAGGAAGATAGCAGTCACTCTTCCTCGATTTCAAACACCAAGTCGTGTAATGGAAAGAAACCGAGGAAGAGAGAGAAGGACAGAGAGATAAAGAGAGAGAGAGGCCACGGCATTCAGGAGTCCAGGCGCCCTGCTGAGCAGAAGCCATTCTGCCTTACACTATCTTGTCACTGCAGACGCATCGCTGGGGCAGACGGGAACAAAAAGCAGCCCAAAGTCAATTGTCTCCACTGCTGAATGGCTTTCTATTGCAGGCTGCATACATTTACTCAGGCATTTGGGGAGGAAAAAAAAAAAAAAAGAAAAGCTTGTGCTATTGTAACTAAAGGCGAGAGAGGAGGTTGACGCTCACTAATATTTACTTTGGATCGTAACGACTGGGTTCGTGATGATGTCATAAAGAGACTGAGACACACGGCTTCCCACCTACACAAATATGGATCACGAGCCCGAGTCAATTTTTCATAGTTTCATGGTTAAGTGCTCCTTTGTTATTTCGTAATTAGCAAACAATTAATGAGTATGTTCTCTCATTAATTAATAATCTGTAATTATGGAGTATTAAAATGAGCCGTCGCATTCATACTAATCCATTCAATTGATATTGAAAATATCACTTTCGGATACTTCAGAACAGAAAGTAAATAGCAAAAATATATATAACAATAACAATTCAAGTAATAACAACAATAACCCAGCAGATGTCAAATTAACTTCAGGGTAGATTTAGTTGGCTCATTACCGCTTTGTCGGGGCGCCTCAAAATGAATGGTCCCCGAGGGTTTAAGAAACGCTTACTCTCGAAATCCTTGCATTCCATTTTTTCAAGGTAATGCTTTTAGCCGGCCTCGCATGTGGTTAATTACGCCGGTGCCTACAAATTAATTCAGCCGGTTCAGAGTGCACAAAGAAGGGTCTCGCCACGGATGCACAAATAACAACACGCAGCCCTTCGCTGAAAAATAGCGTACGTGTGTGTGTGCGCGAGGGGAACAGCGCAGCGGGGGCCACACTGCCGGCTTCCTGCAGTCTCTCCTCCAGACCTCCCGTTTCTGAACTTGATGAGTCAAAGGTCAGAAAAACAACAAGTCAATAGGCAGGCAGCCGCCGCCGAGGCAGCAAACAAGGGAAGAGGAGAGAAACCGAGAGAGAAAGAGGAGCCTATGATTTTGGCCCTGTAATAGTTTTCTGTAATCTCTCTGTATTGATTAAACCTCACTTCAGAAAGGAGTGTTGCTTCGGAGCACACCTAACCCCCCCTCCCTTCTTTCTCTCTTTCCTGGTCAGAAATGCCATATGGAGGTAATCTTTCACCTTTGTTATTCCTCGCTGCTCCCGCTGCATCTGCCACTGCTGCCGCCAGCCTTGCTCTCTACCGGCGGAGAGAAAGCAAACAACCCGAGCACACGCGCTCACACACACACACACACACACACGCCGTCTGATTAGCACACAGTCAACCCAGCAGAGGTCTTCCTCAATTCGCCGCTGTACTTCTGTATTCCCTCTCGAAACAAACTAGACAAGTTTATTCTCCACACGTTAAGGCTTCTGCTGAGATTTCTCCATCCTGTAGCCGACAGATTATACGTTAACGGCATTAAACTAAAATAATCTGATTTGTTAATTACACCACCAAATCAAATGTTACCAGGAGCGAGAGCGAATTACATTGTATTATTGTGTGGAAAATAGCCACCTCACAGACCACAAAGTTCCTCAGAAAACCAGACACCTGAAACATGAAAAAAAGGAGAGAGGGATAGACTGAGAAAGCAAAAAAGAAAAAAGAAAACAGCATCTGCTAACAAAAAAATGATTTTCAAGCATTCTGCCACATTCCCTTCATTTGATTCATTTAAATGCAAAAGCGAGAGAAAGTGGAAGGGGAAGAAAAAAAACAAACCCCTCCTGCTAAAAACACTCAATTTACTGACAGGCAAATGACTTCACGCTGCCACTTAATCTCATTTCTTGCATAATGCCCTCTAATTAGCATATCAAAGTGAATTAATACTTCTAGGGCATTAGCAATGGGGAAATCTACTCAGGGCCTCCAGTAGCAGTTAGTGGAGTGCCAAGAAAGCTCCCCAACACTACAGACAGCTTTGCATTGCAAAACGCTTCTATCCATTTATCCGCCATGTATGTATCTCTCTCCTCTCCTCCTCCACCCACCCTCTCTCTCTCTCTCTCTCTCTCTCTCTCTCTTTCACATCATCTAGCCCAGCCACTCTGAAAAAGAGAAAGAAAGAAATTTTTTTCATGCCGATTCTCCGCAGTGCCCCGGGGATCCCAAAAACAACTCAAACCTATCAGCCCGACAAGACTTTGAATTTGCGGTAATCTGCGGTTAATCTGACAATTAACTCAGCGTGGTTTTTTGTACTCGTCAACACGACGTTTGTCAGTCACAAGCTTTGCAATCAGCGAGAAGTTGTTAAGATCAGACGTTTTTGGGGGTGCAAATGCGTACATCCCTGACATTCTCATAGTCGAGGCAAAGGTACACACTCATGCATCCCGAACAGTCACACACATCATCTCTGTTCGCTCGCTCTACAAACAGATGTACATACACAGCTTTTCCTTCTCACTGTTTACATAGTTACAGTACAAACACTTCAGGTTTGATTTACCCTTTTTCGCCTTTAAGCCCCCTTTGCATCAGATCCAAAAGCAACAATGAATGTTTCATCTTTTCAAAGCTCTGTTCTCTGCTGTGATTCACAAATACAAGGCCAAGAAATCTCTCCGATTGGAACTTATTCATACATCAGCACTGGCAGTTGTTAGCATTTTCTCTTATTGTATAAAGAGAGATACATTTAGCAGTGACTGCATGGCACAAACTGTACAATATCAATATCACACATACGCTAAGCTCAACGATGAAAACTACTAATTACAAGAAAGCAAAATAATCTGGTTAAAGGCAAACATAAATTGTCAGAACACGCACAACAAGTTGCAGAGACTGCGCTAAATGCGCACCATCCGATAACTTTCAGCGACTTAATCACGTCGTAGTTTTTCATTTTCACAGATTTGCTCTCACTGCAGCAGCACGAAACCTCGACGACAACCCCTTAACTTCTCATTTCTTCCACGCATCTGTTGAGTACGATAAGCGAAATGTACATACAGCTCTGACACTAGGTGTTCACTAGGTATGTGTGTGGTGTGCTAAAGGAGAAAAAAAGCTTCCAGAAGATGTGTTTGGCTGGAAGAAAAACAACAAGGAGTAGCAGTAGTAGCATGCTTATCAGTGGAAGTCTCTCTTATCACTCTGATGAGACAATGTCCTTCAACGGGCCTGTGGAGAAAAAAATAGAAAAGAAAAGAAAACGACTGCTTTCCTCATCTTTTAAAGCCTGCACACCATAGCAGGTAAATTTAAGTAGTTACTGTTTTTGAAATCATTTAATAAGTTGAAAAATCTTAGAGCGGGAAACAATAAAAAGCGAACATACATGTACGAAGCAGGAAAATATCATGCTTGTGTTCACTTGTGAGTTAATAAACAAATTAGCAGAATGAAGCTTGTTAGGAAATTAGTCCGGATGCGTTAAGAAGGGGGAAGAAAAAAAGAAACCATTCAAACAGGCAGCGTCAAAGGGATTAACCGAGATTACAGCAACTGAGCTAGTAAACAAGCTCATTTAAATAATTAGCATACTTAGGGACTCTACTCTTTATGCATATTTAATTAGAGCTATAATGTAATAAGGGACATAGCTGTATTAAACGTAACATGATAGGTGCACATGGAAGCACAGTCAACAGCTGGAGGTGCGTTTAAAATAATCAAAATACTTGTACAATGTAAAATTAAATGGAAAAGTTATGCATAAATAATGCTATGAGTATGCTAAATTTAACTGTTTTGTAAGCAAATATGAATAATCGTTAAAACACAAGAATGGAATTTGAAAAGAAAGGTATTACATGCGCACATTAACACACAATTCACTCATAACTAAAGTTATATATATATATATATATATATACACACACACACATAATTTAAATCACCTCACAACAAACGTAAATGTAAAAACAAAACTTAATTTTGAGACACAACAATAGCCACTTTAAGCTGTCAAGATACAGCAACACATTTAGTAATCAATTGTTTTCTCCCTTTTTTTTAACTTCTTTTATTCTATCCATTACTGGACAGGCATAAAGAACTCAAGCAGACCGGGCGGTGGATCAGGGCCTTGCCCTCCCGCAGTTGAGACCTCCAACGGCCGAGAAGTTCATTAAGTTTTATGATCTTCCTCCAGTCACTTCTGCTTATAAACCACACAAAGGCCACAAATCTGGCAAAGCATTATTCTGCCTATACAACCACACAGAGACATGATAAACACATGACCTGATATCTGAATAAATGTATTCATCTTTGCTCAAAAATCCGATTTAAGCTCTAGTATGTGAACCATCTCATTCTTTTTTCAAAAATTAAATGAATCATTTGTTAACCTATTTATAAACTTCATACTTATAAGTTTATTTTTAAAAATAGTACTCAAAACAAGCTCATTTTAACATGCTATAAAATAAGCTTTCAGTTTCATATGCTTAAAAATTCAAAAGTGAAGACAAAAGCACGGTTATTAGTCTAACTCAGTGCGTTTGCCATTGTATTTTGGGCTCACCTTACAGGTTTCGCTCTGCTATTCTCCTTCCGCATTATCCAGAAATACATACTGCACATTCCTGGTAAAAGCCCCCTTATCTTAGGGTCTCTCTGGATTCTGCATATCTGGTTATGTGGTCATTCTCTCTTTATACCTGCGCCCTGCATGATTGCAGAACGCGCGCCTTTGCGCACATCACACGCGTTTGTTAACCGTCGCAGCATAAAGGCAAAACTGCACATTAAATTACATCCACTAAGCTACTGGACGTACTGAACTCATTCTGTTTCAACGGGTGCTGATTTCTCCCTCAAAGAAAAAAAAAAACTGTCTTTTGTGAGACAGTGACATATGCTAATGTTCCGTGTCATTGGGGCAGGCGGTATAGCCTTGGTAACGCACATGCTGAATTGATGTTGTATCTGTCATTGGACTTCATTTACAGTGCGCGCAACAGACTATTTCAGAGGTGCTTAAGTGTCAGAAAAAGTGGAGATAGAATTTTTCTGTTTGTTAAAGACATTTCATATGCACTCAAAAAAATCTATATTTTTTCCACTTCTATAACACACTTTTAATTAGGCTACAACAAAGTGGTGTCACGCATGAGCCACATTTGGCACGACAACGTGCGTTTGTGATTTTGCCGTTAACAGTTAATTTATAAAAAGTCCCTAAATGTTGTTAGTGATAAATTAAAGTATGGTTTCCACTCAGGATCAGTGCTTGGCTTTAGTAAAATCATTAAATTTACCAAAAATCAACAACACTTGTGTAAGATCTCCGTCAGTAGTCAGTTAAGTCATAGCATACACTGTAAAATAAAATAATAATAATCAACAATTACCAAAATTAATTACAGCTTTAAATTCTAGTGGTGCAAAAGTAAGTTTCATTGCACTTTTTTTCAACCACTTCTCATTTAATTACTGATAAAGAAATCAAGATGAAACTCTAAGCACACATGAAATTAAGTATAAATTGCATAAATTATTAAGACAAGATTATTATGATCTAAACATTTGTCCATGTATACTATGTTATCTAAATATTTGTACAAGTTAGGCTCACATCCAACTAATAATAAATGACATATCGATCATTCCTAATCATAACAAGTCCGTTTTAACACAACAACAAAAAAACCAACAAGGACACTATAACGCCAAGCGTCTTTGCACGTGTCGGTGAACGGTGTAACCTTCACAGCGCTGGCGTCTTTCATAATAAAATGGGAGCAATAATTAACTGCAGGACCGCCGATACTGCCAATAATTATCCAGTAAATTGGTCGCATAATTAGGCAGAGGAGCGCAGGAATTGGACCGCTCTCCGAACCACGAACACGCGTAAACGCTCACTGGACTCGCACTAGTACAATTAAACAAAACAAGGCTGATATACAACACCAGCCCCGCACCAAACATATCCTCAATGACAAATGCAGACTATCCCGAAGATGCATAATTGCCTAACAATTCACCAAGTGTGGGTCTTGAAAGATTAAATGGATGGTGTGAGAATAGCGCGCTGTAAACAAGGGAACTGCCGGGGTGCCTCTCTCATACATGCCCCCAGAAGAAGGCACTCGGTTCAGCCTCACGATGCAACGCAGAGGGGGTGAAGCTCATCATTGTATATCGCACTCTTTTGCTTAGATATCCAATTATAACTATTCATTTTCAGAGTGGGGAACAGAAATGTGGATGCTGGATTTGGCTTGGTACAACTGGACTCCGCTGACGACCAAATAAAAAAAAAAAAACACCAGTAAAGATGGCGGTGTCTGAAGGATTAGTGGCACTGTACTGTTGCTTTTTTTCTTCTTGAGATGTCTGTGCGTAATTTTGCTGCCTTTTTGTTCGGGTATGCATTATCTTACCTGTTTTCTCTTTGATCTCGCAGAGGACACTGAAGAGGGCTGGCTTCATTCTGTGACAGTTGAGCCCATGTTTCCTGTGCCATTTGGGAGCAAGAGACGAGATTGATATATAGTCACTTAAAACTCATAATTCTGTCGCATTAAAACTTTATAAGACATCAAGTCTAGAGTTTAAATGTAACCTTAAACTGCATTAGTTTGAGAGTGATAAACGCATATAGGCAAAGCTGGCTTTACACATCACAGAAGTTCACGACAAAGCTATGTAAAATTAGTACTAATATTTCTATTAATTGTCAACGAAAAAGTTTTGTAGTTGCTGAGGTGTGTAGACGCATCAAGGCCTTCTTAAGTTTAGAAATAGGAAAGTGTGATGTAGAAACTTTTAATGAGATGCCCACATGTGTTGAGTACTTTACCTGTAATGTAAAAGTGAGAGGGTAGGCTATTTTTAATATCAGCTACAAGTTTAGTGAAAAGTAATTGTGGTATTGTCTAAACTTTACAACTTGAGACAATTGTAATTTTAACCTTCACATGGATTTCATATGCAAACGTGATTCTCGAGGTATTACTATATATACATTACTGTTGGGACAAGAGTTTCAATGAGTGGACAGAACTGTAAAATAAAAGTTAGCTGTTGTAACGTGCAAATGGAAGCACTGTAAGCTATTTAAAAAATAAAATGAGAAAGCATAAATATAAAGACTTTGTAAACCAAACAATATAAAGGCTTATATATTAAAAATGCACCAACTTTGCTTGCGCCTCGTCCAGGCTTTGATCGGTGATGGTCATGATCTGATGCAGAATGTCACCGATGTCTTGTTTTCTTCCATCCCCATCGGTTCCGTCGTGTCCATGTGGAGGCGGCAGAGCCATGCCTCCCTGTACCGAGTGACCAGCCAGGCTGACACCGCCGAGAGCCTGCATGATCCGGGCTTGCTCGTCCATAGTCCGCCGCAACACAATCAATGCGCTCGTGCTCAGTCACAGAGATGGGTGAAATAAAGTCGGATAATGCACATGCAAAAACAACTTGATTATTTCATGTGCGGTGGTTAACGGGTCGCTATCGTGCACAAAATATTGAGCGTGAAGCAACGCAGCAAATACAATAAATCGCTGGATGAAATATAGTGGAATTGATGTCCCGGGAATCACTTTGTGGAAGAGATTTAAATCGTCTTTGATCCTCCTGTATGAATGTCCATTGGAGAAAATTAGCGATGATATTTCTTCTGTCTATTATTGAAGTAAACTTCAGCGTTCAGGTGACAGCGGTTGCCCGTTCAATCCTGTCCGAATCTTCATGCCAATTTGTCTTTTTCTTTGAAGAGCCGGGGTCCTTTGCAGATGTCTGGAATTCTTATTTGCGCTCTTCTTAGGATAATTTCGCCTTGTGCGCTTCTGGAAAACTTGGACAAATCCGTAGTATTACAAAGAGTTGCAAGCAAAACATCCCATGCCTCTGATGGAAAGTAATAATTAATCAAAATTAATGATTATGTAATTTAAAAGAAGCACATTGAGTGTGAACGACCGGCAAAATATTGCCTTTGAAAAGATTTTTCCAAAAAATAAAAAAAGATAAGAAAATAAAAGAAGCCGAGTGAAATAAATTAAACCATCAGCACCGGCGACCAGAGCTATAAAGATTGTAGGAAAAAATATAAAAACGTATAAAAAAGTTTTCTCACTTTCAGTAGGGAAAATAGAAAAACTGGCGAAAAAATTAATCACGCGCCATAAACCGATGCGCAAAAATATCTGCTGGCGGAAATTTATGAGTCGAGCGCGCAGGCTGTGTGTGCTTTATGTTGTTTGATGGCAGCGGTAGTGAGCGATTGACAATGTGCCAATGCCATTCACTCAGTGCGGACGTGTCAGAGAAGAAAAAAAGATACAAAATCGACATCAAAATGCACGCTCCGCCCTGCAGAGGAGGGGTCTTAGATTCTTGTCACTTCTCGCCGAAGCCCCCGAAAACAAAATGCCAGTTAGCTACTAATGATACTGCTGGTGATGATAATGATGAGACCAGAACATCAAATCAACAGCGTTTAAGTCTCCACTTTACGCGTGCCTCATTTAAAAGCGCGCCCGTGCATTGAGATGCCGTTACATTATAACCATTCCCAATAAAACAAACAAAAGGTCGGAGTTTTATATTGTCTGATTCAAACTAATAATGAATTGCACGGGCCCCCTCGCTTCCTTACACCATAGTATGGTCGCCTCCAACAAGCCGTGCTCGCAGGGGCAGGAAAGCAGAGGACATGTTTATAATATTGGAAATAGACGCCTCGAACCAATCGGCGATGAGTGCGCGTACGAGTGACGGCCCCGGCGACCAATGGCCGGCTCCCGCTGAGCAAGAACGCCCGCCCTCGGAGCTCAATACCTTTGCTACGGTTGTACAGAGAGATATCAACTTCTGATTGGCCGTTGCCAAGGGTGACATCTACTGCAAAAGCAGGCGGCGCTGCGCAGCGCTCCTCGGCAGTTGCTATGGTAGCAGACTGCTCGGTGGGCTTCAAGCAAAGAGACACACTGAAACATATCTGCGCCTTCCTCCGGTTGCCTCGCTTCTTACATACGCCTTACTAAACCCACTGTGGCTTTCCCGCCAAACCACTGTATTTCCGATTCCAAATCACGACATTTCGTGTCGACTGGCGTTGTTGCGGTTTAAAATACGCGTCTTTTGTTCAGAGTCGTAAACCTAAACCATTTATGTTTTTTGTTCCTGTGCTGAGGTAAATAATAGCTCATCACACACCAATAACGATTACAAAGGAAATATAAATAAGCTGCATAGCATTACAATTATTTGTGTATACTCTACTAAAAGACACTATTTTTGTTTCATTGTCTAAAGACTTCATTTTATTCACATTAGCAGTTTACATCCTTATGAGAATCTTAATTTTCAACTGCTTATAGTCTAAACCAATGTTTACTTCATTTTTACATTTTTATATATATTAAATACATTTATTACACTATTAATCTACAAATACAGTCGTTCATTGTTCACAGAGCATCAACTAATGATTTTAATAATGCATTAATAAATGCTGAAATTAACATGAAGTAAAATTAATGAATGCTGTAGAAGTATTGTTTATTCTTAGTTCATGTTAACTATTGTAGTTAACTAATGTTACCTAATGAACCTTATTGTAAATTGTTACCATTTTATTTTATCCATTTCATTTTTTTTCTTTTTCTTTGTTGCATGTTGTTATGAATAATGTATATTTATAGTGGTCCAAAGCATTTGTGACTCTGCTTATGCTCATTTTATCAGTAGGTAAAATAAGTAAAAAAGAAAAAAAAAAAAAAGTTGCACTTTGCCACAAGACACTGTATGTACCTACAGGTTAATATTCATTATGAAATCCTCTGGTGCCATAGTTGAGGTAATGCATTTCGGCAGGGTTGCACTTGTGACATGACAGCCACTGATGTGATGGGACTAATTACCAAGAATCAGAGACACATACCGAGGAAACAGAGCTGTTAATTTTTGCACAGTAAGAAAGTCAATCAGACACCCTTCCAAAGGCACCAACATGTGATGCTACGCTGAGAATTTGTGAAAGCTGGCACCAGAAAGTCCCGTTCCATAGTGCATGAACTGACTGAAGGCCCTGTGGACTGCTTCCATCACTGACACACTCAACACGGGAAATTAACACGGGCTAATTAAAGAGCGAATAATCAGATATGCAGAAAATCAAAACTTCCTCTGGGATGAGCTAGTTGAGGATAAACAATGCGAAAAGCACAGAAGGATCTGTCAGCATGCCTGGAACTTCAAGAACTTTGTGATATTCAATACATCACAACATCTTTTGAGAGACCAAGAGATTGTGTTTAAAAAAATGTAGTACATTTAAGTAGATATAGTTTTGATGTAGGGGAGACTAAGGAGTGATTTAACACGGACTGAAATATAATAATAATTTATTAATAATTTTATACAATAATAATAATTTTCACAAAATAAAAAAAAACATTTTTTTTGTAAATTTAAATTAAAATGTATTTTATGCCTAGTTTATAATTTGATTTGTGACTATGTTAATACATTTTAAGTGACATAAATGATGATCTGAATCAGCAGTTTCTATTGTTTAGTTAGATATATAACATCCACACAAGTTTTTAATATATATATGTTGTTTTTTGTACGCATTTTTCAACAAATAAGAACATCTGATTTAGGTTCTGAGTACAAATTGGTTCAACAATTATGACTATGTCTATGTACACACATACACACACACTCACAAGTTTTAGCTTACATTTAATGCATTTATTCTGTTTTTGTTTAGAATTTCTTTGCATTTTGAATTAAATTATTTAATAGATGTTAAAATTCGAACTCTTAAAAAATTCTAAACTACTTTAATTTGTAACAGATAATAAAGAAATATTATTTGTGACCCTGGACCATAAAACCAGTCATAAGGGTCTTTTTTCTTTTTTTTTTTAAGTTGAGGTTTATACATCATCTGAAAGCTGAATAAATGAGCTTTCCATTGATGTATGGTTTGTTAGGACAATATTTGGCCGAGATACAACTATTTGAAAATCTGGAATCTGAGGGTGCAAAAAAAAAAAAAAAACTCACCTTTAAAGTTGTCAAAATGAAGTTCTTAGCAATGCATATTACTAATAAAACAAAATAAGTTTTGATACATTTACGGTAGGAAATTTACAAAACATCTTAATGAAACATGATCTTCACTTAATATAAAAGAAAAATTGATCATTTTGACCCATACAATGTATTTTTGGCTATTGCTACAAATATACCCAAGCTGTTGAAGAATCGGTTTTGTGGTCCAGGGTCACATATAAACTTTTGAGTTACATATTTCGTCGTGTCCAGTTTTTAATATTTAGGCTATGTCAGATGGGCAATATCAGCTATATGCTCCTAAATATACTAAGGCATGACTTTGTTCTGTAATAGTTTGATATAAGCACCATATTTACTATACAACTACTGGCTTTTGATTTACACATCAATCCTCCTGAACAATACAGATCAAACAGTAGAATTTATAGTGGCATATTTACTTCAACTCTTGTGTATGAATTGGTGTTCGGAGCAATTGATTAAATTCTTCGGGTGCAATAAGTGGGTGATATATTAGTCATGGATCATGTTAACACAGTTACTGGATCCTGAGCAAGAATAATGAGCTCACCTTTAATTAACCATTTCACACATATCACAGAGTAAGACAACATGCCACAAGCCCTGTAATTCAATTGTTTTGGCTGCGACTGAGTGCACGTGCATGTGCGCGTGTAGAGTTTCACCTTCGTTTTTATATAGTCGTTGTCATTTTTATTATCAGTGTATAAATGAACTAGATTGAATATAGCATGTGCGGCTGACAGATTATGAATTTTTAAAATCACAAACATCCAATAATCACCAAACGACGCTGTAACACAACATCTGTGTTTATAAGCACGTCACATGAATTTAGGCAACATTTAGAAGTTGTCGAAGTTAGGAAGCAGACAAGGGGCGCTCGCTCCCTCGTTCTTTTTAGCAAGCTGTGTGGTTCGGCTCTTTCATATTCACTTGACCTTGAAGTATCAGCCCAGCACACTCCTGAGTTTAGTGAATGGAAGTCCCAGACCCACTGCATTTATCACTGAAATACTGTGCTGTCAGGTGGCTCTGTATACCTGTCATAGAGGGCTCAAAGGAACAGCTCCAGATCCTCTCCTCCACAACACCGCATGATTCTTCATTGCCTTACGTTGCATGCCTTTCCACCATTGTTTTCAGCCATATGTCAACATAATTCATTTTCCCCAAGTATGACAGCAAATCTTTTGGTGGGAGGGGAAAAAAAAGACACTTCAGCTTATTGTGGTCATGATGCCATGCTTACATAATGACATAAACACAATTTCTATTATTGGATGTTTACTGCCCACTTCCTTCAACCGACTTAAAGTGCAATACGCCTATAGATTGAACGTCTTGAAAATATCAGGCAAAGTTTCTCCCAAATATGGTCACTGTAACCTCGCTGTTGTCAGCGGTAACTGTTGATATTATTGCTCTTGGACAGAAGCCCACCGTTCAGGATTATTTTCACTAATGAGCACACCAGGCTTTTTTTTTTTTTTCTACACATACTAGTTTTTCACCCCAAGCGGTTACGCTTACTTTTGGAGAGAAAAATATTACCCAAACAGATTTATCGTGCCAAAAAAAAGTCAACTTCTAAAAACTTTTTTGCTTAAATGAACACATATCAGATTCTGCATCACAATCTTATCATTGTACTACCAGTCAAAAGTTTTTGAACAGTAATATTTTTAACGTTTTTTTTTAAAGAATTCTCTTCTGCTCACCAAGCATGCATATTTGATCCAAAATACAGCAAAGGCAGTAATATTGTGAAATATTTTTACTATTTAAAATAACTGCTTTCAATTTGAATATATTTCAAATGTAATTTATTATATATCCTATACATTTTCAGCATCATTACTCCAGACTTCAGTGTCACATGATCCTTCAGAAATTTTTCTAATATTTTGATTTGCTGTTCAAGAAACATTTATTATTATTATTATTATCATCAATATTTAAAACAGCTGAATATTTTTTTGTCAGGATTATTTGATCCAAAGAAAGATCCAAAGATCAGCATTTATCTGAAATAAAAAGCTTTTGTAACATTATACACCATATTATTCAAAAGCTTGGAGGCAGTATAATTTTTATTTTTTTACTTTTTGGGGGGAAAGAAATTATATATTAATACTTTTATTTAGCAAGGATGATTTAAATGGATCAAAAGTGATGATAAAAACATTTATAATGTTACAAAAGATTTCTGAACTTTCTATTCATTAAAAAAAAAAAAAGAAAAATGAATGTTTTTGAGCAGCAAATCAGAATATTAGAAACATTTCTGAAGAATTATGTGACTGGAATAATGATGTTAAAATTCAGCTTCAAAATCACAGGAATAAATTACATTTTTAAAATATATTCAAATAGAAAACAGTTATTTAAAAAAAAATTTTAATTCTTTTTTTTTTTTTTTGGCTGTACTTTGAATCAAATAAATGCAGGCTTGGTGAGCAGAAGAGACTTCTTTAAAAAAAAACATTAAAATCTTACTGTTCAAAAACTTTTGACTGGTAGTGTATATAATAAAGTTTAAAAAAAAAAAACTAACAATAACAAAGTCAACTACAATTTGTTCCCATTAATGCATATCAGATTCTGCATCACACTCTTATCAGACATCATAAAATAAAACATTAAAAGTATAATAGACCCTTTACACATTAGCTGAGTTCTCAAAAGCGGGAGTCATGTAGTGAAACTACAGCAAACAAAATTAAAAAAAAAAAATCCATGATGGCATTTCTATGACCTTACAAAAAAAGAGATTGATTAATTTGGCCGGAAGAGAGAAAGATGTCAAATTTGGGGACAATCTTGCAGTCGTTGTATTAGAAACACTCACGCAGCAGGGTTTGCTGCCAAGAAAATGTGGAAAACGCATCATCAGAGTTTGTGGTCCATAAAATACATGAGTTGCAAAAGCAAATAGTGTTAAATAATGATGTAAATTTATGTTTATTAAAAATGAATAAAAACCAGCACAATGCTACTGTACCTACCTCCCTTTTATCTCTTCAACATTTAATAACACTTAATTATTTATCGCTTATTAATGCATATAGGGGTGCTAATTAGTCACAAACTCGTTCTTATCTGACAGGTTTAATTGACAGTCTCAAAACAAATAGCCCCTGTCTCATAACATACACATCATTTCCAGGAGAATTAAGTTTTTGAAAACTGAACAGGCTGTCACCTTACTTTTTTTTTTTTTTTATTTGTAGTGACAGCCAAAAAGGGGCCCACAGGTGTCTCAGAAAGCAGTGACTGTGTTGTCATAATTCATTTAGGCATCCTTCTGCAAAGCCATAATTACCTAATTAGCTTGTTAATTAGGAGATTAGCATTTACTGATAGAGTGGCTTGTTTAGTGAGGGGTGGAGTGGAGTTCCAGTGGAGTAAGTTACGAATGTGTTGCCTTAAAGTGCCTCCCAAGTCATTTCGCTCTCTATTCAGGTCAGGTGATAGAAAGATGGGAATAGTATTGAAAAGTTACGCAAATAGATGTTTCGATCACCAGTCTTACTGATACATTTTGGGATGTATTTGCTTTAATTTGATCATCAAATTGCATAAGAAACACAGACATACCTTTACAATGCGTTTCAGGATTCCTGCTGAGCGCATTGTCCGGGTTACAGCACAAGTAGTCTAGCAACTCAATAGTCTCTCGACTATATGTCGCCAAGTCGTGTCCTGTTGCTGAGGAAGATTGGAGGAAATGACCTGAACGGACAGTGCCAGAGACGTTACTAACCATGTTAGCACCAGTCTCTTATCTAGTTTATGTGTTTGTTTATTCATTTCCCGATATTCGCTGCATGTGGGTCATACGTCAACGTTACCGTCAGACATGCTTTATGTTTAAGAAAGCCAGTCTTGGGCAGTAAATAACTAGAAGTGAAAGTACTCATTTCAGTAGTGTTATTTAGGCTACTTTTTAGGGTATTTTAAGTCATTTTTATTTAACACACAGCTTTACTGTGTAGCAAAAAACAAAAAAACAAAAAAAAAAAAAACACTCTCCGAAACTGTGATTGAAGAATTATGTAGAATTGGGAAAACATTAAGACCTTTTTTTTTTAATTCATCCCTATATAGAAACCCCTGTGTGCAATACTTGATCTTCATTATTATATCAAAATATTAAGTTAACATTCACTAACACTACGTTTCTGACATTTCTAGTTTTATTTATTGTATCTAAGTGCAATAATCACAAACAAACACACTCACATATATATACAGTAGTATTTAAAATGTTATAAATATAAAATTTGCATTTAGTTGCTGTTATTTTTAAATTTTAAAACTTTAAATTTATTTTTAAAAGTTGTTGTAGTTTAAATAAAACCATGGTTTGAGATCTAAATAATATGAAATTATGTTCCTTCCGAATATTATCAGCCTGTAACTTGCGCTATACAGTTTCAAAGTAGTTTTCCTAACACTAGTTAGTGAGTTTGTTTTAAATCGCAGCTAATATTAGGATTTAGGGAGGGAAAAGGCCATTTTTACTAGTCTTTCACACTGTGCTGTTGTTAAGTGTAGTTTAGATAGCGTGGCTGCTGTTTTTCTATTTTCTTTTTATGTTTAAAAAAGCAGAATTGTTATCCTGAATGTAATTTTCATAATTATGTATTATTATATTTTTTAACGGTTAAAGAAAATTAAAACATTAAATTCTATTTTTACAGCTCTGGTCTATGTACGTCCCTATAGCTTAACTTTTTCACCCAACAGGCATCCTCCTCATTCAATCAAAGCTGCTCTGTCTCTCTCCCAGGCCAGGTTGATAAATAAGAGGGAAATATTGTGTCTGCCAGGGCATGTTGTTAACTCTCCCCCCACAGTCATTAACTCATTTCAAGTGCAATCGTAGAGTGGGAGGTAAATTAACAAACCATTAAAAAATGTTATAAATGCACAATTAGCATGCCAACATTTACAGGACACATTCATGGAGCTGCAATAATTTTTGATTGGGCGGTTTCAGTTCGTCCCCTCTCTCTCCCTATTTGTCTGTCTGCCCATCTTGCTTTCGCTGTCTCTCTCTCTGACCGTCAGTCTCTACAGATATTTTGGTCTGGTGCCTGTTTGGCGAAGAAATTGAGGGAATGAGGCCTGATTTAATAGGTCATTGGTGGTGGGCACTCACCTCTTACATCATAGAGCTGAAGAAAAGAAAGAGGCAGACAATGAGAGGAAAAGAAAAAATATGGGAGACATGGAGGGCTTTCCCCCTTCCATCTTCCCATTTTCATTTGCTACATTATTAGTTGTGTTGGTTGGATGAATTACGTGCCGGTTTGTAATAGTCTTATAGTAAGGATGATGATACAGCAGAGGGCAGCCTGCATGAGGCACTGCAGAACCTGGAGAATCTCTTTCTCAGCTTCCTGGGTCGATTGTAATAGGGTCATTAGCTAGTCTGGATCATATTTTAACATTTAGCCCCAGGTTATTGCATGTAACTTGCTTGATGGTCTCTGATATGAGATTACTGCTAAATCGATGAGCTAATGAAACCGTAATGGTGTATTTCAATCAAATATCAAATGAATGTTTTTTATAAAGTATCACTTCGTTTTGACAGGTTAGTAACAATGTCCTGTTAAAAAGAAATAGGCCCCTCAGGTTGTAAAAAAGATCTTTAACATTTCTTAAATCATCGAAGAGAGCCTGATAAAAACGTTAGCGTGCTTTTTTCCCCATTGAGTGGAGGGCGGTTTAGCCTTTAACGTATTGGTTTGCAGAATACGGTGTTTGACAGCTGATTAAAATTCATTTAAAATATAATTAAGCGATTGTGATATTGCTTGTACACCACTGTGCAATAAACAAGAAGTTAACACTGAGAAACTTACATTTTTGACAAGATATTCCAAGTTACTTGTCTGGTTTTGATCCACCACCTCCGAACGAAGCCAGAGTCAAATGCTGCGTCACTAATCAATAAACGAATCGCTTGAAGGAATGATTCTATGACTCACTCACAAAAACACCCACTTAGCTTTCGTGAACGGATCAGTATTTTAAACGTGAAGTAAACACCCCACTAAAGACAGTCATCCGCGTCGATTCCGAATGAATCAATGATTTTGAACGAATCGTAATGGTTCAGTGACTCACTCACCCATACTTGTTTCAGTCCTGAATTCAGAACGAATCGTTTGAGTGAATGATTCATTGATTCAGTCAAAAAGACAGTCACTTGTTACCACCTATTGACGTAACGATGTAACGTAAAAATCCAAATGTATTGGTATGCAATTTTATCCAACAAATTTCTCAGACTATTTAAAGTAGCTACTTGTTTTTAAATAAATATCATAGATTAATGTGCTGGTTTACAGAATATGGTGATTAAAATTTATTTAAAATATAATTACGCGATTATGATATTGCTTTTACAACACCGTGTAATAAACAAAAAGTTAATACTGAGTAACTTACAATTTAGAGAAGATATTCCCAGTTACTTGTATGGTTTTGACCCACCCTCGCAATACAGTTTGAAACGAAGCCAAAACTGAATCAAATGTTGCGTCACTGATCAACAAACGAATCATTGAAAACAAATCGTTTGAGGGAATCC
Organism: Labeo catla; assembly: GCA_012976165.1. NCBI lineage: Eukaryota > Metazoa > Chordata > Actinopteri > Cypriniformes > Cyprinidae > Labeo > Labeo catla. The sequence continues at coordinate 391,512 of VONZ01000234.1, forward strand.
TCACTCACAAAAACAGCCATTTATCCTTCCTGAACGGATCAGTATTTTAAATGAATCTGTAAAGTAAACGCCTCACTCCTAAAGGCAGTCATCTGCGTAGTTTCTGAATAAATCAATGATTTTGAACGAATCGTTAGTGTAAATGGTTCAGTGACTCACTTGCTTAGGTCTTAAATTAATCAGTATTTTGAAATACAATTATGTCGTTACGATTTTGCTTTTACACTACTGTGCAATAAGTTAACACTGAGTAACTTACATTTTAGAGAAGATATTCCCAGTTACTTCTCTGGTTTTGATCCACTATGGAATGCAGTTTCAAAGGAAGCCAAAACAGAATCAAACGCTTCTCAGATCTACAAACAAATCGGTCTTATTGGGAATCGTTAGTTGGAATGGTTCAATGACTCACTTACCCGTACTTGTTTCGGTCCTGAATTAATCAGTGATTCTGAACGAATCGTTTGAGTGAATGATTCATTGATTCAGTCAAAAGACAATCACTTGTCACCACCTATTGATGTAATGATGTAACATGTAAAAAGATATGTGACCCTGGACCACAAAAGGGTCAGTTTTTTTTTTTATTTATTTATTTTTTATTAAGATTTATACATCATCTGAAAGCTGAGTAAATAAGCTTTCCATTGATGTAGGATAGGATTTGTTAGGATAGGACAATGTTTGGCCAATATACAACTATTTGAAAATCTGGAATCTGAGGGTGCAAAAAAAAACAAACAAACAAACAAACAAAAAAAACAAAATACTGAAAAAATCACTTTTAAAGTTGTCCAAATTAAGTTCATGCATTTTACTAAACAAAAATTAAATTTCGATATATTTACAATAGGGAATTTACAATACATATTCATAGAACATGATCTTCACTTAATATCCTAATGATTTTTGCCATAAAAGAAAAATCTATAATTTTGACCCATACAATGTATTGTTGGCTATTGCTACAAATACACCTGTGCTACTTATGAGTGGTTTTGTGGTCCAGGGTCACATATGTATTGGTATGCAATTTTATCCAACTAATGTCTCAGACTATTTAAAGTAGCTACTTCATTTTAAATTTTTCATTTATTGATTCATACATTTTTTATTAATTTCATTTACTGTGAATGTTCCAATGCAGTAGTATCATTGTACAAAATCAACTAACTACAACAATGAACAAGTGTTTCTTTTACAATGTTTCAAGTCTCCTGTCACATATTTTCCTCAAGTAACTGAAAAACAGAGGCATAAGCAACATTTTCTTCACACATATATGAAAGCACTGGCATCCCAGTTTAAGGTTTGGCCTGAGTCCCCCCTATTCCAGAGTACAGGGACATGTGAGTAGATCCAGCCGGGCCTCCTCCTCCAGCTCTGCTAAGGGCAGGCAGATGTAAGGGATCAGGGGCAGACGTGGAGCCTCGCAGGGGGAAGGTGAGAGGTACACAGCCTCTCCGCTCCCAGTGATCAATCATTCTCCACTTGTCCTCCTCCCTGGCCCGCAGCTGTTCCTCCAACATCTCCTGTGGAAACACACTCTTCACTTTGCTTAAAATTATTACACAGACCATAAACCCAGAGAGGGAAAGCTCTGTTAACACTAGTGCACAGGGTAGTCACTGTAACCTTTAAGATGAGCCAGTGGTGCTTTGGACGAGAGCCATATATACCAGCCGGCGCTGGCTCGCCTTTTTCTTTTCATACCTGTGGAACTGATGTTTTTGCTGTGGAATTTATTTGCCACTTGCAGCCCAGTCTCAGGAGCAGCATTGATCCCCTTGATGACGGCTTGGACCGCGGCCTTCATTCCAAGGGCACACTATCCGGAAAGCTTGTCAAATTACGAAGGTGTGCAGGCCTGTTTTGACAACATCATAAAACAAGCAGCCAGAAATTGTTGACCATCACGATGATGACTAGAATGATTATGTGAAGAGGTGGGATTTCAGATTGCTTTTCTTCCCTTTCGCACTGTGAAGCGAAAAACTGTTTTGATACAATAAATAAGGTACTGAACTGTTTGCTTTTTTTCCCCTTTTACTTCCCAGTACTGTCCTTGATTTGGAAATGTTAGTACAGACAGCCTGAATATCTCCTATTCCTACTTGCTATTGATTTTTGGTACAATATGCCAAGTCGTATCATATGAGGAGCGTTTATTTGACCTAGAAAAAGTCAAAGTCATCACCACCATTTATGTGCACAAATTTATCAAGTACAGTGGTGTTTCTGAAAGAAAATATTCTAGGTTCAGTACAAGTTAAGCTCAATTGACAGCAGTTATAGCATAATATTGATTACCACAAACAATGAATTTTCACTTATCCCTAGTTTAATTTTAAAATAAAAAAGAAGAAAAAAAAGAAAGAAAGCACAAATAAAAGTTACAGTGAGGCACTAAACATAAATACTCTGTTTCAATGTCAGGTTCACATTATCTGTATAATATTATATTTTATAACTTCTTTCACATGACAAAAAATGCCATAACCCCCAAAAACTTAAAATGATAATAAAAATGTTTATTTAAGATAAATAAAATAAAACACAAAAATTAATTAAAAAAATAAACTAAAGCAGCGCCACTCACTTTCATTGTAAGTGCTTCATTACAATCATGTTTTTTGCTTAAAAAAATCATAATGCATTATTTATATGATACAGGAAACAATACATTTGCAAATTCTTTGAAGCATCCGCTTACTCTCAGCACAACGGTGCATTCACATATATTAACTCTATACCAGGACCAGGTACTGTATGTGACTGGCATACCAACGTGGCCACTCCTACCCATTTCTGCTTTAAACACAGATCTAGGAACAGTAATCCATCTATTTCTGCTCATCTGCTATGAATTAAACATAGACGCAGGTCAGCACACAGTGTGTCTAAATCACTGCAGCCCGGCTGCCCTTAGCTCAACTTCTCTATTGACATAATGTCAGATATGACACTATTACTCAGCGAGTGGCGATGGTCATTTGATAAATAGTACCATAAATTGTTGACAAAACAATTTGTGATGTATTATGTTCGTGATGGGTTGTACTGCTTATCAAATCAAGTAATCTGGTGGCGCACGCCATTAATCAGCCTAATGTGCATAATCCTGCTGTTGATGGGAGACGACTTGCAGATTGTGGATGGTTTTGCATACAATTCCCAGTTTTAGATACAACCAACACTCTTACAAATAAAGGCTCTTTGTTGGAATGCATGGTCCTATAAAGAACCTTTATAATTCATGGCAAAAAGTTTCTGCAGAACAAAACACTCTTAATTGCAAAAATGGGATTTTTGCAGCAAAGCCATAGGGGGAAAAAAATGTTGGTTCCCCAAACTTTTCAGTGAACTGCTCTGAAAAAAACTGTACTTTAAAGGGATAGATCCAAAAATAAAAAATTACCCAATGATTTACTCACCCTCAAGCCATCGTAGGTGTATATGACTTTCTTATTTCAGACAAATACAATCGGAGTTAGATTAAAAAATGCTTTGGCTCTTCCAAGCATTATAATGGCAGTGAATGGGCGCTGAAATTTTGAAGTCCAGTAAAGTTGATCCATCCATTATAAAAAGTACTCCACATGGCTCTGAAGCAAATCGATGTCTTTTTGTAAGAAAAAAGTCAATATTTAAAACTTAATAAACCTTAAGCTTCTGCTAAATGTCGCACGCACATTCACAAGGAAGTGGTGTTGAAGAGGATGACATAAAACGTTGGCAAATGTGGTGATAAATGCGGAAGCGCAGAGGAGAGAACACAACAAAACACCAGTCACGAATTAGAAGTACAAAAGTACAAAATTTGTAAATAAAAATGTCGGACGATTTTGATATAAGCCAAGAGGAGACTGGTTTTCCTTTGCTGTAAACAAAATTTGGTTTTCACGAGACCATCATTTTCTCACCGAAGCTTAGGCTACACCTACATCATATACATCAGGGGTCACCAAACTTGTTCCTGGAGGGCCAGTGTCCTGCAGAGTTTACCTCCAACTTTCCTCAACACACCTGCCTGGAAGTTTAGAGTATACCTAGTAAGACCTTGATTAGCTGGTTCAGGTGTGTTTGTTTAGGGTTGGAGCTAAACTCCACAGGGACACCGGCCCTCCAGGACTGGGTCTGGTGACCCCTGCTACACGTCATCTGCTGGAACACCACTCTCTTGTGAAAGTGCGTACAATACTTTGCGAAAGCTAGAGACTACGGTTGTTAAAGTTTTGATTATGATATTTTTTCTCATAAAAACGCATCGATTAGCTTCAGAAAGCCTTTATTCACCACTTTTTATGATGGATGGACGCACTTTTATTTGACTTGAAAAGCTTGGAAGAGCCAGGACATTTTTTAATATAACTCCGATTGTATTCGTTTGAAAGAAGAAAGTCATATACACCTAGGATGGCTTGAGGGTGAGTAAATCATTGGGTAATTTTCATTTTTGGGTGAACAATCCCTTTAATAATATAAAGAACCTTTTCACTGTATACCTCTTTTGGTACATCAGTTTTTAAGAGTGTGCACTCCAGAAAAAAAAAAAAAAGAAAAAATAATAATAATAAAATATTCAAAAGGGTGTTTTCACAGCAATGCCATGAAAGAACCATTTTTGTTCTCCAAAGAACCTTTCAGTAAACAGTTTTTTAAAAAAAACATTTTGTGAAAAGCATTTTAATCTTTCTCCACAACGAAGAACTTTTTGTCCAGCCGTCAGTTCCAACAAAGAACCATTATTTTTAACCAGTAAAGGGATAGTTCACCCAAAAATGAAAACTAGCCCATTATTTACTCACCCTCAAGCCATCCTAGGTGTATATGACTTCCTTCTTTCAGACAAATCCAAATTAGAGTTAAATTAAAAATTATCCTAGCACTTCCAAGCTTTATAATGACAGTCAGCGGGTGTTTCTTTTCAACAGTCCAAAACAAGCCCAATAAAGTGCATCCATCCATAATAAAAAGTGCCTCACATGGCTCTGGGGATGTTTAAAGGCCTCCTGTAGTGAATCAATGCATTTTTATAAGAAAACTATCCATATTTAAAACATAATAATTACTTTTGCTGTACACGGAAGCCGCTTCAGACTGATGATGACATCAGTGGTGCGTATACGTCGCTCAGAAGTGACGAATGCAAAAGCGCAGTGAAACAAAGCACCGGTCACGAATTAGAAGTATAAAATGAGGATTTGTGAGGAAAAATGTCAGAGGATTTAAGAGGATATAAGCCAAGAGGAAACAGGTTTTCCTTTCCTTTCCTTTCCTTTTTTCCATCCATCCATAATAAACAGTGCTCCACATGGCTCCGGGGGGTGAATAAAGGCCTCCTGTAGTAAATCGATGCGTTTTTGTATGAAAACTATCCATATTTAACACATAATACTCACTTTTCTCTAGCTCTTGTGAAAACCAATGTTTGTTTATAGGAACAAAGGAAGCAAAGTTTCCTTACTTTAGCAAAGGAAAACCTGTTTCCTCTTGGCTTATATCCTCCGAAACCGGTGCTTTGTTTCACTGCGCTTTCGTATTCGTCACTTCTGAGCGATGTATACGCACCACTGACGTCCTACATCATCAGTCTAAAGCGGCTTCCGTATGCAACAAAAGTAATTATTATGTTTTAAATATGGATAGTTTTCTTATAAAAATGCATCGATTCACTACAAGAGGCCTTTAAACACCCCCGGAGCCATGTGAGACACTTTTTATTATGGATGGATGCACTTTACCGGACTTGTTTTGGACTGTTGAAAAGAAACACCTGCCCATTGCCATTATAAAGCTTGGAAGTGCCAGGATAATTTTTTAATATAACTCCAATTTGATTCATCTGAAAGAAGGAAGTCACATACACCTAGGATGCCTGGAAGGTGTGTAAATAATGGGCTAATTTTCATTTTTGGGTGAACTAACCCTTTAAGAGTGAAGAATTAACTGGTACTTTATTTGAACATTCCACTGACAGGTGGAATGAGGAACCAAAACTTGCTCATCTGTGTCATTGCCATGAAAACCACTTATATTGAGTTAATATATTGAGTGTATTTTAATCATAACATTTTCTGTTTAAGTTTATACTGCTAAACTAGATTGTTCTATAATTTACTCTCACATTCTTACATTTATATTTTTAAAATCTTTGACATCCCTTTCCCTAACAAATCTGAATGTTTAATAACTGTACCATTTTTAAAGCATATTTAAAGCATATTTATGTCTCTTGAATGCACATTTATTTCAGAGACTTTAATTGTAACAGTCCCATTCTAGAAGTTTTCAAATCTCATTTCAAATGATTCTGTATGGAAAAAGTTTTCAATTAGAAAAAAAAAGCACAATTTATCTCAAAACGGCAGTCATGTTGGTTCTTAGCCGATTCCCATTACATTCTGTCTCCTCACCAGACTACACACTCTGTAGTGCCGCTGTGTGGTGTGTTTCCACGCTAAGTGAGCAGCGGATATCTCAGCTATCTCTGCTAGTGAACTTGCTCATCTCTCCTGTCAGATACAGATGACAAAGTGTTTTTTTCAAAAGCCCACCACAGACAGGAGGACTTGTTTAATGTGCGACAACATCCTGTGATCACTCAGCTCTCTGTATTATGAGCAGAGCTTTATATGTCCGTTTGCAAAGGCTCAAAGACTTGAAGCGTCTGAAGGAAGGAGCGACAGATACAGACACAATGTGTGGAAGTCCACGAGAGCAACACAAAAGCTGCTTATCAACTCTTGATAAGAGTTGAAAGGGTTTGCCTTTGTTTCCGCTGTCCGCATCACTTGTAATTGAGAGGCTGTCTAAAGTTGAAATGATTAAAACTGAACCATTCACACACCATTAAGACACCACGACTGTCAACTCTGCAGGTTTACAACATATTTCAGTATTATGTCTTTACATTCATTTTTTCCCTCTTGCTTTAATGTTCGTTTTGAAGTAAAGCTTTTGAAGATCTTACTGCTCAATCAATAAACTTGTATAAAATGTAAGCTACGTTTTAAACTTTATTTGCTGTGTTATTCTTAAATTTATCTGCAATTTTCCAAGTATATATCGTCTAATATTTCAGTAGCACGTTATAACTTTTATTAATGATATTAACAAACATTGTCATCTAATGCTTCATAGATAATCATAAATAGATTTATATTAGAATATACATAAATCTGTTAAGCATAATGACTTTTTTCTCAAAAGCTACTTAAAACAATGATTAAACAAATTGTCTCTCACATAAAACTGCAGTTCTTCACAAAAAAGATTCTTTACAAAAACAAATAGAGGTAAATATCATCCTTTTAGATACCATCATTTAGATATGTCTAATCAAATTCACTGCTTTATGAAAAAAAACGCTTAAATGTTAGACTAATTTTAAAAATTACCCATATACAGAAAAAGTCATTCCAGGATAACTTGATTTTTTTTTTTTATACCCATGTATGACATCACCAGCTTCACTCTTTGCCATTGTTTTAATGTAGTCTGTGGTGAAAAAGTGATCAGAAGGCTTCTTGCCCTTTGCTAATTAGAATCTACCAAGAAAAGCCTGGAGATTTATGAAAGGGTTCGCACATACACCCGTAAGTCTTTTCCGTGCACCGGTTTAAAGTCAAGCAACCTTGAGACGGAGGGAAACAGATTGCTCACCAAAAAAAAAGAAAACATGTTCGTGCGGCACATTTCGAACAAAGATTAATTAAAAAGCCAATTGCGATACATATTTTTTACGGAGAGAAATTGGGGCGTTTTTAAGAGTGATGCATAATTTCCACCATCTTTATCATTAAGGAAATTTCCACTCCAGCCAACAAAAAAAAAAAAAAAATATTTTTTTAGCTTGACTAATAACATCAGGGCTTTTTTCCTCTGTTTTGTGAATGAGGTAAAAACCGTGGACTGCAAAGGTCTGCTGCTTTCTGGTGAATGCATCTGTAAAACATAGTAATTAAGTCAAGCTGTCAGTCACTGCAGGGTCCGGTGGGGAGTGGGTGGCAGATGAGGGGCGTTAAAATCTCACTTTTAAAAGAAAAAGAAAAAAATCACTAAATGAATCTAGAGGTCTGATCAATATATAAGGCATTCTTTTAATTTTACGGTAACACTTTACAATGAGGTGTCATTTGTTAGCATTAGTTCATGTATTAACTAGCATGAACGAACAATGAACAATACATTACACTATTTATTAATCTTTGTTAATGTTAGATAATAAAAATACAGTTGTTCATTGTTTGTTCATGTTAGTTCACAGTGCATTAACTAATGTTAACAAACACAACTTGTGATGATGAAAATAACAATGTAACAATGTTTCAGAGGAGCATTCTTAAAATCACCCTGTGGTTTGGTAAAACAAGTAATGCTAACTTTAGCTTCCCATGCTGAATCAAACCTGCTGATAACAGAGCAATAAGGTAATGGCCGTTGAGTCTAATTTCTCGGCTCGTTCTGCCAATACACGCACTATAAATCTGAGGGTGTTTTTAGTGCTATTTTTACAAAAAGTGAAAGAACTGAGACTACGACTGCACGTTTCAACTTGAATGTTAACTTTGTGTGCGGAGCGGAGCAGTACATAATGCAGTGCTGTTGCCAGTTCATCTCTCATGAATGTGCCGTTTCAGCACTGCTGAAGTCATTAACAGTCCCTCTGGTTTAATGAGTAAACCCAGTCTAATCTAACATTCACCACCCCATTTTCTCATTTAATACTCAAATCCTTTTTAAAAATGGATAGCTGTAACTTCGCCTTTTTTTTTCCAGACACAATAAGATGAATAGCAATAAATGTGTTTTCTTGGAAACAGAAGGTGAAGTTTGTTCTCCTTTAATGAAGCCACATAGATTATAATGTGCATGCTAAACAACAATAATAGTCATACTAAAACTAATAAGATAAAATATGAAATTGTCAACTTTTATTTTATCAGCAGCCATCCATCTACACTGAAAAAAAAAACTTCCTAGTAAATTTCACAAATAAAAATAAATTAAATGTGAAATTCAACAAAATTCATTTAAAAAAAATGTGAATACAACATTGAAAGACAAAAAACTGTGTATTTCTGCTTATTTGCAAGGAATTCAACATGAATTAATTTAATTATTATTAAATACTATTTTAACAAACATTAATAATATGTGACTCCGGACCACAAAACCAGTCATATTGGCATTTTTTTAAAAAAAATTGAGATTTATACATCATCTGAAAGTTGAATAAATAAGCTTTCCACTGATGTATGGGTTGTTAGAATAGGACAATATTTATTTAACCTATTTAAAAATCTGGAATCTAAGGGTGCAAAAAATCAAAATATTGAGAAAATCACCTTTAAAGTTTTCCAAAAGAAGTTCTTTGCAATGCATATTACTAATCTAAGTTTTGATATATTTGCAGTAAAAAATTAACAAAATATCTTATTGGGACATGATCTTTACTAAATATCCTAATGATTTCAGCATGAAAGAAAAGCCCAGACAATGTATTTTTGGCTATTGCTACAAATTTAACCATGCAACTTAAGACTGGTTTTGTGGTCACATATGTAAAATATATGTAAAATATATATGAGGCTTATATAAACATGGTCAACTAAAGGTTTCTATCATTTTATTATTTTTAATTCTATTAATTATTTTAACAAGTAGAGTAACTAATAATAATGCACCACACCAGTGTCACAAATTACAAATTGCTATTAATAATTACTTAATCACTGATAAGTGTTTGAAATACTTTTTTTTTTTTTTTTAAATTTGAGAAACACACATGAAATCATGTTCACGTTTAGGGTAATTTACTCTCATGCCAAAGTGATTTGTAATGGATGTGTGTCTGTTTTCCACCGTAGCAGAAAAAAGCTAACCACATCCACATCGTCTAGCGTCGATGGCAGACAGACATAGAGAAAGAGCCTATACATAGGAGATGACCCGTTAATGCGGTTTGTCCTGTATGCTTTAGCCGCAATTCATTTTAATTGTGCGTATGAAGTTTAAAAGTATTAGTGTCAGGTAAAGATTCATTGCTGCGGTTTGATTTAAGGCCGGCCTAATCGGAAGCAACCATGTGTTCTGGCAGATGTTTACATAAGCCTCACTTGCTCCCTGACAGGAGTTAAAAAGTACAGTTGTGGTAATCAAATTGTGGTGTGCCAAGTCAGATGCACGAGGCAGATTGAATTAAGCAGGCTTGCAGATTTATGTATGAGGAGACGCCAGCCAGGGATACAACATTCATCTGAGTCGGAGCAGGGGGGTCTCCGAAACCCCCACCACCACCACCACCATCTCCCAGTTCTGTTCCTTTGTGTCTTGTCGCCGTACCGGACTGACACGCGATATCGATGTTGATGCGAAGCAAACTTGCGCTTCGCCGTTTCTACCGAGACGAAAATAGGTTAGAAAGCGTCTCCAAATGAACGGAGGACTCAGAATGTTACACACTTATTCGCTCACAACAGACAGAGACAGAGTAAAGAGTCTGGAACGGCAAGAACAATTGAAGTCAGATTATGTCTGGTTCAATGGTGACAATGAGGCAGCGGAGGAGGGCGTGATTGGGGAGAGAGAGAGAGAGCGCGAACGAGAAGGAAAAAATCATTAGTTCTCCTTCTTTCATGTTGATTGCAGGCACGTAATATGATTGATACAAAAAGAACATCTAACAGGAGCGTTCGATTGTTTAAAAATATCACCGCTCGAAGATGGCTTCCAACGGACCGCACGGAAGAACGCGAACATCTGGCCTCCGCTCAAAGATACGCGGCTCTTTGTTGGGAAAATGAATACGATCCAACTCAAAACCATCTGACATAAATAGGCTTATTGACCGTGAATGATTTCCCTCTTCCCTCGCTTTTCGTCAATTCTGTCAGCGCAACATATTCTTCAATGGAACGGGTCAGCATTAAATTAAACCTCAACCAGTTTCCAATAGTAATTAACTTGAGTATATCGCAGGGCTATTATTCACATCTAAGTAACCTTTTAATAGCAGTACTCTTTAAACCCCACTGCAGGTAATGACTTTAAAGAGGCCTTATTAAAAGAGAAATGGTAATGAGCTTTAATAAAGCAGAGCAACTCTGAAATGAAGAAGCATTTTGTATAGAGGAGGACACAGGGACCGGTGTCTGAGCTTCATTAATGAGAATGATGATCCCAGCAGTCCCTCTTCAGTGTGTACATGAAGTTAACATTAACCATGATGGAGGACAGATCTATCCAAGTGGAGAGAGAAATGGATTCCTCTAATCAGAAAAGAGGAACCTGAGTAAATTCAATAAAAGGAGAGTCCTGATAACACAATTCGTGCGATCTGCGAAGCAGCAGAGACTTATGGGACATTCCTCGCCGAGTAATTACGGCGCACGCCGGAAAACGGTGACATTATATAATAACGGATGTGAATCGAACTGAATATCACAGCTGAGTTTTTGTCGAACGTTATTGTTCGGGGCTCTATTTTTGCTCTTTAATTTGGCAAAAGTTAATTAGGCTTCAGATGTATGATGTATATTTATAATTGTGAGCCTGGAAGCAAAGCACAATTATGGGAATAAATTGCTGGTTTAATTTATTTATATTCTCTGCTTCTCGCAGTTTTGGCAAAGCATGAAAAGTTTAGAGCGCCGCGGAAAAAAAAAACAAAAAAACAGAGGAACGAGGAAATAAAACCGCTAATTCTCTGATTTAACATTCGCCAATTCACAAGACAAGCAATTAAAGAAAAACACAGAGAAAACTGAGAGAGAAAACAAGGGAGGCAGAAGAACATAATGAAATCAATCTTCTCCAAACAGCTGGAGTTGAATTCCAGCTGACATGAGCACCTGGAATTGCTGCCGGGTACCCAGCACAGGCCCGGAGAAAACCGCTACACACACACACACACACACAACCACGTTCGCTCTTGGTGGCACTTTGACTGGCACCCCCCGCCGCCTCGTCCTCCCGCCGCGAAACGTCGCAGAACGCTGCCGTGACGTTCCTGCGACTAATTAAAGGGATGATTTGTGCAACGCTGACTTTTTATTTAATTAATCACCTGCACAAAGCCATAAAAAGCCATCATTTAAAAAGATTCCTGTTAGTTTGCCATGTGCCTAATAGATTATGGTACATTAAAGAAGTGACATGATGATGTATTTTAAAATATGGCCACCTCGCCAGGCTGGCAAACTTCCCAACTTTTTTTTTTTTTTTTTTTTTTTGGAGAGGGTTCCCGTTGATACGAATGAAGTGTCAACACTAGCAAAAGCTTGCAAACGATTCCTTTTACCTATTAGGACAACTCGCTTTGTATAAGTGCAGCTTTTTTTGCTGCAGCTGCTCTGTTCTGTGAGACTCACGTGTAAATATGAATTAATGATTATACAAGAAGTGAACAAAAGCTCTCTGTCTTTCCTTCTCCTGCGACATGTATTAATTAGTTCAGAAGAAAACAAGTTCATTTGTGAGATGAATAATTTGAGTGTTGAGAGCGTGTCTGCGCGCGCATGATTGTGTCACTGTTCTTGTGTCTCTGGAGTGTTGTATGTGAAATTTTAAATGAATTTATTTTCAGCTGTTTAGAATAGTGGATAGCTTTCGATTGTTATCGTAGGTCTATTTTTAGTTTTGTTTCAAGCTTCAAGCTTCACCAAGACAAATTCCTTATGTGTGGAAGCACACTTGGCAATAAATCTCAATCTTTTAGTTGTTTAGCATGATAGTTGTTTTGTGTATCAGTGCTCTCTTCAAAATATGAAACAAATTAAAACAACATTAAAATGTAAAAGAGTTAAACATTACTTAACTGGAAGAATAATCTTCATACATCTAAATGAAAGGCATCCTTTCAGTGTAGTAACATATTAAATATACAGTCAAACCAAAATTTATTCAGACACGTCTCACATTCTCACAGTTTATTCACTATACTTTAATGGTAACAAAATATGACAATAACTCATCAATACTTCATTGACCAATTACCATGCTTAATTTTGTTCAGTCTGTGCTCTAAAAAGGTTGCATTAGCAATTTAAGAAAAAACACTTAAGCAAAACATTGCCAGGCCAAAGTGTCTAAATAATTTTTGGTCCCAAATTTTTATCAGTTTTACTGGTAGTCCACTCTATGAAGAATTTTTTGGGTATAATACATAAATGAATTATATCTGGTGTCTGAATAATTTTTGGTTTGACTGTATGTTTTTATAACATTTTATATTTATATATATTTATATTGTTATATATTAAAAAAGTTTAGTTTAATTGTATGACTACATATGTACACATCCACACAAATGGACAGTCTGGGACATTTAAATCATTATTAAAGGTATGTGAATATCATTGCTTTAAAAAAACTATTCATCAAGCTAGCAAGCAAGCAATAAATAAACAAATAATAAAACATTCAGTTACTTTTAAGTTTTACGGTGTAATTATACATATAGGTACTGAGTAATAGTAATTAACTACATGTACTTATTATATAGTTAGGGTTGGAATGTGTAACAAGGACGCCTTAAAATAAAGTGTTACCAAACATTTTTACTGGACTCACTACACAACTAAAGAAAAAACAATGGTAACTAGGGCTGGGAAATATGGCCAAAAAAATATCAGTCATGATATGAAAAATATCATGATAAATGTCAATTTTTTATTTATTTTACGTTTAAAGGCAGATTTCTGCTACAATGTGAAAGTTGTAAAAACCAGATGGTTAATTGTGGCTTTTTACTATTATTTATGGTCAGAACATGACAAATACTTCATGTTTTTTTTTTTAATTCTTAACTTTTTTCCAGTCATTTTTCCTTATCAAAATAATATATCTTAATAGAAAAAAAAATCTTAGCTCTGCTCTGTTTTAATGAGCAATATTGTTTCAAATCAAGAAACAGGTTTGTACTGCCTAATAATATTAATAATAATCTAACTTTTTTTTTTGTCTCTTAGAAACACACATTTAATGGTAGCTTGAGTTAGGATGCTGATGTAGATTTCTGTTCATTATCAAAATCTGTAAAAAATTGTAGCAACCTCATTTTTACATGGTAAAATTAAATTTTTCTGACTGTCTGTTTTTTTTATTATTTTTTTTTTCGAATTAACCATTGCTCTTCCATAGCAGCATACATTTAGATCACGATAATTAAAACCACAAATATCGCATCTTAATACCACGGTAAAATGTAATATGGTTTCTAGGTTTTTGTATGAAAAATAGTCTAAATACATTTAGTATAAATGCACAAACACTATAGCTTAATCACAAAAAAATACTCCTTCTTCAATACATGTCTACATTAATAATATAATAACATTCGACACAAATATATCCAGACTTCTGACAAAATACCATGGTGCAGTTAGTGCTGCTACTACTACAGTATCTATGGTAAATGATGGCATATTGTAGATTAAAAAGCCTTGAAAAAGGCTTTAAACCAAGTCATTTGTGTTCTTCACTGAATTCAAGCGAATTCAAGTTCACCGTTTGAACTTTGGTCCGAGAGATGTGCTTCAAATGACTAGTGCTCTTTCGTTCCACCTTTACCGCATAAATGTTGTATCGAACATTTACCGAACCTTATTATCATTTATCAAGGAAATTTATATTGCGCAATAATTATCGTTATCAATATATCCCCCAACCCTCATGGCAACAAATGTGAACAACATGCGATATTATACGCAATTCTGCATCTTTAACTAACAAATAACATACTCGCAAACCCGTTTCAAGTTTAAGTCCACAGTCTCTTTAAGCAATTTAACCTAAACCTGGTCAGAACTCACCCAGCTGCAACATCCAAACACAAATGCTGCTAGAGCTTTTGGAATTATGAAGAACTAACTAAGCTATTTTAAGAACTAACTTTTCTGAGCCATTTTCTTGCTTGTGTCACGGTGATTTTTAGTGGATGTATGTAGCTCACACCTGTTCTATTAATATTATTAGTAACCATCTTATCTCATTTACTATGGACAGGTTTGACAAGGATGAAGTGTCAAAATACATTTGTTCCCATTTTTAACACTGTTTTACAATTTGAAACCTGTTATAGTAACGGTTGGGGGATTTTTTCTTTAGAAGTGTGTATGTGATATTGAAATAATCTTGATTGATTCTACTCATATTATTATTTATGTGACATCTAATATATTTTAAAGTTTGGTTGAAGTTTTACTTTTCCCGTCCGACCTCTTAAGTTGAAATCTCAGTTTTCCACGTTCAACGTTACACAACCTGTCTCTAATTATGTTAAAAACAGCAATTAACCATAAATATTTGTTCAGCTCCTTTCACGAGAGCAGTGTGTGAAACAGAGGACTAATGTAATTTGGTTTCCAGCCTATCAAGATTAATTTAGCATAGGACATGATGAATGCAGCTGTGGCTGCGTCTGCGATGCATCAGTGTCAGGAGGGCCACTTCGCCCAGATTTTTCACACCAGTCCGGCGTTTGGAGAGACAGAGTGCGGTATTAGTCATTGTTTTTGGGGAAGAGGCCCGCGTGCACTGATTTACTGCCAGACGACGTTCAGCGGAGGAGGCGCCATTAGCCTTGACAATCCTTTAAAGCTATAAAAAATTCAGACTGTGAATTTGATTAGCATCTCTCTTGCTTGGTGGGAAGCCGAGCTGAGCTTGTTTTATCTGGGTGGTATTGAAATTGACACACTTTTTTTTTTTTTTTGCGCGCCGTGCCAGTAATACTCCAGCGGTGGCATTTACCTGATTTGAAGAAGATTGAAGAATAGGACAGGATCGAGTGGAGCAAGCGAAATACCCTCTCAACTCCAAAAATGCAGATGTAGCGCACCTGCTGAACGGAACGACGCGAGCGGCGAAACAATCACAAAACAAGCTATTTGTTTGTGAATTTAAGAACACATTAAGTCTGTCTAGCTCGAAGCAGTAGCAAGGGGTATATTACCTGCTCTGAAAATGATGAAGAGAAATCGTTTTACAAAGAAATGATAAAAAGCGCCTTGAGCGAGCTGCAGAAGTAGGGTGCCCGCACACGGGGAAGATGAGCGGGCCTGATTAAAATTTCCATCTTTATCACCAGGCGATCACCCCCGTGACGACTGCGTGGCGCTGACACTCCTGAGGATATCGATAACTTTTATATGATTGTTGTAAAAGGCCTTTCTTTGAGAAAATGTCACATTTTTTTTTCCCCTTTCTCTGTTCTCACTCTCTCTGTTTTGTCTCCTTCTGAGGTGCTGTCTATAGAGACGTATGAGAGAACAGAGGCAATCGCCTGTCAAGGCTGATACTCACTTCCTGTGGAAATATGATGTTGAAATACTCCCCGAGCAGATAAGTGTCTTTACACATGAGCAGCACATTTGATTGCCTTCTGCAGCGAGAACAGAAAGTGGATTACAACTCTCTCTTTCTTACTCTTGCTTGCATGCTCACACACACTGAGGGAGAGAGGGAGAGAGAGAATAGCTCTCTCTATCTGAGCATGAATGCATCTTGCCCAATTGTTATGTTCCTCCTTTGCACTCATTCACTTTTTCTCTCTAACGAACACACAAAGAGATGGAAGTAGGAATATGACCTGCCCTTCACAACTGGAAGAACTCAGTGCTCAAGAATATGAAGGTGCAGTCAGACTTAAAGGAATAGTTAACTGAAAGATAAAAAACTCATTTTTATTTATTTTTTTCTTAAAGGAATAGTTCTTTCTTTCTTTCTTTCCTTCCAATGTCTCAGCCTGTATTACTTCTGATTTCATACATGGAATTAGTGAGAAAAATTCTGGTCTCACTTTATAATATAAAATTATAGTATATAAAACTAAACTATATAAAATGACAAAAAAAGCACCATAAAGTGCTGCATAAGGCTTGTGCGCTACAGACTTCTATTAGTTTTCCGTGAGAAACAAAACAAATTTAAGTCATTATTAATAAAAAAGTCAAATGTTTTCAATGAACTGGTCTGAATGATTAATTCTCAAATACACTGATAAAAATGATTTTGTGGTAAAGTAAATACTACATTAAAAACAAATGTAATTTCTACATTAAATAATTGAGTGCAGGCTAGAATAAAAAAAAAACTAAAGTAAATTCTAAAATTTGAACTTGGAATAACTTGGAATTGTTGGTTACGTTTACAAGGATTATTTAAGTAAATATCAAAGTTATGATCCCGTTTTTCCCATCAAGCACTGGGGCATAAATACTTAAAAAGGTTGCATTTTTTCACTGCTTTCGAGTTGTTTTTACACTGTTTTATGGTTGCTTTTGTTGTTAGGTTTAGTAACCACATGCTTTAAAAGCATTCTTTTTTTGTTGTCCCACATTGTTAAAGAAGTCCACTTCCAAAACAAAGATTCACATATAATGTATTCACCCCCTTGTCGTCCAAGATGTTCATGTCTTTCTTTCTTCAGTTGTAATCAAATTATGTTTTTTAAGGAAAACATTTCAGCACTTTTCTCCATATAATGGACTGATATAGTGCTCCGAGTTTGAACTTCCAAAAAGCAGTTAAAATGCGGCCTCAAACGATCCCAGATGCGGTTGTAAACAATCTCAGCCGAGAAAGAAGGGTCTTATCTAGCGTAACGAATGGTTATTTTAATAAAGATAATACAATTTATATACTTTTTAATGTCAAACGCTCATCTTGTCTTACTCTGGAGAAAATACGATTGGAGTTTTTCGACATACCCTAACTGTCTTGAGCCAGAATACACTGTGTTCAGGGAGAGCGAGACAAGACGAACGTTTGAGATTAAAAAGTATTTAAATTGTATTTTTTTTTAATAAAAATAACCGATCGTTTCGCTAGACCCTTCTTCCTCGGCTGGGATTGTTTACAACCGTATTTGGGATCGTTTGAAGCTGCATTTAAACTGCATTTTGGAAGTTCAAAATCGGGGCACCATATCAGTCCATTATATGGAGAAAAATCCTGAAATCCTGAAATTCCTCAAAAAAACATAATTTCTTTAAGAATTAAGAAAGAAAGACACAAACATCTTGGATGACAAGGGGGTGAGTATATTATATGTGAATCTCTGTTTTGGAAGTGGACTTCTCCTTTAAAGTAAATTTTATAAACTGTGACTGAGTGAAATGTACTTGTGTTGTAGATTTAACTTAAAATAATAAAGTAGAAATTACTCATCAAACTCTGGCCACTTTAAATTTACATCTTTCCTTTGCTAATTTGACCTAACTCAGTTATATAGATTTTACAAAATTCAATACTTAAATTTTTCTTTAAATTTATGTGTGCAAAAACTTGCAAAAGATAAGTAAATCTTACTTACTGTTTTTTTTTTTCAGTGTAGGATTGATTTGGTTTTCAAATTCAACTCAACAGGAGCATCACTAGACTCTGGGGAACGAGTCCTAGTAAAATACTTCTCATAATAAATATTACTGATAAATCCTCTTTTGGTAATGTAGTTTACTAGTTTACAATGTAGTATACCGATTTGAGAATCGCTTTCATTCAGATCGCGTGATGCCTGGACTGTTCACTCTTACACTGAACTGTTTGTAATGGTTTCTCGCTCTATTTGGGAAACGCTTTTAAGACAGAAAACAAAATAAGGAACTGGATGAGGTACTGTAGATATTTACCTTCAATCCATTGTAGGAAACAAATCTTGCAAATGTCTTGTATCATTTGTCAGCAATGATGCAGCTCTTGCTTGTGCAGCTTGCGAACAACTCTGTATTGCAGGTAAAGACAATTTATATCCATATATCCATAACAGTATAAAAAAGGAGAGTATCAAAATATCGGAGGCCTCAATACCGTGTGATTGTCCAAAAAAATCTATTTTATGTTGAACTAATTCTTCAACCACTTCCTCATTCCCAAACTTTTATTTCCTCCTACAGTGAAAGATCTCATATGTTTTTACTCATTAACTTCATCTATTCATTGTCCTCGGTTATCGACCACTGTGAGAGTGGCACATTACAGCTTCGCTGGGAAGGAGACCGGTGCCTCTACACATTACAGAGTAAATAAATTTGGGTGCTCCAGAGGCCCGCCATTGTGGGATGCTGACTATAATTAAGCGCTACATTAGAAAAGAGGGCCTGGAATAAAACATGAGTATGTAAATGCTGCCCGGAGCTGATATTGTAGTGATTATTACAATGCAGATGAAGCATTTCTCATAACTGCTGGTGCCTACTGATGCCTCCGAAAACATCTGGACCTTTTAATTGAAAAATGGCACAGCGCTCTGCCTTGCTGCTGCTCGCACACTAAGTGAAGTCAACAATTAAGACAAAAGCCTAATTGATAAAATTGCATTATTTGCTTATTTGGCGTTCCAGTGAGATGAAACGTTTGATTTATCATTATTTACGGGCCAGTGGCAGAGGGGAGACTATTTTGTTTCGCCAGCATTATTAAAAAAGAATAAACACATACGTTAAAAAATGACCACATTCAGCTGGGACCATGTTGCATGAATAAATAATTATTATTAAGCTTCTTTTTCTATAACGCTGCCCATTTGGATTAGCATGAGTAAATTCTTTATTACAGTTGCTTTATGCAAATTTACTGAACTGAGGTTCTTTTTCACCCTGACTCTTACCTTGCTTTGAGAATTTCATTTCAGGTTAATAAATGAAAAAGAAAATGAACTGCCTGAATCTTATCACAATATTTAGTAATAGGTAACATTTTACATTACAGTGCACACATATTACTATGATTAATTACCATAGTAAGAAAAAAAAAATGTCTGACAGCTGGTTACACAATATATCCATATAATAATCACATTTTAAGTACACGTACTTCATGCTTTACTCATTTTAGCTACTTACTCTATAAACAGGCAGAAAAATTAAAACTGTAGTGCAAAAATTGACTGCGTTGCATTTTAGAGGCACATTACAATTCAATGAAAAGAACAAGTTTGTCTACTTTGGAAGTTCACGATGTTTAAATATGTTTAA
The DNA here is from genome assembly GCA_012976165.1 of Labeo catla. Lineage (NCBI taxonomy): Eukaryota > Metazoa > Chordata > Actinopteri > Cypriniformes > Cyprinidae > Labeo > Labeo catla. Next base: position 411,491 of record VONZ01000234.1, read on the forward strand.
TAAGAACAGAAATTACATATTGCCAGTTACTATGTCTACTATTGCTCACCAATGAAAATACAGGTTTTGTGGTTGGGTCAATGATGCAATGACTTGCTCATACAGACAGTCACTAATTTCATTCGTAAATAAATTAGTGAATGCCAATGAAAATACAGGTTTTGTGTTTTCTGAATGAAATGAATGAAACATTGATCCAATGAGTTACTTAAAAAGACAGTCACTAGTTTTATTCTTGATTGAATTCGGGGTTTTGAAAGAACTGGTTGAGTCAATGATCAATTACTTACCCATAAAGAGATCCACTAGTTTCATTTGTAAATAAATTGGCATGTTTGAACAAATTGATTGAGTTAATTAGTCAATGACTTATTCATAAAGACAGTCGCTAGTTTAATTTGTGAATAAATTCGTGTTTTTGAACAAATCAGCTGAGTCTGTGTTTCAATGACTTACTCATAAAGACAGTCACTAGTTTCATTTATAAATAAATGAGTATTTTTGAATTAATCGATTGAGTCAATGATTCAATGAATCACTAATTAAAACAGTCACTAGTTTCATTCATGAATAATGAATGATTCAGTGATTCAGTGACTTATAAAGACTAAATTCATTTCACTTATAAAGATCTATTCATTTTTTAATAAATTAGTGTTTTTGAATGAATCGGTTGAGTCAATGATTCAATGACCTACTCATAAAGACAGTCACTAGTTTCATTCTTGAATAAATTAATGTTTTTTTTAACAAATTGTTTGTTTCAATGATTCAGTGACACTCATAAAGATAGTCGCTAATTTAATTTGTAAATAAATTTGTGTTTTTGAACAAATTGGTTGTGTCAATAATTCAATGACTTACTCATAAAGAAAGTCACTAGTTTCATTTGTAAATAAATTAGTGTTTTTGAACAGTGTTTGTTTCAATGATTCAGTGACATACTCATAAAGATAGTCGCTAATTTCATTCGTAAATAAATTAGTGTTTTTAAACAAACTGTTTGAGTCGATGATTCAATAACTTATAAAGACAGTCACTTGTTTAATTTGTGAATAAATTGGTGTTTTTGAACAAATTGGTTGGGTCAATGATTTAGTGACTTATAAAGACAGTCATTTATTCATTTTTTGTATAAATGAGTGTTTTTGAATAAATCGGTTGAGTAAATGATTCAATGATTAACTCATAAAGACAGTCATTAGCTTCATTCTTGAACAAATCAGTCTTTTTAAACGAACTGGTTAAGTCAATGATTTAATGACTTATTCATAAAGACAATCAATAGTTTCATTCCTGAATACATTGGTGTTTTTGAACACACTGATTTTATCAATAATTCAATTACTTAGTCATTAGTTTCATTTTTGAATAAATTCATGTTTTTGAATGAACTGGTTGAGTCAATGATTCAATGACTTGCCCATACAGACAGTCACTAGTTTTATTCTTGAATAAATTAATATTTTTGAACAAACCGTTTGTTTTAATGATTCTATGACATACTCATAAAGATAGTCGCTAATTTCATTCGTAAATAAATTAGTGTTTTTGAACAAATTGGTTGTGTCAATAATTCAATGACTTACTCATAAAGACAGTCACTAGTTTCATTTATGAATAAATGAGTGTTTTTGAACTAACTGGTTGAGTTAATGATTCAATGATTTACTCATTAAGACAATCACTAGTTTCATAAACAATTGTTTTTGAACAAATTGGTTGTGTCAAAGACTTAACAACTTACTCATAAAGACAGTCACTAGTTTCATTCCTCAAAGAATCAGTGTTTTTGAACAAATCAGATGAATGCATGTTTTAATGGTTCACTTTCTGGCATAATAATATAATGAAGACACTAAATATAATAAAGCCACCAAATAACCCCACCACCATATGACACAGAATGACTTTTAATTTCTAACAATACTAATTTTATTCAAATGTAATGTGTGTAACATGAACACTGTAATGTAAAAAGTTGCATCTAACGAAGATGGGAAGGTACTCCTTGTTGTTTTTGCTAGTTAGTTTGGTATGGTGCACTTGCACTGACCCCTTTCAAAGTCAACAAGCCATACCCTCTGAAAGAACTCATCATCAGTCTGGGCCCCTCTCAGCTAGATTTGTGGTCCGGGAGCGGGGCTGTGTGGAGCGGAGGGTACTGTTCATCTGCCAATATGGCACGCGGGTTGAGTGATGGGCGTTCGCCGTTGTCACTAATAATCAGAGCTGTAATGATCTGCAGACAGGAGGCTGCAGGGGCAATGGATTGTGGCAGAGGGCCGGGGGAGTTGAGGGGTTTTGTAATGATCGGCGTACACAGCCTGAGGTATGTGCACAAGGGCGTGCTTAGTTCATTCCACAGCAGTTTTCAATCCAGACCATGTTACCGTTGTGATAATGTTGTGTATCCACCTTATTGCAAGGTTGAAGTAAACTATTTTCTTTGAATATGAAAGACTTTTGATTCAGTAGCTGCTGGAGTAAACGGTAAAATTATTTGTGCTGCATATTTTAATTGGGCCGATAAATGTTTAAAATATATTATTTATAGTATATTGTTAATACAATGTGTAATTTTAAATACATTGACATAATAATTGTGTCTTTTTCAAATTAAAAATGAACTATATGAAAACAAGTAATTATAAAAATAAGACTGCAATTTTTGCTTCCTTTTATTTATGTATTTTATCACTCTCAATCCTGCAGCATTTTAGTTGATTTCTTAATTATATAATTTATATACGCAATCTTCTACACTATATTGTGAGAAATAGAACCTGTAGTGATCCTGGCCATGGCCATGTCTCTTCATCTCGCTTTAAATATATGCACAACTTATAATTTATGCCTTTTTTTCCATCTCCATGCTACATGCATGTGTGATATTCCAGCTCAACATCTGCCTTTCATTCATAACGGCATTGCATTAGCTCCGCGTCATCATTCATCCGAATATAAAACACCCCCATATAATTTATATGTACATCTATTTTAATATGTATATTAGTTCACCAGGGTCTCCATCATCTGCGTGGCACGTGAAATGATGGAGATGCAGACTTTCCTGCAGGGGCCATTATGATAATATCACATCAAATGTACCAGCACATTTACATACTCGGAGACGGACGCCCACCTGGATTATACCTACCGCAGGATCAACATCAAACCACATGTCCAAATTTGGCTGTTTTTGTCATTTGCAGGGAAATTTCAATTTGAAATTGTATTGTGCCCTGGAGTTAGTACTAGGAAAATACACCTTTATTAATATGTGAAAAATCTGATATAAGTGCAGCATATCTGTACATTTTGGTTAGTATTTCTTCCTCCCTACATTTAGATTTTCTGATTCACTGCCACTGTTTGCCTCTGGCAGAAATGTCCTAATTACACATGGACCCAATACAGCATCTCTTCCCTAAAGATTATATTTATTTCAGCAGAGCAAAATGATGAGTGTGAGAGTGTGAGAGTGTGAGAGTGAGAGAGAGCAAAAAAAAAAACAAGAAAAAAAAAAAGGGTGGCTACTGCTTTGGTAATTTAAGAGAGTGCTAATGAGTGTCTGCTAACCTTTCTCCACCATCCATCAAACCGTAATGGAGTAGAAGATCCTCTTTCCAATCGTGCTTCATTAAAAACTTTCTATTAAATCTAAATATGACGCCATGTACCGATGAAATTAATAGAGTTTCAAATGCTTATATCATCCCCATGGCCTTAAAATCCTCCCAAAACATTTTAACGGCATTGATTTTATTATTTAAATATGATTTAATAAGACAGGGGTCTCTAAAAGTGCACAGGGACAATAAAAATATGCTGGCAAGATCAATTCACATTGATGTTGGATTCTTGGAAGATTAAATGGTACATATTACTTTATTTAGGCATTTATTTATGTATTTGGCGCCTGTAGTATATTTGTGTCATTCCATGTGGCCATATCAACTCAAAGCCTCATGATAATTGCAGGAAAATATCTACAATTTTATTTTATTCACTAAAGCAATTGAGAACAACTAAGTGCACTGCTGAAGAATTTACACAGATTTCAGATTTTTGTGTGTCTGTGTGTGTAATAATGTTAACAGTTAATATAATTTTGGTTACACTTTATTTTACAGTACAAGCACTTACACTTACACTTACACTTACACTCACTTGGGTTATTTTATTGGGTCTATTTCAATATTTTTACCCAGGTGCCATGTAGTTTTTCTGTAACTAAACTGCTGGGTCATTTTTAATGCTGGGTTATTTTTTTCTACGTAACCGTTGGGTAAGCCTGTCTCTGACGAAACAACCCAGTTGCTGAGTTACAGTCAGAGTGTGGGCTTTTTAAGTCCTATACATTGTATTTAATTTATAAAGTCTTTACTGTGCTGTAAATTATATTATTTTACACAACGCAACATAAGAATAAGATGTCAGTCAGCTGAGTCAGCAGCGGTTGTTTCGCAGAATGGAAACGCCTTTTGCCTTGCACAAAATAACGTTACATAGATTTTATTCGTTACAGTACTAAGTTTAATTTAATATTGCTAGATTTAATAATGCTAGAAGCCTGGAACGGGCGCGATTCAACTTTCCTCATACCAGCAAAATTACCTTAAACAAAAAACAAATAGACTGTCGCTTTCTGCCATTTTTGTTTCCTTTCTGTCACAAAACTGAACTGAAACTCAGCAAATATAGGCCGTTATGTGTCACACAGGTTTTTTCCCCTTGTCTATCAGTTAACTAAAATAAATATATTTCAAGTATTTATTCCTTGTATGTATATATGTACTGCAGATTTTATAGCTTATATATGACATTAATTTGACATAATATTTAGTATTTTCACATGTAGGCGGAAAGAAATAGTAATTTGTACTACTGTCTGTTTGAAAAAATGCAAAGAAACCTAGCACAGTAGATTTGGTTTTTTTTTCTGCTGTACCGAAATAGTATCGAACCATGACCCTCGAGCCGAGGTACTACCGAACCATGACGTGTGTACCGTTACACCCCTAGTAATATAATGTAACTACATGGGTTACTGTAATTACTACAATAGTATATACATGCAGAACAGGACTGTAAAATAACAAAAAGCACAATGTTCTGTTAAGCATATGAAGTACTGCTGAAACTTCTATGTAATTCTGTCATTCCACGAGTATGTACATATCAAAATATATTCCTCCTCAAAGAACGTGAATTAATAATGACAGTTTGAATTTGCTCTTTTTGTTAGCATGTTTGCATTCCTCTGACTTTGTCTTAATGTAGACGGCTGCTACCAGTGCAAGTCCATATGCAGAATGGTGTGTCAGGCTTCATTGTGTGCGAGTATGTGTGTGTGTGTGTGTGTGTTTGAGAGTCTTAATTAGCGGCTTGCCTTCGATTGGGTGACATGTTACCTGTCAGAGTCAACACGCAGCGCTATTCAAGCCTGGACTGTTTGTTTCTGTCACTCAGCTGCCAACAAACTCCCAATTTTATTCTTTCTCTCTCCCTCCCTTCCTCTCTTTTCTTCCCTCTCTCCTTCTCTCTTCATTCAGCTTAAAGTTATTAGGATTCACTTCTTAAAATTACAGTTTCAGCACTGTAAAATGAAAATGAGTATTATGACTATTCAAGAGAACATTTATAGAAGGTTTCCCAACAGCTAAATATCATTAATAAACTGAGAGGGGGAAAATACTGCAGACATTTTTACAGATTCTGTAGAAACTTTGTATTTGCTATATGCTTTTGTTTCACAGACCTAGCAACCCTGACACAGGTCTGCAAAACAAAACCAGTCCAAAACTAATTAATTTTCACTCACCCCTCCATCAAAATCGTGTTCCATGTCGAGTTTTATCCCTGGACTAAAAACAACCCACAGCAACAGTAAACAGAGGACTTGGCAACACTATATATATATATATATATATATATATGTTTGTGTGTAAGAAAACCAGAAGTGACAACACCAACAAAAGTAAAACAATAAAAAAATATATATATATATTTTCTTTTTCATGGAAATTTAAACTAACTCAAAATGAGTGACAACAAGCTCGCCTGCTGAGTTGTCGAAGTGCGTTTAACGAGAACTCATAAAGTGCTGACTTGAGCTCCATGTGGAAGTGTTTAAACACGTGTGTGTGAGAGTGTGTGTGTGTGTTGTGACAGACTAATAGTCCGTTCAGGTGTTTTCTGCCTTTGCCTGTTATAAATATGGGTGGCCTTGTTTTTGCTGGGCCGGAGGGTCATGTTTTTATGAGTCAGGCTAATCAGCTCCACTGACAGCGCAAACATGATAATTACCCCACCAGTCACACACGTGCACACGTTGCTTTTTCTTCATCGGAAAGATAATATTTTGAACCTCATCAAAGAAGAGGAGTGTTTGAGGAACGCATGTGAGGTGACACGGCTGTCTGACAGGTGGTAATTAGCCTGAGAAGGGCACGACTCAGGGGTGGAGTAATCACACGGCTCAGGTAGACGCGCCAATGTTTGCCACTCGTTCTGCCCTTACTGTGATTATTGTGAAGAGGCCCTTCAAACATCAGCCGCCTTTCAACTCTTGTTTATAACAATATCACACCATCTGTCCGTCTTTCTGTCACTCATCCGCTGCGTTTGATAGAGTTAAAAAACAAAGAGGATGGCCTGAAGTGTGCCGAGCGCCGTATCAAACCCACGACAGGTGTTGTTCCGGCACCGAGTGTATTTACTAAGGCACATCCCCGGTGCTTTTCCCATCAAAGTAAAGAACTCCCACACTTAGCCAGATGTGCACAACGCCTGTGTCAGTTCGATGCCCCCTAACCTTTTCTGCATCGACGACAGAGTGAAGGAGAACAGCGAGAGGGCAAAATGGCAAATGGTGAGGTGTACACAGTGCCCTCCCTGCGCTATAAATCAGACAGGCAGGCAGGCCTGAATGAGCTTCTTCTGCAGTCCTCGCTGCTGGCACTACCCATCGCCATTCATCACCTCCCTCCTTTCCTTCCTGCTCTCTTAAAGGCCACAGGAAGTAGTGCAGACCATCTCCACGACTTCGCCACCCACTCATGAGAGCATTTCATCCAGCCGCCCTGTCAACGACTCCTTTGACGTGCTCAGAAAGCAACACCAATGGAGCAGTTGAGAGCAGTTCACGAAATCAGTCTGAATTAACAATATAATGGCGTTAATGTTAAGACTAATTTTAAAACGTAAGTAAACAACTCGCACATTTAGATTTAACCACCTTTACATCAAAATACGACTTAAAATAGACTGAAAACATGATCTGTGGGAGTTTTTAGTGAGTAATCAGCTTGGTAAAATTTAATGTAAACCTCAATGTCTGTGACTGATATTTACCGAGCTTTAATGACAATCCAAAAAATGAAAAAAAAAAAACAGCTAAAAGTAAACTATTAAAAAGACTACAGTAGCTTAACGTAAGCTCACAAAATATATTTGTGTAAGAAAATATATATATTGTTTAAACTGTTATTGCCTTGAGTTATTATTTTGGAATAAATGTAAAATGCTTAAAAACATAACTTGATGAGATTCATACTTTGCTTCAATAAATAAAATATCGATTATATTGTTAATGTAAAAATATAAAATAGACTAGTAATGTTTATTTAACCCAGAAAATGTGACTGGGACATGAATTTTCATTTGATTATAAAAAAAAAAAAAAACTTTGAGGACTAATACAGTATAATATATCAGCGATTTCAGCTCAAAGGTTGCTGAACATTGCTCTTATATAGGCATAAATATGATTTTATTTTTATTACTTATTACATTTAATTATGAGTTATGCTTGTAATATTTTAAATAATATAACAGTTTTAAATTATAATAGCTTTAGATGTCAACGTACATGTTGTAGTGAAAGTGTGTACACACACGCATACACACTTATTAAATTATTATTTTACTAGCTATAAAATAAATATACGCTACCATTCAAAAGTTTTGGGTCCTGTGCTCACAAAGTCTGCATTCTTATTTATCTAAAATATAGCAAAAACAGAAATACTGTGACAATATTATTACAATAATAATAGGCATTTTGTATTTAAATATGTTTTAAAATATAATTTATTCCTGTGATGGCAAAACTTCACTGTCACAAGATCCTTCAGATTCATTCAAATATGCTTTTTTATTTTCAATGTTGAAAACAGTTGTGTTGCTTAATATTTTTGTGAAAACCATGATACGTTATTCAGAATTATATGATAAATAGAAAGTCCAAATGCATATCATTTATTTAAATTAGAATGTAACACTGTAGTCTGTCTATCTATCTATCTATCTATCTATCTATCTATTTTGGTGTCTGCATCACTAACACCATGTCAAAACCACAGTTCTTAAGTAAACTTGAGGGTCAGTGTGACCCCAGTGATTGCTGGAGGAGTTAACGGGGTTAGTTTCTTACTGTAAATTGCATTCTGTAGACCTTGCTATTATTCAAACTGTCACTAAAACATAGCCTAATCTTAGTGATAGTGAAATTCATTTACCAACTAGAGGCAACATGCCATTTCAGAGTCTCAGAATAGCACTTTAGAGGAACATTTATGTGCAAGTTTAGGCAGTCAAGAAACTTCAGCTCTGATCACATACAGGTCTGTAGGCAGGGTAATAAGTCTACAAAAGTGAAATGGGGTGCCTGATCCCCTGAGGTTCCTCTCTAAAAAGAGAATGAGAGAGAAAGAGACAAGAGAGATACTGTACATTCTTCACAGTATCAATGAGCAAACCATTAGCCTGAATCCAAAATGGGTTCTGTTATCCAGCTGGCCTTAAGACTTGTGATAGAGCCATAACAGCAATAGAGCTGATAAAAATCATCAGACAACAAGACACACGGAAAGAGAAAAATAGAGAGAAAAATAGAGATAAAATAGTATACTTTTGAATTCAGAACAACATTAGCATTTATCTGTCTGAAATGTGTTAAATGTCCTAACTAGATACTGAGAGCAAATGGATATTTGGCAATATGGACACATAATTAATTAAAATATATAAGTTATTTAAAAACACACACACAATAAATATAAAAATATTGGTCACACTTTATTTTAAGGTCCAATTCTCGCTATTAACAAACCATTAACTATGAATTTTGCCTCAATAAACTATTTATTTGCTGCTTATTAGTAGTTAGTAGGGTAGTTGTTAAGTTTAGGTATTGGGTAGAATTAGGGATATAGAACATGGTGATGCAGAATATGTGCTTTATAAGTATTAATAAATAGCCAATATGTTATGAATAGGCATGCTAATAAGCAACTACTTAATAGTGAGAATTGTTCCCTATACTAAAGTGTTACAAAATGTAATTATTATACATAACCACCATGTGACTTGACCCTACTACATCTAAAAAATTAAACTGGAAATTAATTTTATAAAATAAAATAAAATAAAAAGTTTTCTTGGAAATTTTGGAAATGTGGTAATTTGTCGAGAATTCATAGTCCTTTTTTGTGTCCTCAGTACCCTTCATGCATTAATTCTTTTGAATTATTGCTTTAAATAAGTAGCAGTTTCCAAATGACCATTTGATCATCAAATTCTCATTTTAAAGAAAGTGACATAATTTTTGCTTTGCTTTTGCATGTATGTATTAGCAAAGAATTTGATGAATTTTGTCATTTTACTAGTTTGATTGTTTCACTGAAATAAACAGTGTTTTAAAATTAAAACAATCCTCATCTACACTAGCGTTTTCTCTGCGTTTCAGACACAATCTCTGTCTGCACTACACAACCAAAAACGCATGTTACATGACGCACGTACAACCATAGATATGTATAAGCAGATGCCCTATGGCGGACGCGTCTACGTGCTTGTAGCAGTCGAATGAGGCATCTAACTGCACATATCTATGGGTACAACAATGAGCATGATGTTATTGTTTAAACGGTCATCAAGGACACACAGATCGAATGTAGGCAGCCACGCCATCGTTTTCAAAAGTCTCCGTTTTAATCCGTTTACACTGAAACGCAGCCCTGGAATTTTCACACTAAAACGGGGTCTGCAGTGTTTTCAAAAGTCTCCGTTTTTGAGGGTTGAAAACGCCGGAGTAGTATAAATGACAGGCCTAACCGTAGCAAAAGTTATGCTTTTTAAAATGAAAACGCACTAGTGTAAACGCAGCCTGAGTTTCATTCTGTAAATTCTCTTTGTTTAATTGTTTAAATAATCAAATGTTAAGCAAATTTATGTGCCTGGGCCTGTCTAAGGTGTTTCTAAAAGAAATCTAAAAATCTCTACAAGTCTGGTATAAAAAGGCACTCTTTAATCCCATTTTGCGTGACTTGTGCTTACTGTGAAGCAAATTTGCTAATACAGCATATTGTTTCCTTCTATTTGTATGAGTTCAATCTTCTCCACTAAAGATTTTCCATTCATTCCCTCACTGTTGCTCTACTAAAATGACTTTAAATGAGTTGATTCTTGTCAAGAATGGTACTTCTACCACAGAAAGATGACAGGAGCTATTTTAGCTTGTGCAGTAATGTGTGATGTTAAAGAAATAAATGAATGGCCACGGCACAGATATGTGTCAGATCAAGAAGCACATGTGAAAATGAATCGTAAATGGAAAAATATAATTTTTGTGCTTAAACTACTCTTACTTTGCTAAAAAGACCTCTATGAAAGAGCTGTGTGGTGTTTAGACTACACTGAAGAGCTGTGGTTCCTCTTTCCTAGCAGTTTCAGCAAATACAGTATCTGGTCTGAAGGCAACAAGACTACCATTACAGGTGAGTTTTTTGTTCTCCATTTAGGTAGTAGAAGAACTTGTATGGCTTTCTATATCTCTGTTCCTCTATTTTTTTCGTTTCAAAGTAGGTTTATAGCAAGGGCCCAAGCAGTTCCCTACGCTTCACCAAACAATGTCTTTAAACTTCACCGTAAATCAGTGCCAGGGAAACTGCAACAGCAAAATCCTGTTGGATTTATCGTCTCAAAGGCTTGTAAACTAATATTGAAATAGGTCTTAATGCACACACAGCTCTGAGCTTTTAAAGGTGTTTCAGAGCACTTTGTCGGTTTGCTATTTTTTGAGTTCTCACTAGTGTTTATAAGTAAAGTGCACATACAGCTGAAGTCAAAAGTTTTCACCCCCTTTCAGAATCTGTAAAATGTTATTTTAACAAAATAAGAGGGATCATACAAAATGCATGTTATTGTTTATTTAGTACTGACCTGAAGATATTTCACATAAAAGATATTCACATATAGTCAACAAGAGAAAATAATAGTTGTATTTATAAAAATGACCCCGTTCAAAAGTTTACATACGCTTGATACTTAATACTGTGTTGTTACTGAGTCCCTTGTTTTGTCCTGAACAGATAAACCGCCTGCTATTCTTCGGAAAAATACTTCAGGTCCCACAAATTCTTTGGTTTTTCAGCATTTTTGTGTATTTAAACCCTTTCCAACAATGACTGTATGATTTTGAGATCCACCTTTGTCCACAGTGAGGACAACTGATGTGCAACTATTACAGCAGGTTCAAACACTCACTGATGCTTCAGAAGGAAACACAATGCATTAGAGGGGGTGAAAACTTTTTGAATTTGAAAATCAGGGTAAATTTAACTTATTTTGTCTTCTGGGAAACATGTAAGTATCTTCAGTAGCAGCAAAGGGAAGAACTAAATGAAAAAAAAAGAAGATATTTAGGCAAAATAAGAAAAATGTATACATCTTCATTCTGTTCAAAAGTTTTCACCCTGCAACTCTTAATGCATTGTGTTTCCTTCTGAAGCATCAGTGAGTGTTTGAACCTTCTGTAATAGTTGCATATGAGTCCTTCAGTTGCCCTCAGTGTGAAAAGATGGATCTCAAAATGATGATATTCAGGTAACAACACAGTATTAAGAATCAAGTGTATGTAAACTTTTGAACACGGTCATTTTTATAAATTCAACTGCTATTTTCTCATGTGGACTATATGCAAAAGTCTTTTATGTAAAATATCTTATTCAGGTCAGTACTAAATAAAAAATAACATGCATTTTGCAGATTCTGCAAGGTGTATGTTAGGGCTGGGCGATAAAACGATAACGATATGTATCGCGATAGACACGTGATCGATATCAATAAAAAATGTGTTCGATAAAACGTTCGATATTTTTTATTCTTCGTCGGAAGAAAACAGAGGTTGCGAAGCAAGTTTGGTTGCATTAACAAAGGCACTCGCTCTCTGGTAACCTAGCAACGTAGGGAGTGACACGCTAACAGCCAATCATGTAACAGTATCACGTTTGGTTGCGCCATATCGTTGTCTCGTGCTAGTCTGCTGGATTCCTCTTCATAAGCAGAAAAAGAGTGCCGCAGCGAGCAAGGAAATTGTAAATAAAAGAGGAAAAGTCAGCTCGCCAGTATGGCAGTTTTTTGGATATTAAAAGTAATTAAAAGTCTGACCGTAGTCAGACCAATGTCATCTGCAAATTATGCAAGACCATCGTCCCCGCCAAGACTGGTAATACCACGAACTTGATGTACCACCTTAGCCGCGCTCACCCTTTGAAGCACAGCCGTATTCAACCAACAACATCTGTAGCTGCAACACCGCACAAGCAGCAGACCACCATGGAGAGGTACTCTGCATCAGTGCCTTATGACAAAGAATCGAAACGGTACAAAGATATAACGGAGGTAGTGGCATATTTCTCTGTTTATATTTAACACTTTGCACTATTTTATTACACTTTATTAAGCATTTCTTACATTTTCTTTCATTTTGCACCTGAAATGTTAAGAGATAATTGTTAAGTGTTCATTGTGACTTTAGACTTATGTTTACATTTTAATTATTTGAGTTTTCCATGGTTGTTGACATTTCTGTCTTAATAACTGAGCGGATTATGATCAGAGGAAGGTTAAGTTTAAAATAAATATGTTTAAATGTAATATATTTTTCTCCTGGTCCTTATTTTAAATGGGTCATAAAAAATATCAATAATTATCGATATCGACCGATATGAAACACTGATATCGTGATACAGTTTTCAGCCATATCGCCCAGCCCTAGTGTATGTAAACTTTTGACATCAACTGTACATTTTTTATACATTTATTAGATGCTGAAAGTGGAATATAAGTGATTGTTGAATTCTTAAAGTATATGCTGAATTTTATTTTAATATGAAATGAGACTGTTTAACTGTTAAAAACAGCTGTATTGAAAATGTGATAAGTATATCACGTTTTCAATAGTTATTTTAACATTCATTTAATAAAAAACTGTTTTGTTTTATTATACTTTATGTATGAATACCTACATCTGCTGAAACAGAAACTTTGAAACACTGTGTGTTCAGTGTGTGTGTTTTGGTTGATTTGTTAAACTGAAGCTAAAAAGCTTTGTGAAAATCAGTTCTTATCCCCCTTGAGGATTTTCAAAGGTAAGCTCCCTTTTTTTTTTTAGCCTGAATTTTTGAAGCACATTTAGATTTACAATGACAAATGCTGGAAGATTAGCTCTCCGTAAGCCAGCTCTTATGAAAATTTACAGTTCTGCATTAATATTAATGGATTATTTTCACCTGCTCGGTTTCATAAATAAGTGCAGTTTTTGTCAGGCCCTGTGTAGATCACCTGGATGGTGCTAAACCTCGCCCTGCCGGTCTTCGCACGTCCGTTTTGAGAATTAATTGGAGAAATTGCAAATCAGGTAGCTGGCCAAATAATTCATTGTCAGATCCAATCAATACACAGGGTAAATCAACTCATTTAATTTATAAATGATCTTAAATAGATCAAGCGACCAATTAAACAATTAGCATACATTTAGCGATTAATTAATAAGCCCATTAATCATGTCATTACAGCTGAGATTTTTGAAGGCAGCAAGTTTTTGAAAGTGCCAGGCGTGCCGGCGCGGAGGCAATACGTTATGTGCGGAGAGTGCAGCCAGTGACACAGAGAGATTTACTGTGCTAAAAGCAATGCAATTAGGAGAGAGGTTGAGAGGCTGGAGAGGGTATGCGCGCAGTGTTAAAAGGAAGAGAGATTTGACAGGCGTGGACAGACTCTTTTCCGCTGATGAAAAAATATACAAAATGGGCCCTTGTTAAAGTACACTCAGGATAATTTGCAAAGCAAAGTGGCCTTTACAAAAATGCTTTTAAAAAGTTTCTAGGTTAACTTTGAAGTCAAACATCAGCATAGATTAACAAAATGCATATCAAAGCTTTATCACCAAGAGTTTAGAGGCTGAAAAATTTTGCTTAATGAATTGCGTCGAATTCAGATGAAATAACCTCGGGGAGAATTTCGGAAGGCATGATTCTGTTTGAAATTCATTCCTAAAGCTTAAATAGTAGTGTGCATAAACTAATGGAGATCATCTATCTATCTATATGTGTGTGTGTGTGTGTGTGTGTGTTAATACGTACTAGTTGTTTAATCAATTAATTAATTAATTAATTAATTTAGTTGGTTACTAGTTACTACTTCCATTTCGATTTTCTTACAAGGCTTAAAGGTTCTAAAACCAATTTTTAGTATTATTTATATAGTGTTATAGAATTTATGAATATTTTGAAGTAACTTTTATTAATATATTCCGTTTTCAATTTCATTTTAGTTATTTATTGTGATTTTTCTTTGGGTTTTATTTTAATGTTTTTAATTTTATTATTATTATTACTATTTGGTAACACTTTACAATATGGTTTCATTTGTTAGTTAATAAAAAAACAATCATTATACAGCATTTATTAATGTTACTATTAAGTTCAAAACTTACTAAAACATTGTTAAAATTTAAAGTTGTATCTGTTAACATTAGTTAATTTACTGTGAATTAACATTTTTAATAACTAACATTAACAAAGATTAATAAATGCTGTAAAATATATTCTAAACTATTACCATTTATTTATTTGGTTGGTTAAAAGTTTAAAAGTTATTTATTTATTTACTGTTAAAATATTTATTAATATTTTGAATTAGCTCTTATTGTCATATTTTTAGTTTTCATTTTAATTGCAGGGCTATTTTTTGTTGTTGTTATTGTTTAAATATTCCTATTTAGCTTTGATTTATATTTCAATTACATTTTATTTCAATTTACATTTTACATTTCATACTTTCAGCGTTGTTTTAGTTATTTATTGTGATTTTTCTTTGTATTTTGTCATTTTTTTTCATTAATGAATTAATTTGCGTGTTTTTTATTAGTTAGTTATTTAAAGTGTCATAACCTCTTTCCATTTAACTTTTCCCAAAATCAAAGGTTAAAAAAAAATATTATTATAAAATTATAAAATATTTATTTATTTATTTATTTAGGTATGTATTAGGTATTCATTTTCAGGGCTTTTTTGAGATTTTTCTTTCCATTTTTATTTGTCTTTCCATTTAAATTTTCCCACAGTCAACGGTTGAAAAAAAGTGTTGTTGTTTTATTATTTATATACTTTTCAAGTATTTATTAATATTTTAAATGAGCTCTTATTGTCATATTTAATTAATTGCAGGCCTTTTTTATTTTTTGCAATTTTTCTTTCTATTTTTAACATATATTTTATATCAGCTTTATTCTAATTACTGAAATTAATTTTAATAGTTGTAGTTAACAACAACAACACTGTCTAAAACTCAAGAAGTCTTGAACTTTTTGATACATTGAACTGTATGTGATGTCTGCCTCAGTGGTAGTGCCAAGTGTCTTAACGCTTCATCTTTGAGTGCTGGAATGGAAACACCAGTTCTTTGTGAGCTCATACTTAGGGCCCACCAAGGAAACTTGTGTGTTCTCGCTATTAAACTGTCAAGTAAATAATTATTCTACTTATGTTATTTAATTCTCCCATTTTTAGCTCAAAGTGGTGTAAGTGTTGAACCTTTGACTGTGGCGTGCATTGACGAGATGAGCCAAAAGGGAATCTAGATGTCGAAGGTTGCAATGTTGGACTGGGAAAATCTGGTTACTTGTTAATGTTTCATACATTTGACACTTGCGAAGTGTGAAGCCACACCTTCAATAGTGTGAAAAAGATGCAGTCAACTCGTTATAGAGGCAAAACCACGCAATCTTTAGCTAAAACATTGGCCCACAGTTTTAACACATCTGGATATTTATTTTGTATTTATCAGTTGCATATAATTATCTTGATCTCAAAGCCAAATTGCTGAACAAAGAAACTGTTGAATAAAGTCATTACTTTTGTTTTCTTTGTGCACAAAAGCATTCTCATAGCTCATAGATGTCACATGAACTATTTTAAAGGGTTACTCCACCTCAAAATGAAGATTTTGTCATTAATCACTTACCCCCATGTCGTTCCAAACCCGTAAAAGCTTCGTTCGTCTTCGGAATACAATTTAAGATATTCTGGATAAAAACCGGGATGTTTGAAACTGTCCCATTCACTGCCAGGTAAATACCACTGTCAAGACCCAGAAAAGTTAAAATGACGTCGTCAAAATAGTCCATCTGCCAACAGTGGTTCAACGATAATTTTACAAATCTACGAGAATACTTTTTGTACGCAAAGAAAACAAAAATAACGACTTTATTCAACAATTCGTCTCCTCTGCCTCACAGTAGCGCCATTTTGGTTAGTATCTCCTGTACGCAAAAAGCGTACGCTGTTCTCTGTCAGCTGCGTCACGCGGATTCGCTGTTTTCGTTCGAATCAAAGCGTAAATAAACGGAGAAAACTTATTCGCGTGACGCAGCTGACAGAGAACAGTGTACGCTTTTTGCGTACAGGGGATACTATCCAAAATGGTGCTACGGTGATGCAGATTACGAATCGTTGAATAAAGTCGTTATTTTTAATTTCTTTACATACAAAAAGTATTCTCGTCGCTTCATAAAATTCAGATTGAACCACTGATGGCAGATGGACTATTTTGACGATGCCCTTCTTACTTTTTTGGATCTTGACAGTGGTATTTACTTGGCAGTCAGTGGGACAATCAAAATCCTCCCGGTTTTCATCCAAAATATTTTAAATTGTGTTCCAAAGACGAACGAAGCTGTTACGGGTTTGGAACGACATGGGGGTAAGTGATTAATGACAAAATTTTAATTTTGGGATGGAGTAACCCTGTAAGGACGTCTATACTATCTTTTTGGGCCTCGAACCTGGTAGTTGCGTTGCTGGCTATGCAGAGTCAGAAAGCTCTTGGATTTCATCAAAAATATCTTAATTTGTGTTCCGAAAATGAACAAAGGTCTTATGGGTTTGGAACGACATGAGGGTAAGAAATTAATGACGGAATTTTCTTTTTTTTTTTTTTTTTATTTATATATAAAAAAAACTGCCCGACTTCAAACTTTTTTTTAACCTCATTTTTGCACCCCTGACTTTTAGTTACTATGAACACCGCTGCGCTTCAGATCAGTTTTGATGGAAATCCTGCATGTACGGGTGCGTTTGTGTGTTTTAAACCGGCCTTGAATCAGCCCGTCGTCAGCAGGACCGTCCCCAACCATGCGTGGTATGGGGTTTTCTGCTCTAATCACAGAGAACCATGAGACATATTTCAATTTCCTTTGATCCTCATCGGAGGTACAGTTGGAAAACCTGATCATTAAAAAGGCATATCACTGGGCAGTGGTTTGCCTGGTGTTTCTTGAAGGGCACGTGCGTGTGTTACATTCATTTTTACTTCTTAACCAGGTCTTCACAGAAACTTCTTTCAGAGTTCAAAGCTTTACGTGATTGGCCTGCATGTGACTTGAGGATACTAGAAAGCTTTGAAGTTCAAATTACGGGCTGAATTCAGAAAGGGCGTTAACAGTGTTGGTTTTTTTTTTGGAACAGAACTGTTTGAGAAGTGAACAATACTTCATTGTTGCTTCTGAGAGTTAAAGAAACACACCTGGCACTTATGTTATGATGCATTAAAATGCCTTTAACTTGTGGTCAAAAATAATTACCACCAATGACATATATACAATGACATCTTATATATGAATATATTGGTTTCCTCTCAGTGACATAATGAAACTTTCTCATGGGTACTAATATGTCAGCAGACAATGTCGGATCAATACCGAGCCATGGGTCTGTTGAGCATAAATATATTTCTTGGCCCATAGCTGCAATTTTGTCATTCAGACTCTGTCTCAATTTTCTTGCTGGCAAAGGATGCTGTCTAGTAAGTCCATCTCTCTCCCCTGCTTTCCATAATCTACCCTCTGTTTTCACAGGAGACTCCACGCGGTGACAAAGGCAGCGTTGCGAGTGGAGCAGATAACTGCAGATGAACAGTGTCAGGTAAAGTGTGATCAAAAGACGGTTAATGTGTTTTATACCAGCGTGCCTGAAGAGTGGGAGAATACTCAAATCACTCAGTGTCATGCGAATATACCTTAATAAGACTCCCTGCTACTCAGCACATGCACACACACTTTTCCATGCCACTCACATAATGTTAAGATAACACTTTTAAGTCCTCAGCAGTACTGTATCTTTACACTTTGGACACACTGGTAATTTTCTTTCACGTTTCTAAGTGATCAGACTTACATTTTTACATCTGTCACACGATAAAACAGATGAAAAATTCCATACACTTAAATAGAAGGAGGGACGCAGGCAATATCTAGCAACCAGAATATCTTAAAAAGGCTGTTTTAAGTTTGGGCTCGTAAGAAATGCCCTAGCAAGCATGTAGCAATGTGCCGGAAACATTCAGAACTCAGAAATCATCTATTAAAACACTTGGTGTCCATAAAAGCCATCTATTCCATATAGTGCCCTCCACTAATATTGGCACCCTTTGTATTTATGAGCAAAGGAGGCTGTGAAAATAAATCTGCATTGTTTATCTTTTTGATCTTTCATTTAAAAAACTCACAAAATTCTAACCTTTCAGTGAAGTAAAATGATTTAAAGTGGAGGCGGGGGGAGGCTCACATTATAAAATAAATGTTTTTCTCCAAAGCATGTTTGGCCATAATTATTGGCATCCCTAGAAATTGTTCAAAGATATCTCTGAAGTATATTCTCATTCATAATACATTTTTTTAGCACAGCCAGGGTGACTAGAAGCATGAAATTGACCAGCCATGACTTTCTGATTATAAATATGAAACACAAAGGCCAAATTTCCTTTATCATCTATCACAAGGAGTAAAACCAAAGAATATAGTTCTGATGTGCAGAACAACATTGCTGAGCTTCAAAAAATAGAAAGTGGCTGTGACAAAATAGCTAAAGCATTAAGAAGTTCAAATTAGCTAAAGATGTCACACGTTTGCCTGGAAGAGGACATGTGTCTATATCATCCTAATGCACAGTGAGAAGGATAGTTTGAATGGCCAAAGACTCTTGAAGGATCACAGCTGGAGAATTGCAGAGATTAGTTGAGTGTTGGGGTTAGAAAGCCTAAAAAAAAAAAATCAAACAGCCTCTACATCACCGAATGTTATTTGGGAGGGTTTCAAGAAAAATCCTCTTGAAACTGGGACTCCATCTTCAGCAAGGTGGTTGCGAATGCGAGGGTAAGGTGTGTTTGGGAAAACTTGGCCTTTTCGTCTCTGTTGCGTCACTTGTGGACATGTGTTCACGAGAGTACCACGACATATACATGTGCTGACCCAGAT
The DNA here is from genome assembly GCA_012976165.1 of Labeo catla. Classification (NCBI taxonomy): domain Eukaryota; kingdom Metazoa; phylum Chordata; class Actinopteri; order Cypriniformes; family Cyprinidae; genus Labeo; species Labeo catla. The sequence continues at coordinate 431,094 of VONZ01000234.1, forward strand.
CTGGCATTATGATGTTGAACACATGTGCCATGCCTTGTTTACACAAGACGAAAAGGTGGAATAAAGTCGTTATTTTTATTTTCTTTGCGCAAAATTTTTTATTCTCGTAGCTTTGTAAATTAAAGTTGAACCACTAATGTCACATGGACTATTTTGTTAATCATCTTGGTACTTTTCTGGGCCTTGAACATGGTAGTACCCTTGCTGTCTATGAGTCAAAGAGCTCTTGGACATCAAAAAATATCTTAAATTGTGTTCTGAAGATTAAAGAAGGTCTTACGGGTTTGGAACAACATGAGGGTGAGTAATTAAAGACAGAATTTTCATTTTTGGGTGAACTATCCCTTTAATGTTGTGGGCTTATTTTTCTGCATGGCATGGTGGATTCTGTCAAATACCAACAGATAAAAAATCTGAACCAGACAATCTTAGAAATAGAAATCTTATAATGGGCCATGGTTGGATCTCCCATCAGGACAATGATCCAAAACAAACATCAATATCAACACAAAAACTCAGAGTTATCTTGGAAAAAGGACATTGCAATAATTGGGTGCCAATAATTGTGGCCAACATGAACTAGAGAAAAACATTTATTTCATAATGAGATTCCCCCTCCCCCCACTCTCCATTGTTTTACTTCAAAATAGGTTAGAATTTTGTGATTTTTTTGAATGAAAGATCAAAAGGATAAACAGTGTAGATTTATATTCACAGACACCTTTGCTCATATTCACCAAGGGTGCCTATATATCCATTTTGCAAGCTAACCGTTCAGTATACTACACTCTAAAAAATGCTGGGTTATTTTATTTTTTTTTTTAACACAAATGCTGAAAAATAGCACTATTTCAGTAAAAAGTGCTTACAGAGGATTGTTGAATAGACTAAAATTAAAATGCTACTTTTAAATGTTACATTTTTTTATGTCTAAAATGCTTCTTAAATGAGTTTATATGTATGTAATATTGTAAACTATGCTGTATTCACCCAAATAAATTCAGTTTGTCTTGTTTGTATTTTGTCCATGTGTTCTTGCTTAATAATAAATGTTTATCTTTTGATTATTTCTGTTGTCTCTAGTAATTCTGTGTGTGTTTTTTATAAGTTCCAGTCCATTTTAAACCAGTAGTAGAATAATTTTTAAACAATAGTTGAAATAAATCAAATAACCCAGCATGTTTGGTAAAAACATTTAACCCAACCAGCTGGGTTAAAGTAATCCAGCATGTGTTCTGTCCAATATTTAACCCAGTGCTGGGTTGCCAAATAACCCAAGTTGGGTTGTTTTTAACCCAGCAGTTTTAGAGTGTAGCTTAGCATATCGGTAGCCAATTTTACTTGCTAGTATCTAACGCAAACATTCAGTTACACTTTTTTTATACATACTGTATGATTTAGTCATGGTTAGGCATTACAAATTGCAATCCTAGAGTCAATTTAACAGACAGAACAGAACAGAGCAGAGCAGCACACAAATTTCTGCAGCACGTGGAAATTTCTGCCACATTTTTATGGTTCATACACTTCATAGAAACAATTTAGCGCAGCTGGTATGTTTTTGTGGTTTTTGTTTTCAGTCTCTGTAACTATGTAAACTAAAACAGTGGGTTGTATGGGGTAACACAGATTACAATGTGAGGTTTGTAGTGTTGGTTTCTAAGCATTCACGCCTTAGGACACATTCTGAACAAGAGCAGTGTTGAATTTGGCAATGAGGCTGTCTTTTTTCCTCTTTGTGGTTTTGGTGTCTGTCTGAAGTTGTCAAGCATACCGTGTTGTCTTGTTTTCCCTCTCGCTCCAGTCCCCACAATCAAAAGCATTCTAAATAATTTCTCTCTTTGTTTCTCTTCTTAGCACTGAGTTTGCCCATTTGGCTGATGTGATGTGACTTGATGGAAATAAATCTCAGATTTAGACCAAAAACCCCTCTGGTCCTTCTCCTACTCAATGCCAGATGAAAGCCCAACTCGTGAAGGACGTCCGAACTGACAGCTCAAGCTCAGGCATGGGACTCCGTCTTCAGCAGGGCGGTTGCGAATGCGAGGGTAAGGTGTGTTTGGGAAAACTTGGCCCTCACCACTCACCCATGCCAACTCAAACTGTTAGCTGCCGACGCCGGCAAGACGTGCCCATCAGCATCAGCTGGGACCGTATTTTCATTTCGAACAGTTTTTGGGGGGAGCAATTGCAGGATAGCGGTGAGTACATAGGGATGTAGCCTCCTTTCGGTTGTCACAACTGGTAAAGGCTTGACTTTGAACTGTGGAGAGAGGAACCTAATTATACCCCACCTGTGCCCGGCTGCAGGGGGAGAGAAGGTGGAGATGAAGCTGTTAACTGTCTCGCAACTGGCACCACCCTGTGTTTGTATACATCTGTGTCTTATTTCCCTCTCTGGCACAATCAGTCCAGGAAGCTAAGCAGGCATGACCGCATTTGGCTACTTCCAAAGACTTTGGCAAAGTTAGACAAGGAGAAGGCTGAGTAATAGAGAAGGGTGGGAGGACATGGGTGCCGTGTGTTTCTGTGTGTGTGTCGCCAAGAGGTGTATTGTTTGTTTTTTCCCCCTCTCTCTTACTGCTTTGGAAATGCTGGTACAGCAGAAAATAATTGGTCCAGCTCTGTGTGGAATTGAGGGATGGAGTTACAGTGCTGAAGATGAGTCTATATACGTGTGTGCGTGTACGCAATTGAGTATTCATGTGTGTGTGGAGACTCGTGAGATGTTATAATGCCGTTTTGTGTCAGAACAAATCAAAAGCAGCTACCTGGCATCGTAAACAGGCTTGAGTGACATCTGACTAATAAGGAAACGCCACCGGTAGAAAGCACCTGCAGTGTCCTCGGCGTATCTAATCGTCATCTTCGCCGAGGCAGGGTAATTCGGAGACACCGTTGTGGGCCGCTTTCGGAGGCATTCTGCCGCTCTGAGTCCATTATAAGTCCTGTCACATTTCGACTGCTTGATGTGCATCTACAAAAGGCTCACGAGCTCCAGATGGAAGCGACATTCACATTCACTGCCTGTAAGGAAGTAGGAAACAAGAGCAAAATAACATGAAGAAAAGCATCAAGGCTTAATTAAAGGTTCATCTACTACTGTTTCTGAGAAAAATACTAATTAGAAGGAAATAATATGTTTTTTTCCCCTCCTTTTGGCTGTTTTTGTTATTGCACTGAAACATAATTCATTATAAATGATTCTAAAATGATTAATTGCAACATTAGAAATACTCAAAAGGAAGTGTGTGATTGACCTCTCCAAAATTCAGTGCCACTCTGATCCAATTATTTTTGGTTAATTTGAGAAAAAGAAAGTGTTTTAATAATCTACATTATTATTTTTTTCTCTCTCTCAGCTCCATAAACTTTATTTAACATTTGACTTAACATTAATTTGGAAAGCGTCCCACCTCTATCATTCATTTTCTTTTGTAAGTCGAACAGCACTAGAGACTATCTACCAAGAGGAAGTTCTCACCCCAAATCGGGTCATAAGTAAAGATGTTCACCAAATCTGTGCATACTTCATAATAGGGATGAGCTCATTTCATTTGTCCAAATATTGTCAGCTTTCATTAGTGTGTCTGGAACTGGTGGCAGGCACAGCTTGTGTGCAGGTTGTCAGAGCCATTTACAACAATGGCCAGATATGAACCCCAGGCATGTTTCTCAATGTAAATTACAACATCTGTCTGTATCCACCTGTTCTCAACTTCCGCCCGTGTGCTTAATCAAAAGATAAGCGTCTCGCAATGCAATTAACCATATTGTAGCGCGTCTGTGTTCGAGAACGCATTGAGCAGATATAACAAAAACAACAAGTGGGAACAAAGTCAAATTTTCGTCTGCTGTTTTTGCATGTTCTCAAAAGGAAATATTTTAGGCTTTATGATAAAATTAAACAAAATTACATCTCATAAGATGTCCTATGGACCTTTTCCATCAGCAAAGGCAATTCATGTGATAGCTATAAATGTCTAAAACTTGGCACAAACATGCACATCTACGCTATTTCAAAGCTGTATGTGAATGCAAATAATCTGCAAAGTTGTAAAGCCGAAAGTGCACAATAAATTAAGTTATTGTCGTCCAAAAGAAAGAATCGACTCTGAACAACCTAATCGAGTCATTAAAATCCTACTTTTTTGACTGCTACACATCACAGGGTAACACATTTGCATAATTCCCACCTATATGTTTTACGTTGGCTGGCCACGAACAACTTGACCCGGCCTCAGACACAACTGCTTCTCTATCTCGTGTAGTTCGGCGCAGGATTAAAAAAACGCTTGCTCTTGAAAGATGGCTCAGTACCCGGATTATCTAGACCAGCTGACTCTACTGAATCATAACCTGTATGTATGATAAATAATATGTTTATATTTTCTATCGAGCATTCAAAATACGGAATTATGGCAATGGGCGTATCACGGTAGACCAGTCACAACAGACTGAGCCATCTGACCAATCAGAGCAGAGTAGGCTCATGGTACAAGGGGTTTAGAGAGACTGAATCTTTGCACTGCTTCAAACGAATCGTTTGAGAATCTCTGAAAAATGAGGTGATAATTAAATGTGTGTTTTGAGAAAACGGAAACGTTGTTTGCCCTTGCATGCATGTAAAACTATTGTAGGAGACAATATTAGGAACCTGAAAAATGGCATAATAGGGACACTTTAAGTCAAAGTCACATGACTGTTTTAAATCTTTGTCCAGCAGCTACATTTTAATCTACATGTTAATTCATGACAAGCAGTTTACAAGTGTTTGTCCATTCATTTTTTATCTGTTCCGTCATTTATTTATTGTATCCATTATTCTTATTCTTCTTCCGCTCTGAAATCTATGGCCGCCCATAGAACCGCTTGCATTGTGTAAATTGGCACACTGATAGAGGACAGTCTCAACATTAACCACCGTCTCTAACTCACACTCTCTGGCGCCACCACTTGTCAAAAATTTCATTCATTTTATGCAATTAACTTTTTTTTAATTGTAAGGTTCAGTTTTTTCGCTATTTTTAATAGTTCGTAAAACCTACATTTTCGAACTCGTCTTAGATGGTTTGTCTGGTTTTCACCAGAATTGCCTCAGATCATCTTGAGACCATGCTGGCAAAAAGTTATGGAATTCAAATTGATTAGTCAAACCGATCTCAAATAATGCATGAACGAACTCTACGAAAAGCATGCAAATTAAAATATTTTTCCTTGTAACTTCTGAATGGTTTGGCCAAAAATCACTAAACGGGTCTCTTTAGATTTGGTGGAGCATGCCAAATCGAACCATACCCCACGTCAGCCATTTTGGTCATTGGCTATTTTGAATTGTCGTAAAGTGCTATATTTTACGAACACATTGTCATTGCCGTTGGTATGTGTCTGTGTTAGTGAATGGCACAGACGCTGTTTTGTTTTCTACACACACATGCGTGACGCTCCCAATGTTTTCAGCCTCTGCCGCCTCAATAGATGAGTACATGAACATAATCTCGGGAGTCACTTCATGAGCATTTTACTGTTTCTTTTGCGGAAAACTATCGTCCTATAATGAAGACCCTAAAGGTCTTCACAGAAACCCATCAAAATAAAAGTTCGGTTTAAATTGACTGTCAGAAATATATTAATATATTACTTAATGTAAAGATAGTACTACAACTAATAATAAAAATATTATTTAAACAATGTTTAAGGAAAATTTACTAGAATTTATGAGAAAATTGTAAATACCCAACACAGTATTTCTGGAAAAAAAAAGAAATAAATAGCCTATAATAAATTAATTCTTTATCGAATCTAATTATCCTTTATAAATTCATTAGACATGCATTTGATTATTAAAATGTAATGAAATTATTAAAATAGAATCCAAAAAATTAATGGAAAACAGATTTACAAACAAAACTGATTTAATAGGGGCCTCTTTATTTCATTTGTGTCTTTGTTTTATTGTAGTTGTTCTTTAGTTTGTTACCTGAATCTAGGTTCTTATTAAAATAAATGCTTTGTTTTAATAGATAAAATAACTGTGTCACGTAATGTGTGAGGAAGGGGCAAATGAAGACGAAGGTCAAAGATAAAGTCTTTATAATAATCCACAGGTAATTCCAAAAAAAGTAACTCCACAGCAGGAGGGTAAAAACTCACATTCACATTGACAAGACCAGACGACAAACACTGAACTGAAACCAACTTATAAAGACAGGTGATTACAATGAACTTAATTAAGACAGGTGATACAAGGTTAACCAATAATGACATAATGAGGGCAGGAACAGGAAGACCATATATGGGCACAAGAGGGAAAAACCAATACAAAGAGTTCAGGGGTGTGACACTATGATCTCCATTTGGATCATCTATTATTCAATTACTTTTCCTGTTGTTCTATGTTTCTTCGTAGTATTGGTTCAGTAGTAGCATCATGATATTTTAGTCAGGTATCGTATCGAAGTCAAAATTTTGGTATCGTGACAGTACTACCTGACAGTACTCAAAAAGTTTGGAGGAAGTGCCAAATTGTGGCCAAAATACTAATAACATTTGATTAAATTGGCCTATTATAACGAAAGTCGTCTCAGTATATTCCTTGGGTCATGCAGAGAACAACGAAACCAACTATGCCAAAATTGGTAGAACTTCCTGTCCGCCATTTTGATTAATGTTGAAAACATCCTTTTTCGAACTTCTCCTTGACTGTTTGTCTGATTTTCACCAAAATCGAGTCAGATCATCTTCAGACTGTGGTGACAACAAGTTATGGATCTTGTGTTAATAGACAAAACTGTTTTTGTATAGCAATGCAACAAATGTGAGCCATGATGCCAAAATGTCTCTAAGGCTTTATCTTTGCAAAGCTTTGACATACTGACACCAAATTTTGTGTGTGTCATTGTCACCTCACACTGAACATACCACATCGATTTGATAAGAGTGCTTCATTTACTCATTGCTTCAGTTGCTCTGATGCTTGCTGCCTTGCTTGCCTAGCGCTTGGCCCCATAATTGCTGCTTGCAGCTATATTTATTTATTCTTTTTTTTTTCTGTTGAGTTTATCGTAGAAAAGTCAGAGAGTAAATGTAAACCTCTTGATGAATAAATACGATTCTTTTTTATTGCTTTAAACACTAAACTCACAGGTCACTATTATTATTTAAAGGACTCATTCTGCTTACGTGCCATAGTTGTTCCTATCCATCCATGCCAACCCTGGTTCCTATACTCCTTTCTTTCTTTACCTTGAGCGTTTGTTTTCGTTTTACTCCCTTGAACCCTGCCACACGGGTGGTGACACACGGGGCCTGAGAGGGAAGATGGAGAGGTGGAGCAGACCAGAATGATCACTATCATTAACATTCACCGCGGTTCACTTATCATCCCTGACTCCTGCGACATGGCAGCCATTACCTCGCGTCCGCAGGTGGAGCAGCACCATACATATTGCATTGTGCCAGTGCCGATTTATGTATCCGGTAACAAAAGGAAAGTCTAATGAAAAAATACAGGGGGCAATCTTTTATGCTCCTTCGCTTCCTCTTCCTCCTGAAGGTGGGGGAGCGGCTGCCTGGACAAACCAGGGAACACCAGCCATCCTCTTTTCCCCATCACTCCCCTACGCCGCACTGTCAGTCAAATTCTCATTTGCAGAGCGAGCGAGGTTAACCTGCGTCAGAGCACCGGGACTGTGACAAGGGGACCTATCAGAGCCCGGATCACTATGTCATCCAGAAAGGAAGAACAGGGAAGGTTGGTGTCTTAAACATACTTTAGAGTGCGTGAGGTGACGGGATGTGAAATCTCATTCACGTTTCTTCAAATAAAATGCATAAAAAATCACCAGGCCAGGTTTGACGTCTATGGCTGTGCTCCACTACAATTTTAGGCACCCTTGCGAACCTCCCTAAGCACGTCGCCTGGAGGGAATGCTCCACTTCATGAAGTGGACAAGGGAAGTTTATATGGACAGACCTTTATGATGCTTTATGATGGCAGTGAATTGGGGTCGAGATTTTGAAGCCGATGCATTTGTGTAAGAAACTCGATGCATTTGAGTAAGAAAATTATTCATATTTAAAACTTTATAAACCGTAATCTATAGCTTCCGCTAACTGTTGTGTTCACATTCGCATTCATTAGTCTTGTGATAACCAAGTTTTATTTACAGCAAAGAAAAAACAAGGTCTCCTCTTGGCTTATATCGAAATCCACCAACATTTTTCTTTACAAATCCTCATTTTTTATACTTTTAATCCATGCCCGGTGTTTTGTTTCGCTCTCTCCTCTGCACATCTGCATTTGTTACTTCTCATTGGAGCACAAAAAAGTGGAACGCAGCCTAAGATGCCAACATCATTGGTTCTTATGTCCCACAATCCAGTGTCAATTTTGTTGATGAATAATTTTCGTCAAAATTTTTGTCAACAACATTTTTTCACCAACAAAAACGAGACAATAACCCAACAAAAACTTGATTTAAATGACAAAATCAATGCCAAAAATCTATTGACATTTTCATCAACAAGTAAAAATGAGACGAAAATGTTAGGGAGGGACGATTTGGGAAGAGATTTCTTCTGAATGAATCTGCTTAGTGGTTAGGAGGTTAGATGCGTACAGTTGAACTGTATCATAGCTAATTGATCTGTTCGGTGGGACATAATCTGGCATACATTTGCTGCACGTCTCATAAAACGTTAAAAAATGTCAGACATAAATCTGATGTGGTAAACAAGTTGTTATAAAGAATGCATAATAAGTCAACATAACTATTGGCATTTAATTGAAAAGAAGACCATGTTTCTGACGTGGTTTCATTTAATTTCAATATAAAGGCATGTCAGTGTCAGCAGTTAAATCTGTGTCTTTCATGATAAAACCTTAATATCAAACCTTAATATGAGTTTGGTCATTTTAGAGAAATGTCTAATAAATTCATTACACTGGAAATAAACCCATTAGATTTTAGCAGACTAAATCTACTGTAGATTTAGTCGACTAAAATCTTATATTTAGTCAACGAAAGCTAGACTAAAACTAAAACAATTCAGATGACTAAAACTAAATGGCGTTTTAGTCAAAAGACTATGGCTAAATTAAAATTTGCTGTCAAAATTAACACTGCTGCAACCAAACAAGATGTACCATATTTGAATATGCAAATTTTCAAATCGAACTACAGTTGAGGAAAAATGTTTCAGTTAATAACAGCAATTTTAGTCTGTTATTTACACAAAGCTATCATATGACCTCAGAAGACTGGGATATTGTGTAGGGGTTGTATGGAACTGCTTTATTGGCATTTTTAGAGCTTGACAGCCCCTGGTTACTGTACACTTTCACTGTATAGAAAACTACATCCTCCGTAACATCTTAGCTTTTAGTTTACAAAAAAAGAAAGTCATGTGGATTTGGGATTAAATGATAATTATGGAATTTTCATTTTTTGGTTGAACAAAACCATTTTTTTTTTGTCCCTTTAAAGTCAGAAGTAGTGATAGATCTTCTGTAATGTGATGTATCTGAGTACAACAGAATTTTGGAGAAAAAAAAAGTAAGGTCCCCACTTCATTCGATCAGTCAGTTGTTGACTGAATGGAGGTGGATCTAATTAATTGCTTGAAGGTAGAAATACAGATAGAGAAGTCAAGATCTCCATACAATATTAAAGACAATTCACCAAAAAATGAAAGTTCTGTCATTAATTACTCACCCTCATGTTGTTCCAAACCCGTAAGATCTTTGTTCATCTTCGGAACACAAATTAAGATATTTTTGATAAAATTTGAGAGCTTTCTGACCCTGCTTAGACAGCAACACAAGGCAGTTTTGTAACATTATGTAGCTTTGTACGTAGCATTACGTAGCTTTGTAGCTTCGTAAAATTACGATTGAACCACTGGAACCAAATGGACCATTTTAACAATGTTCTTACTACCTTTCTGGGCCTTGAACATGGTAGTTGCGTTGCTGGGTCAGAAAGCTCTCAGACTTCATCAAAAATATCTTAATTTGTGTACCAAAGATGAACAAAGGTCTTACGGGTTTGGAACGACATGAGGGTGAGTAATTAATGACAGAATTTTCATTTTTGGGTCAACTATCCCTTTAATAAGATGCATTTAGAAAATAGTTTGGATGAATTTTCATTTCATGCTTCAACAATTAAGCGTTTGTCTGAAATGAGTGACATTTTTGGCAGATGATTTGCTTGAAACTGAACAGTCTGTCATCACTCAACTCGTATGACTTTTTTTCCCATACGTTGATTGATAAATTGCTGTAAGATAAAAAAGAGATAGTTGATTGCAAAATTATCAGTGTAATTATTTTGTCAAAAACTGCAATTTTCTACAAATGTATGATCACTGTCTGTAGTTCAATTGCATTTTTGCTTTATTTAAAAATTATTTTAAACTCTATTCAAAATCTTCACTACTACTGTCTTTTCTCATTTAGGGTATCTAGTGAAACAGTACTACCTCTGGTGTGTCCTCTAAAACATGATTGCTCTGTGCTATGAAGGTGTTTAATTCAGATGGTTTCTTCCATTTGTCCTGTTCTATAAAAACATTTCCAACAACTTAAGCCACTTGTATACCACTATATAGCATAGTAAACGTAATAGGTAAATGCTAAAGGCATAAGTAAAAATGTCACCAAAATAATGAACATTGCAACTGCGTTGTTTCAATCCATTTTTATTTATTGCTGAGAAGAGTCTCCCAACACGCTGGTAACCTAATTCTACACGAGGCTGTGGACCAGCGTTGTTCCTCTGAGGATGGCTGTATAAATAGAATCCATAATGGACCAGAGTGAGATGCTATCATTTATCTCCGACTCTCACAAACACAGTTCAGGTCTCTCCTCATTTTCCTAATGATCTCCTTCTTTTTTGCTATGTGTTTTACTTTAAGGTGCACAGGATCCAAGCTTAATGGACACGATTTATCACTGGCTGATCCTACCCAAGTCCAGTTTATCCAGTAAAGTTGAAGAACAAAACAAATTGCCAAACCAAATGCATTTTTGTTGAGGGAATTGGCTTATTTTTCAAAGAAGTAAGGAAATGGAAAACACGGGGAACACAGACCCTGATTCAAGTCTTTGAGGTTAAACTGTGGTTTGTGCAGATGCAAACACAATGAGTCAAGATGGGTTTCATTATTTAAGAAAAAAATGATGTTTAGATTCTGAAAACTTATCAACAACTCCATATCAATCTGTCACGGATGGGAATTGTAAGGAATTTAACAAATCTGCTTCCGAATGATGGTTCTGGTTCCTTAAAGTTTTAGTTGACTTCCAGAATAAAAATTTCCTGATAATTTACTCATCCCCATGTCATTTAAGATGTTCATGTCTTCCTTTCTTCAGTCAAAAAGAAATGAAGGTTTTTGAGGAAAACATTTCAGGATTTTTTTCTATATAGTGGACTTCAATGGTGATTGATGTGTTGAAGGTCCAAATTGCAGTTTCAATGCAGCTTCAAAGATCTCTATTCCTCAAAGAGGAACAAGGGTCAAAAACAAAATAATTGATGTACATTTCAACCACAAATACTTGTGTTGCACTAGCTCTGCGATGCACATCTACAACTTCATGCATTACATAATCACATTGTTCTCATTTTCTCCTCCAACTTCAAAATCGTCCAACATCGTTGTTTTACCTTGAAGGGCGTTTGACTTTCTTTGCACATTTGCTTTGTAAACAAAAGTCTAAAAGTAACTTTCAAACATGACTACGTAATGCATGAATTCGAGCTGGTGCAAAATGAGCATTTGTGGTTAAAAAGTATATAATGAAAAAATTGTTTTAGAAAATGACCTATCGTTTTCCTTTGAAGTCCTTTGAAGCTGCATTGAAACTGCAATTTGGACCCTCAACACATTGATAACCACTGAAGTCCACTATATTGAGAAAAATCCTGGAATGTTTTCCTCAAAAACCTTAATTTCTTTTCGACTCAAGAAAGAAAGATATGAACATCTTGGATGCCATTGGGGTGAGTAAATTATCAGGAAATTTTGTTTTGCCATAATATAGATACATATAACACTTTTTTGTGTAGCATCCAGCCTGCATTAGCAGAAGAGTTCACATACAAGAACATTAATGATTCCGAAATATGATTCCAAAATAGTTCTGAATAAGAGCTGGTTCTCGGGTTCCTAACCCTACATTCTGTTCTAAATAAGCGTGGAAAGCATTTGGCTGGTTGCTTTTGCTCTATTGTTTTGACAGAATGTGGTCTCAGGTGATGTTTGCCTGTGTCCTTGAGTAACTCCTGAGGGAGTTTGGGTAAACAGCTTGCTGTTAACCCTTTAATTGGTGCGCAGACAAAAATGTAAATTTAATGTAAAGCACATGAAGAAAAAAGATTTCACCATTTGGTGGCACACTGTAATGAGTGAGAGTCCTACATTACTCAGCGACCAACCCAAATTGCTTGTTTTAGCTAATTCACTTTGAAGGCTTTTTGTGCTTCTCTTTAATTCGAATCGCTAATTGACTCAAAGTAGGATGCATCTCTGTGCCAGGGCCCATAGGCACTCGGCAACATGGAGCTCCAGCGAAAAGATTTTCAGAAGGATGAAGGGAAGGAGGGAAGAGACAGAGAGCAAAGACAAATCTCAGCCCGTACCCCCCGGGCAATGCCACGGCTCCATGCAGTAGATTAAATTCTGGCCCGGGCCCAAGTGAAGGCCTGCTTTTTAACCACTGATTCTCTCATTTGCCTTCAGAGGCCTGCGGCCTGGCAGGCTGCACGGCGCATTACCAGCCTGCAGCAGCACTTAAAACACATTTTAGCCCAGGCTAACAGCTGGCATCCTGGCCGAGAGACTCGTCTCAAGTGACGGAAAGGAACCTAAAGCAGGGAGGGGTAGGGGTGTGGGTGGGGGTAGCCAATCGCACGAAGCCTGGCTGAAATAATGATAGCGGCAGATGAATCTGATTATGTCTGTTCATGTAATTGTGATTCACTTAGAGGCCATGTTTTGAAATATATTTTTAATTTACATGATTTGGTTATGTTCCTTGTTCTTTTTGTCTTTCATTTGTGGGTGGACACACATGAGAGACAAGGCCATTAACAGGACCTGCGCTGTGAAAAATTGTTTGTGAGCTTGTGGAGAAACTTACTTTTTAGACACAGTTATGTTATTTGTGACCCTGGACCACAAAACCAGCCTTAAGTAGCACGGGTGTATTTGTAGCAATAGCCAACAATACATTGTATGGGTCAAAATTAGCGATTTTTTTTTAGGATAGGATATTAAGTAAAGATCATGTTTCATGAAGACATTTAGTAAATTTACTACCGTAAATATATCAAAACTTCAAACATATATCAAAATTGGTAATAACTCCATTTGGACAACTTTAAAGGTGATTTTCTAAATATTTAGATTTTTCTGCATCCTCAGATTCCAGATTTTCAAATAGACGTTATTTCGGCCAAATATTGCCCTATCCCAACAAACCATACATCAATGGAAAGCTTATTTACTCAGCTTTCAAATAAAAAAGACCCTTATGCCTGATTTTGTGGTCCACGGTCAAACTTAATGCATACCTGCAAATGAAAAGTCAAAAAGCCTAGCGTGTTGCCAAGCAATACACAGACTTAACAGTTTGTCTGGAATACACCAACAAGCTGACTAAAAAGGCACTAATATAAAGTAAATTTTATTATTAAATTATATATAATAAACAGTTTTAGCATGCAATGGCTAAAATGCAAAGATGCAAATTTAGCATGTAATGACAAAATGCAAATAATGCACGTTTATGTTAATGTAGTTTGTGTAGTTTTCATTTTTTCTTACTGTTACAAACTATCTGTATTGTAAAAGTAAAAATGAAAACGAAAAAATATTATATTAATATTAAAAAAACTGAGTTGTAAAAGCTACTTTTTGAGTATTTATTGTAAAAAGCACCCTTCGAAAGAATTGTATTTATTTAAAAATGCTTCCCTGGTTTATAAATCTAACACTACTAGTAAGTAGACAAAAGAGGCACATTTAATGCAAAGTATTTAAAGATAATATTTTAATGTTGTGTTTCTTTTAATTCATTTAAATGTCTATAATCTTAGCTATTTAATTTAGATGTTTGCGATTTAAAAAATTGAGTTGTAAAAGCTACTTTTTAAGTATTTATTTTGAAATGCACCCTTCGAAAGAATTTAATTTATTTAAAAATACTTACCTGGTTTATAAATCTAACTTTACTAGTAACTAGACAGAGCCACATTTAATGGCAAGTATTTACAGATAATATATTTTTTTCTTATACTTCATTTAAATGTCTTTTATCTTAGCTATTTAATTGAGCTATTATTCAGTTGTTTGTGATTTTTTTTTCAGTTTACATTTCTTATTTTTTTAATACAGCATACTGTATTTGTTATAACAGCACGAAAAGCAAACTAAAAAATATTTATATCAAAAATTGAGTCGTATTTTTCTCTTTCCAACTTTTGCATGTAGTTTGCAGGTTATAAAACAATATTCATCCATGTTTTCATAGTGTGTTTCCATTAAAAAATACTTTTTTTATTGTTAACAGCACTATTCAGATTAATTAACTTATTTGTTTTTTCATTAACACTACTCTCATAATAAGCATATATATATATATATATATATATATTTGAAATCCTTAGTTTGAGGCGGCGTGCAGGTTTTGTATCTGTGCGTGAGAGTCAGTGACAAGCCAGTGATTGTCAGCAGAGTTATGCAGTGCTCAGTACAGCAGTCTCTCTCTCTCTGTGTCCCATGCCTTTGGTTTTCAATCTCATGCTTCACGTCCGCTGAGCCCACACCATCAGGGGCTCTTATTTACGACCGAGGGTCCTCATACAATCTCCCGTCAAGGGTCCAGACCAGTGCGGCCCTCCCTTCCTCTCTCCCTGGGTTCATCCTCTCTCCTGTTCTGTGTAGAGAGCTCATTATTGTCAGCTTCTCAATGCACTGCTGGACAGGGCTTCAGCTGAATCCAGTCTGGTATATTCAATTATTGTCCCTGTCCTGTGACATGTACTTTTTTTTATGGTGCTATTTTTAAAGTGAATATATGTTGTGCACTTTTCTGAAGAGTCTCTGTCAGCAAAGGCCCTGTTCTGTGTGTTTTGAGTTTGGAGCCTGTCTAACAGTCAATACGAATGCTGCGCTATCACATCAGTGTAATATGTAGTTATATTGTATGGTGGGACGGCCGGCTGTTGATTGATTTTCAGTGCAGTCTCCTGGGGCCGGCGTGATTTTATTTAAGTGAGCGCACACATCATTTGTACGCTAAGGTTCAGCTAACTTGCTCCATATTCAGCCTTTTTAAAGGCGCCATAAACAGCGTCCTATCTTTAGAATGGGCCGTTGTGAAATGTGTACCACGGTGGACAGTAAATATGAGCTTGCCGTGACTGCCGGCTGAATTCACACACAAGGCCGCCTTGTAATGTATTGCTCTGATCTCCAGTCTGATGATGACTCTTGTGTGTGTAGTAACCGAACGTGACTTGCCATTTTTTTAAAAATCTGGACGCTAAATCTGGAGCTCCAGGGGAGAACAAGATTATTAGGTGAATAATGACTTATATTTTTTCGTCTGTTCCTCTAATAAAGCTATGGTATATATTCAGAACAGGGGTTTAAACTGGGGTCCACTGAAAAAAATAACACTTTTAATAATAGTTTGCATTCGTTGTGTAGTTTTCTAGCCAGCGTACAGACAATATTTTAAATCCTCAATATCCAAAATGTTTTTGTCCTTTCGGAATCTTGACTGATGTGATCACTATTGACTCTTGTTATATGCCAAATCCTGCATAACAATTCTTCAAAAATGTCAACTTTGTGTTCCACAGAAAAAGAGCAACAGTATATCTGTTTGGAGCAACCTGAGGGTGAATAAATGACAGAATTATCATTTTTGTGGGTGAACTATTCTCGATGTCCTTGCAATGCTGATTAAATCATTGAAAAAAAAATCTGACAGGCTGTGAATGCCGGATGTATCAGGCCTTAAGGTGAGCGTCCCACAATGCAACAGCTCGCCACCTTTCCATTGGCTCTGGGCGGGAGCACGATCGGAGTGCCGGCCTCAAATAGAGGTGGCATCTGGTGCCCAATTTGTCATGCCTGAATTACCTGAGAGCTGATAAGAGCTGAAGTTTTAATAAAAGTTGGGAGCTGTAGATAGCTGGCTGAAGGACACTGATGAAGTGTCTTGGGGCCTATTTCCACCTCGAGATAAGGAGCTGAAGAGAGAGAGGAAGGTGGGTCGCAGGGCCAGAGATGTGAGTGCACACACTAATGTTCAGGGTGTGTGTTTTTTCTCTTTCTACAGCATCTCAGTGTGGAGGAGATATTATATACACATATGGTGTAAGAAAAAAATACATAAATAAAAATAACAATCAGGATCTAACCTGACAATCTCTGGTCCTTGTTGAGAGTTTTTTAATTTTAGTGTTTTTAAACAATTTCTTTAATTTTAGTTATTTTTAATTGATTATTAATGTATTCAGACACCTTCAACATTTCTCACATTATCGCAGCTTATTCGCTATAGTTTAGAAAATGGTAATAAATATGACAGAACAAATTCCACTTGATAACTCAATTTTTGGTCCCAAATTTTTATCAATTTTACTGGTACACTCTTAAAAATAAAGGTTATTGTCATCAGTGGTTCCATGAAGAACCTTGAACATCCATGGAACCTTTCAAATGCAGAAAAGTTTCTTTATAGTTGAAAAAGTTTCTTTAGATTTTTAAAACGTTCTTCAAAATGGTTCTTTTAGGAACTGTTCACTGAAACGTTCTTTGGGGAACCAAAAATGGTTCTTCTATGGCATCACTGCAAAAACACCCTTTTGGAAACCTTTATTTTTAAGAGTGTAGTCCACTTTATGAAGACTTTTGGGGTAAAATATATCTCAGTTTACTTTATTTTGCTATCCTCACTTACATAAATGAACTAGTGTCCTGCACTCACTAGTAAAAAATATATCTATTTATTTATATCTAAAGAATAATTTTTGGTTTGACTATATCAATTTTATTTACAAAATATAAATTATTTATATACAATATTTAATTTCATAATTTTGTAAAAACAACATTTTAGCTGATCATACGTGTCAAAAGCAAAAGATAAACCTTTAATCAAATGTTCACAAATTTTTAATAAATGTATAAACATTTAAACATGTATTGAACATATTAAAGATTTATCAGCATTAACAAAATATAGCATGTTACCGAGTTGTGAGTTCTTCATGCTTTGGTATTAATTTATCATGTTTTAGAGACTATTTACTACATTATGTATAGAATGTTATTATGGCAACAGCATATTTAAACCGTTACGCATTTTGACTAGAAATGCTCAGCTGAAAATTTATTTCACATTGAAATTTTAGGCTTTAACTAATGAGTTTTAGTTGGTTATTAATCTGCTAGCAAAATGGTTTAGTTTATCAGTGTTCAAGCAGTCAATCGCCACTATAATATGACAGGATTAATTGAATCCATTTATTTATTTGGATAATTACCATTTTATTTGGTTTGATAATGGATAACAGAACATAAAGCAACATGCTCACATAAAAATCTCTCTTACTTTTTTTGGGAGAAACATTTGTGCAATACAATACAATATACATAAAACAAAACTGTAGAGACAAAAAAAAAAAAAGTCCAAAAACTCTTCATGTTAATTTTAATTGAAATAATTTAGTTATTGCCATTATGAGTTTATGTCGTGTCTTCATTGCTGTTTTCAAATGTTATAAAATCAAAAAACCCTTTGTCAATGAGCGTTTTCATTAGTAATTTCCTTGATGAGATTAACACTGGTGGTGTCCTAACACGTATGTGTCCCCCTCTCTCTCGCTCTCTGTTCCTCTCATTCGCGTTCTGTGATTTGGCCTCCCGCCAGCATCTATAGCTCACCCTCAGCTGTGCCGGCGAGCTCCAGATGTGCCAAAGGCGTGTTTTTTCTCTCTCTTTTCCTCCCCACGTGTGTTTGCGAGCGTGTGTATGTGTGTGTGTCTGCGTGCAGGTTTTGCCAGCTGACTGCACCGTTTGATAACCCGCTCTCTGGATGCCCATCACCGGCCGCAGAGATAGAATTAAATGATGATGATCTTCCCACGAGTTGGGTGCGGAAACAGCGCGTATAAATCTTGATTTCATCTCAGCGTGAGAAGTCTTTATCCATCATCACTCTTAATGAACAAGTCATTAGGCGCGATGAATGGCGCGCAGGGCCCCGACGTTCTCGCCGACGCTTTTGTTTGCGGCTTTTGGGGGGGCAACTTCTGCGCCCTTTCGAGGGGGTCAAACTCATTGCTCCAGATGTGGGGGTAACCTCTCCAGCCTCCCCCCTCCTCCGAGGTGCCCAGCATGTACTAAGCAGGGCTGGAAAAAATTAGAGTAAACAGAAAGAGGCCTGATTGTTCCGCCCTGAAGCTCCTGATGCGATGCCATATGAAAAGTCATTTTTTGATGTTCTTTCGAATTTTAAACAACTAGCTTGAGTTTAGCAAATTGGTGGCTAATTCATACAATTTCCTTTATAGGTTTTCATATGATCTGCAAGACTTTTGCCCCAATTTGCAGTTTTGAATAAGTCAACGCTAGTTACGAAAATTAAGGTTTTTGAGGAAAACATATCAGGATTCTCCATATAGTGGACTACAATGGGGATCAGCAGGTTGAAGGTCCAAATTGCAGGTTCAGTGCAGCTTCAAAGGGCTGTACACGATCCCAGCCGAGGAATAAGGGTCTTATCTAGTGAAACATCTGTCATTTTCTAAAAAAAAATAAATAATTAATACGGATTTATATACTTTTTAATCACAAAGGTTCATCTCGCACTAGCTCTGCTATGCGCGTACACGACTTCACGTATTACGTAATCACGTTGGAAAGGTCACTTTTGGTTAGTTCTTCGTGTGTGTACGATGGTTCAAAAAGGTAGGGCGAAAAACTCATTTTCTCCTCCAACTTCAAAAATGTCCGGCATGGTTTTTTTTTTTTACTTTTTTTTTTTTGTAAAGGGTGTTTGACTTTCTTTGAATATTTGGTTTGTAAACACAGGGTTGGTACTTCTGCCTACGTCATGCGTGACCTTTTCAACGTGACTACCTAATGGACACAGAGCTAGCTCAAGACGAGCATTTGTGGTTAAAAGTATAGAATTTTGAAATGTCCCACTTCCTTGAGTTCCCTGACCTGTCCTGTTGAGGTCGGGGTAGATCGATCTGCCCCATGTTCACAGGTCAGATATCTGACTTCAAGTGGTGTTTCAAGCATTATTTCCAAGTAGGAGGTGGGAAAAAATCCTAACTTCGAGTTGTCTGGAACAGAACTTCTTATCTTATTAACTTCTTAATGCTTATTTTTTTCTAAAAATCATAAGTTTCCATACAAATCACATTGTATGGATTTTTATGAAAACGCCACCTCATAAAAGTTACATTTGTTCATGAGATCGTGTGGGAAAACTTCACCCCAAAATAACCAAAAACTTGCCCTTATGTCCTTCCAAACCTGTATGAATTTCTTTCTTCAATGAAACACATTTGGAAAATTCACTGACTGATTGACTAATACTGTGGCATTCAAGCTTAAAAAAAGAACACAAAAGCACCACATAATGGCCCATACAAAAAACAACAAATGGATTGAGACGGTTAACAAAAATTTGTAACACTTTAGCTTAGGGACCAATTCTCAATATGTAACTAGTTGCCTATTACCATGCATATTATTAGCATATTGGCTGTTTATTATTACTTATAAAGCACATATTAATGTCTCTGCATGACCATATTTTAAATCCCTTAATCCTACCCCATACCTAAACTTAACCTTACTATTAGTAAGCAGCAAATTAGGAGTGTATTGAAAAAAGTCATAGTAAATAGCTAGTTAATAATGAAAATTGGTCCCCCCCCAAAAAAGTGTGACTCAAAAATTATTTGAAAGATAATCCCCAGCAGGCACACAATATTATTGGACGTTCATATTTGGTTAAATTCCGGCTGCGACGATGGGTGACCAAAAATCAATGTCAATTCAATGTCTAATGTCAACGTTAATTTGATGTCCAATACTGACGTCAGCTGACGTTGATATTTTGTTGTTTTTAGGTTGTGTAAACAAAATCCAACGTTAAGTCAATGTCAAATTAAGGTCAATTTTCACGCCAGTTTTCATTCTCAGCCAAAATGCAATGTCAACTTGACGCTGTATTGACATCCGATGCTTGCTGGGTCTAGATGGCACAGGCTGATGGGTCGTTAATGCAAACTGATGATATTCACAGCGTTAAACTACTTGTCACATACTGATTGGTTCATGTTGCATACACAGCCAATGAGCTTAGAGCTCAGAGTTACTCTGAAACCTTCCACTTCCCTAGCTCCACCTGTATAGATCTCCTACGGGTTATTATATACAGTCACGGCCAAAAATATCAGCACCCTTGCAATTCTATCAGAAAATGCAACACTTCTCTCAGAAAATTGTTCAAATTGCAAATGTTTTGGTATTCACATGCTTATTGTTTTTGTTTGCACTGCAACAACACAAAAAAACAGAAAAGAAAAGTCAAACTTGATAAAATTCCATAAATGAATCATTCAGATCTTTTTTGTCAACCAGATCAACTGAAAACAGTGATCACATATCAGACATCATGACTTCTACCAACAAAAAGAAAGTTTCAGTCCCAATTTTTTGTAACTGCCCAAGGGGGTAAAAAGAATCTTATTTTTTTCTTTATGTGTTCTTCAAAAGAAAAAATGCAACATGGGTTGGGATGAGGATGAGTAAAGAATGAGAGCATTTTCATATTTGGGTAAACTATTTCTCGTGAGTCTTAGGGGAGTTCTAGTGAAATCCCAGAGTTCTGTGATGATATGAGACTACAGCGAGAAACTCTACAGGGAACGTGAATGTCTAGAGATTCAGTCTGTTAAACTGCACCCTTTGTTGTGTTTGCTTACGAGGGCCTTCTGTGTTTGGATATTTTCTCTTTTTCCTAAGCTACGCTGGGTCTTCTAGTTAAAAAGTTCAGGCAATTCTCTGAGGCTCCTGTATTTGCAATCTAGATGAACTTAAAAGCCTTCTTAAAGAATTTAAGAGCATTTTCAGCGTAGCCCCGGGCTACCGAAAGCAGACGCTGTACCACCTGCATCAAATTTGAATGAAACTGCACACAGCTCTTTCAGCTCTGTAAAGTAGAACGATATTTATTTTGTGAAGAAAGATGCTTCTTAGAACTGTTTCCCTCAAAAATGCAAAAAAAATTGCATTTGACACGGGGTAATTGTATTTAACTTCTCATACGCTCGCAGAGCGTATATTTGCATTGAGCTCAAAAACAGCACACAGATTCTGACTTTCCTTGTTAGTGACAGCTGCCATGTTTTAATGTCACATTCTCGCAGGCTTGTGGCTCTGAAGCCCTCAAGATCCTGCTGGGAATCACATCACTCAGTATGTTTGATAATATCTCTTCATCATTAAACTAGACACCTTTCATTCTTTAAACACCACTCTATTTCTCATGGCATTTAACAGTTGATGTTTTCCTTTGTGTTTTTTCTCCCCTCCAGCCTCCTTCCTCTTTTAGAGAAACAGCTTTTATTTAGCCACTGATGTGACTGGAGTCCTTAGAACATTTTTTGTTTACATTAAATAAATGTAATAATTTTTTTAACTAAACTGTAATGTTTATCACGGTTATGATGAATAACAAAATAAAATAGATCTAAATTGTGTTATTTATCTTAACAAATGCAGTAGCTAACAGTGCAGACAAGCTTGGTGTGATGCTATGGTCCATGTTGAGATGCAGGAAAAAAACAAAAAACAAACCCCCATTACTGCACATGTCAGCGTCATAAACAACAGATCGGGCCATGTGGACGCAGGCACAGTGGTAATGGAGGCTGTGCATCACTGTTCAGCACAAGGTCTGCAACCTCTACAGGACTCACCTGAACCACACAGAGAAAGAGGAGGGGAGAGAGAGAGAATAGATGAGCTGGTGAGGTGATGTTGAAGGTAATGTTGATAACTAACTATGGGTAGTGTAGATGACTATTACAGTGAGGATGAAGATGATGATCGTCACAAATTTTGGAAATGGATTGGACAGCACTGTACACGTTTGACTATGATCTTTCCCACGTTTAAAGTTGTAGTTGCTGTTGTGTCAGAAACATTTAAATGCTACCTGATCTCATGACGAAAATGGGAATCTGTACCTGTGGGAACTTTCTTGCAAGATGTTAAATACGTACCAAAAAGTGCACTGTAGTTTCCAACAGAAATGAACACTAGAGGCGGTAAAACAGCGAGCACTTGTAATCGTTTTCATACACAGTTATGATATGTTTTTTTTTCCCGGATGTAACAAGCTTGCTCAGTAGCTCATCCGGAACAGGATTGGACTTAGGATGCGGAATCCTTGGGTAGGAATCTTGTGAAAAACATGACTCAGGATGAAAGAGCTGAAAGATAAGAGATCGAAAAACAAGCTAAAAAGGCATGCTCACAACTACGTTTTTGAATCACATTCGCTTTTGTTCATACTATCGGGTAGGTTTAGGTGTAGTGCAGATGGTACGTTATTTTAAAACATCACAGAGCATTAGAGTTATAGCACCACTCAATAGACATTTCAAGTCACAACTGTGGAGTAGAGCTGAAGATCTTTGCCCGAACCCGATGAAACCCGAAGGGACCCGACGGGTTCGGTCGGGTTCGGGCTTAATTTATATCATTTTACACGCGCTCGGGTCGGGCTCCGGCTTGCGCGGTAAATGAGCGGTCATGTGATGCGTTTTGATTAGCGCGAGAAAGATGCGAAAATGGATGCTGAGGAGGTGAAACGGAGGCTTGCCTCTGGTGATTACGTTTTGGCAAAATTAGCCAGATCAGTACTATGCATCCCGGCCAGTCGCAGCAGCAGTGAAAGGGTGTTTGGTGCTGCTGGACGCACCATCAGTGAGCGCAGGAACGCGCTGAAACTACAGTGGATTCAATAATTTTCCTCCACAAAAATATGTAGCCTAATCTTGGTGAGTAAAGGTTTTTAATTATAACTAAATACTAATTGAGTCTTAAATGCATAATGTAGACAGAGTATATAGGCTAATGTTGGCATTATTCTCTTATTACATTTAGATGCTAATCACCGTCGTGTCAAGGCCGGATTGTGAAGAGAAGTGGCGAAGCAAATCCCGCGGAGCCTTTATCTTAATTTTGTTATTGCCAAAACCCCATCTTAATTTAGAACTTATCTTAATTTAATTTAAGAAAGAGTGATTTTTATTGGCGCGTTGGCCTATTTATAGGCTGAGTGTATGCTTATTTAGAGTGCTAAGATGTTACGATGTTACAGAGGACTGATTTTATTTCTTTGTTCCAACTTCCAAGTGGCCTATAGCCTACGTTAGTCATTAATAAATTATATTAAAATATGTATAAATTACTTATTCTTGACAAAAGGCAAAAGAGCTGTGTGCTTCCGCACATTTGAATAATGTCGGGCTGTAAACGGGTTCGGGCTTTTAAAAAGCTGTCAATCAAAATATACTTGTCGGGCCTAACTTTTAAGGCCCGATTACAGCTCTACTGTGGAGACACATACAAAAACCAACGTCACATAAAACGTACCATATGTATGTTCATCTGTTCCTGGGAAAAACAAACAAACACTCTTTTAGCACCACTCAGTGGACATTTTACATCAAATATGTCATGAAACAAACTTGCCAAAAAAAAGTTTCCACAGGTGCGTTTTTGTCATGAGATCAAGCTGTTTAAATAACTGAAAAGTAGCTACTTACAGTAGGGTCCAAGAGTCTGAAAAGACATTAAATTAAAAAAAAAAAAAAAAACTTAAATCTGGAAATAATCAGCAAGTTTCAGATAGATAGATAGATAGATACATATCTCAGAATTTTTCAGAACATTCTGAAAAGGTTTTTTCAAAGTTATGAACAAGTGTTCTTCCAGTAATGTTAAAGGGGTCATCTGAGGCCCATTTTCCACAAGTTGATATGATTCTTTAGGGTCTTAATGAAAAGTCTATAATATACTTTGGTTAAAAATTCTCAATAGTAGTGTAAAACAACACCATTTTTACCTCGTAAAAATGAGCTCTGCAAAAATCATCCCATTCTGATGGATTGCTCCTTTACATGCAAATGAGCTCTGCTCGCCCCGCCCCTCTCTTCTCTCTGTGGAGTGACAAGCTGTGCTCGGAGAGATTTGTTTACTTTAGCCACATTTATCACGTTTAGCCGCAAAAGTTGCTAACTAGCAGGTTATTAGGAAAGGTGATTGCAGAGATTCATAAAAAAAACCTAATACTCACTTCTGCTGTAGGTGAGGCTGGATCACGAATGATATGCGTGAACAGACACATTTATGTAGATCGGGAGGCGCATTCCCTTCACAAACAAATATAATCCACTGCATCAGATGTCGGGAGTAAATGACGACCACTATGTTCATTATTACATCCAGCAACAGAACACCTCAATCGCTCAATCAGGGATATTCTTGTCTAACTTACATCCCTGCTCATCGGCATCGAAACAACAGCTGAGGTAAGACACTCATGTCACTTAACTATGGTGGGAGTGGCCTTTGTCGGTCTGACGCCACACCGACAGGCATCTGAGAATGGCTCGATTTGAAAAAGGGGATATTATTTTTACAGATTAATTAAAAACCACTGCATGGATTTTTATCATTATAGGGTAGATTTGTACATACACTGCCAACACACATTAATGTTCAAACAACATGTAAAAGTGAACTTAGCATTCGATGACCCCTTTAACAAAATAGCCATTAAAGTTATCTGCTCTTTAATAATGTTCTCACAACATTAGGACAAAAACATTACTTATGCATCAGTCATGTGACCTTTTTTTCCTGAAATGTTTTAGTTGGACATTTGTCCATACCATTTTTACTTGTTACTAAGTTACTTGTTTCAGAATGTTCAGATTCACATTCAAATGTAACGTTCCTACTATATCCACAATTTTCTTACGCCCTATGAGACCTTGCGTCAAAAGTGGGAGCGTCTTCCGGTTCGAAGTAAACAAGCGGGACGTAACACTCATTCATTCAACAGCTGACAGTAGTGATGGGCAAATGAAGCCTCATGCACTGACATTTCATCTGACTGTTTCAGGAAAAGATTTAAAGCTTCTAGTGTGTCGAAAACAGCATGATCTGCTGGTTAAAAAATAAAGCAGCCAGAAGCCTGTGAAAGAAACACAGTCGGACGAAACATTCACTGCACATTCCAGAGATCGACTCATGTTATGTTGCCAATATAAGTCTAACAATGTGTGTGTTTGTTTGTTAAATTTCTGTCTCAGATCAATTCATTTACCCATTAAACTGTGGCATTAAATCCTAGTATGAATATGATGTAATAGAAGAATAATGTACACATGAAGTGCATATGGCAAATATTAAATTTTCCTGAAATAATTTGTATTTTTCATATTTATTGTATAACTGGGTATTTAAAAATATAAATGAATAATATAAATGAATAAGTAAGATCTGGGGGTTCGAACCGACACACAGTGAATCTCGCACGGGACTGGAGAGAAAGTGAGGCTTTGTTTGTCACTGGTTTAGTGATTTCTACGTTCACAACACAAGCCTCGAATCGAGGCTTCATCTGGCACGCCCCTTAACACAAGCTCCGATGCCTCGGTTCAAATGTCACATCACTAGTTAACAGTCATTCACAATTTAATGATTCAAACTTGCTAACGTTGTGGGAGCACAGCTTTGAACAACACATGTTGTCCCTGAGCACCATAATGACATCTCTCATAAAGGTTTGCAACTTTACAAAGTAAACAATGATTCGAAAAACACTTAGCCTCTCGCTAATTAGCACACAAAATAGCATTGGTATACTACTACTGCCACCTCACCAGAAGTTGTACCCACATTTTTTTCTACAGTAACGCCCCTCAGAAACAGGTGGATAGTAACGATCCTACTATGTAATGTTTACAAAATGATAAAATGGAATGTTCCTTTTGTCATATAAGAGGTTGTTGTGTTATAAAAACATTCTGTAAGTTTCAGAGCTCAAAACTTTCTCGTTAGTCTAAAAAAAACAGCTTATATTGAAGCCAGTCTGCCAAAACGACAGGTTGTGGAATGCGCCACTTTATGATGTAATAGTGTGGATAAGCACTGCCTGTGCAGAAAAAGAGCGATGACTACTTTTACCTCACTGCCTGTTTAGCCCCGCCCACCGATTCACACATGTAGCATAAATAATGAGAGGCTAATGCAGGTCTACGCAGAAATCAAACGATAAAGATGGCTCCGAAGACAACAAGATGCTGTTTAGTGTCAAGTTGTGGAAATATACAGTTTCTGAATTGCCCTCCTTCTGATCCCAATATTAGGAAAGAATGGATGAACTTTATTTTTAATGAAGATCCAGACCATGTCAGTAAGAACTCAGCCTTTGTTTACTTAATTTTCATTTGTTTACAAACAAGGAACAATTCGACACAGGATTTTCAGAAAGACTGAAAATAAAAGCTGATGCTATACTGACTATGGGCCAGATTTACTAAACAGGGTAAATTAGCGTTAGAGCACAATTCCATAAAAGTGCCGATGGGAGGAGAAAATTCTGTGTGTGATTTATTGGCAATGCTCACATGAAAGAATCCAAGAATCCATCCGAAGACCATTTCCATAATGCATGAGGCCTTATAACAAATACAGGCAATTCACCCTCAATCCAGAAGGGGGCGCCCACAGTAATGCAAGTAATGTTTGATAACCACTGGCAGAAGAACAGCGAATGCCAGGAGTTGTGCACTTGAAAACAAAGACCACTAGACAGTGATCGTGTGCTGATTCTGAACGCGTCTCTCACTGACAGGAGTATAACGTTACTTTAAATGCTTGCGCACTCAACTGTCTGCGAAATGGAGCTTTGTGCTCATGTATCCTACCTCTCTCATTCAGTACAAATCCAAATATTCCATAATATTTCCATATTTGCAATGCATCCAAATGCTAAACTATTATTTATTATGTAAATTATAGACTTTGTAGTTCAGTCACATTCTAACAGAGGAAGGCGCGCTTATGTTTGGTTCACTGTGTTTTATTTTGATATAGTACCAACTGCGCTGTCAAGTTAGCAATTCCAGAAGCTTGGAACTGATATGTTTTGTGTTTGCGTGCACCGGTGCGATTACTTCAACTTTCCTCATACCAGCAAAATCAACTTAAACAAAAAACAAATAGGATGTCGCTTTCTGCCATTTGAGTTTCCTTTCCGTCACAAAACTGAACTGAAACTTAGCAAATATAGGCTACGTTATATGTCGCACTGTTTTTTTCCCCTTGTCTATCAGTTAACTAAAATAAATATATTTCAAGTACTTATTCCTTGTATGTATAAATGTACTGAAGATTTTATAGCCTATATATGACATTAATTTTAATAATATTTAGTATTTTCACATGTAGGTGGAAAAAACTGTAATTTGCACTACTGTCTGTTTAAAATAAATGAAAAGAAACCTAGCATAGTAGATTTGTTTTTTTTTCTGTTGTACCGAAATTGTATCGAACCATGACCCTCGAAACGAGATATGTACCGAACTGTGACATCTGTGTACCGTTACACCCCAGTACTGAGTATTTATGCATTTTTAATCTAAACTGCAGCAGTGTCCATCTGTGAAGGATGTAGGCTGTCAAACATACACAACTATTAGCCATTCATAGCCAAAACAGGACAGAAAATATCCTATTACTTCAAAATTATGGACCTCAGAGAACAATACAAAATAATAAAAAAGGCAGTCCATGACCTCTTTAACCTTTCCATAACCATAAAAAAAAAGTATTTTAAAAATTGGACATTTTGAATATTCAAAGAACATTCAGAAATGACATTTTTATAACTTAATAAGAATGTTAGCAAAAAGTTCATAGTTCAAAATACAAAAAGTATTTTGTTAGTATACATTTGCCCTTTCTCTAAGCCACGAGTCTCATTACATAGAGTGTCTGAACTAGAAAGCTAGATTTTTCTACAAAAGAACTAATTGAACCAGATCTACTGCCAAAACATATGGCTGTCGAGGTTATGGTTCAGAAATAATGACACCATCGTGATAAGCATCACTGCAATCATCACCCATCAGCAGTCACACTTTCGAATGGGGCACCTAAAGTCAGGTTGGCTACGTGCCCATCCAGCGTTAGAGAATACGAGGAGACAGCCGGCCTATTTTTGGGGCTTATTCCATAAAGTGATCTTACCATGGCTCCCTCATGACCAGTAATGTGATAGTGCCCCAGGCAGTGTTTTCAATTTCTTCAAAACACAAGCAGCACTCTGCCACTGACTTTGTGTGAGGACAACTTAGTGGGGGATGAGTGCAGTTATTTGTGGCCTTTTATTGGAGATAGTTGCTCAGTTTATGATGTCTATGATATATTAAGATTTTTTGGGGGGAATTTACAGATGGAAGGAAGAAAAAAACAGGACTTGCTTTTATGGGGCTTAATTTTGCTGAACTATTCAGACAGAAGCTAGCAATATAATTCAACTGAAATTAAATTTATGGTTTGTATAATTTCTGGATTTTTAAGCCCTAAACAAGAAAAAGAGGGGTAATCTATATGGGTGGGTAATCTATATTTAATTATACAGTGCTATCATTTTGCTATTAACTAAAACTACAACTACTAAGAATCATTTTTGTTGCTTTGAAATAATTTGAAATGAAATCTAAATATTGAACACAAATCTTATACTTAAAAAAAAAAAAAAAACCTCAAAAATGCAAGTTGAAGTAGTAAAATTCAAAAAGATGAAAGAAAAATCAGCTAAAGTATAAAACTAATAAATTATATATATATAAAACTAAATATAAAACTAAAAATATAAAAATAATAAATTACTAAAACAAAAAACAAACAATACAATACAATTTTAAATAAAATGAAAACTGAAAATATACAAATAAAAGCAAATTCAAAATACTATAACATAACTTAAAAACCTATAAAAAAGGCAACTAAAATAATTAATACAATTAATAAAACAAGTTAAAGTAGTAAGATTTATTAAAACTAAAACTGAAAAAAACAGCTAAACTTAAAATAAGGAAACTATTAAAATAGTTAAATAAAACAAAAATACTGAAATAAAATAAATTTGAAGTTGAAGTCTAAAAAAATAAATGAAAGCTAAGTAGAAATATAAAAAACTAATAAAATCACAAAACAAAATGAGTAAAACTTCAAGTAAATTGAAAAATGAAAATATAAAAATAAAAGCTAGTTCAAAATATTATTAAAAACTATAACAGAAATAAAAAGAAACAAAAAATTTGAAAAATTAGAAATGTCTTTGCAACTAACTAAAATAAAATAAGTTTACATTTATTAAAAATAATATTTATTAAAACTAAACCTGAAATAAAAACAGCTGAAGTTAACAAAAAGCTATATAAAATATTAAAATACTAATGAAAAAGATAAACAAACAAAAAATACTACAATCTGAATTAAAATGAAAACTGAAAATATAAAAATAAAAGCTAATACTAAATACTATATAGAAATATTTAAAAAATGAATAAAATCACAAAACAAATTGTTTTTTTTTTTAATTAAAATGACAAATGAAAATATAAAAATAAAAGTGAGTTCAAAATAATAATAAATACTATAACAGAAATAAAAAGAAACAAAAATTAGAAATGTTGGCTTGGCAACTAACTAAAATAAAATAAGTTGAATATGAGTCGCAAAATTAATTCAAACTAAAGCTGAAATAAAAAACATCTGAAGTTAAAGAAAAAGCTATATAAAATATTAAAATACTAATAAAAAGACAAACACAAAAAACACTACAATTTGAAATAAAACGAAAACTGAAAACAAAAATAAAAACTAATTCAAAATACTATAATTTAAACCTACAAATCTTACTACTTTATCTAACTAAAATAAAAGTCTGAAATAAAAATAAATAAATAAATGAAAGCTAAATAGAAATGTTTAAAAAACTAAAAAAAAAGAATGAAACTTTAATTAAATTGAAAAGTGAAAATGTAAAAATAAAAAGCTACTTCAAAATATTAATAAATACAAGAAATAAAACTGAAAAATAAAAAAAACAAACAAAAATTATACATTTTTGAAAAATGTGTGAAATGTCTTTGCAAAATAAAGCAAAATAAGTTGAAGTACTGTAATCAATTAAACTAAAACAAAGTAGAAATAGAAAAATAGAAATAATTCTGAACAATTACAAAAGCAAAAAATAAATTAATATAATATTAATGAAACTTAATTACACTGAAACCTGACAATATAAAATAAATGCAGATTCAAAATATTAATAAATACTATAATATTATATAAAATAGCACTGTACTTACAACATCCAAAATACTCTTTTGTCTGAAGACGGCGTGAAACAGACCTTCATTTCAAGTGAGGGATCACTAAAAGTTTTAGGAGTTGCCCTTTTCACTCCACCTAATTCAGCTGAGAAGGTGAGTTTGCCACAAACAATCGGAGGAGCGTCTTTTACAGCAAGCGAATGCTAAGAGTTCCAATGGCTGTAAAGTTTATTTACTGCTCTCTAATCTCAATAAAACCTGTCATTGCTGCAATGGATGACCTTCTCTTTACAGTCCCACGCAGTCTGTAGTGACCAAACGTCTGACCAAGTCACCACAGACAGACAACCGAAAAGACAGGAGATCATTTTTACTAGGACAAGCAAAGAGGTCCGACTTCCAATATAAACATCCAGCATGCCACAGCAAACCACGTTATCTGGTATTCTGACGTAAGATAGGCATGGAAGGTTGTTACCGGAGAAGGAAAAGTGGGAGAGCAGCGTAGAGATTACGGTGATGACTGGAGCCTTGTCAGAATCGCA
This sequence comes from Labeo catla, assembly GCA_012976165.1. Classification (NCBI taxonomy): domain Eukaryota; kingdom Metazoa; phylum Chordata; class Actinopteri; order Cypriniformes; family Cyprinidae; genus Labeo; species Labeo catla. The sequence continues at coordinate 462,118 of VONZ01000234.1, forward strand.
GCAAATCAGATGACACTTCAATAGGGGGAGCCAGGGTGTATGGCAAAATTCGAAAATTGAGTTGACAACACCAGCGATAAAGGCGTTATGGTCGCTGAAAATTGGTCTTTAAATGGTTTGCGGCCCAGTTGTTGAGCAATGCAATTCAGAGTTGGCCGATCTGAGCGGCAGAACCATGACCAAGTGGGAATAGGGGTGAATATACATGTTGAGAGATATAGCATCTATGAGCTGTCCTTCATCTCTTTTCAGATGTGGGGAGAGTAAGGTCAGAAAGGCAAAGCTCAATTTTGCCCGCTGTAATACGCACACAAAAAAAGAAAAAGAATGAAAACAACAGGGACACTGGAGATCGGTGGTGGCTCAGAGATAAATGTTAAAGGGACAGTTCACAGAAAAATGAAAACTCTGTCATCAATTGTCCACCTGCATGTTGGACAAAATAATATTTATAATATAGTACTAATAATACTACTATAATACTATAATAACAATACCAATATTATTACTAATAGAAGTGGTTTCTGTAATAAAATAAGGTAACACTTTATTTTAAGGTGTCCTTGTTACACGTTACATGTACTTACTAGGGATGCACCGATACCACTTTTTTCAGTACTCGCCCGATACCGATACTTTTATTTTTGGTACTTGCCGATTCCGAGTACCGATACCAATATTTTAAAATGTACCGGTAGATTTGTAAAATATAGGGTACAGAAACTAAAAGAATATGTATAATGTTAACTGGTCAACTTTATTTATCAAATAGATACAGTCAAACCAAAATTTATTTAGATCACATTATCATAAACTGTGTCCTGCACCCACTAGTAAAAAAAAAAATATATATATATATATCAAAAATGATCAAAAGATGGTGTATATCTGCTGTCTGAATAATTTTTGGGTTGACTATATATCCTTTAATTATTTTTACTTTTACACTTCATTATGCCCATTAAAATGTGTTTTGTTACTTTCACTGTTTGTTTGTTTTTTTTCTTGCTGTATGGTACATCATCTTCAATTTAATAGCATTAAACTGCTCCATTGCAGCGGCTCAGTACTGTAATCACGCGAACCACTCATTATAAATCTCCTAACTCTGATATTTTCAGAAATATACGTCGCGTTTTTCATCTGAAATATGCTGCTATAATCCAAAGCGACTCAAATAATGCAGAAACACTCGTGAAGCAAGCAAAACATGCGCAAGTACAGTACTGCCTATCGCATTTCACACAGGCTGCTATAGTTTCACTTTCGCCGGACAGTCGTGTATGCTTAAGGTTGAAAAAAAAAACAATGTTTATAGCGAATGCCCCTATAATTTTTTTTTATATTTACGAATTTGTTTTAATCCAAAAGATGCGTGTGCTAAATATGCGAACATCAATGAAGATCACGCAACAGCGCGCGCTCTCTCTCTCTTTCTCTGTCTCGGGCTTTCTCTCTGGCTCACTCTCTCTCTCTATACCGTTAAATAACTTGTGCATTGATTTACTTCAATTGTTTTTGACATATCTCACCGAACTACAAACTTTCCAGTGATGTCAAGGCGGGATATTAACTCGACAAGCCCGCACATCTTGGCCGCCGCGCGTTCAATCCAATCTGCGTGCTTTGCCTATCAGCTGACACGCACCAGTTATACAAGCTTAATACTGAATGTTTACTGTTATATTACTTGCATACATATACTTCGTAGACATCCTTAATCTCTAATCACTCCATTCTGCTGTCTGTTGTTTTGTTGTCTGTGTTTCTTTGCCTGCATACGCACTTGTCACATGATGTGGTATCGGCGTTTGGTATCGGGGCATTTTAACGAGTACGAGTTCAGGAGCTCAGTATCGGTGCATCCCGATAACTTACTATTATAATAACATTTAATTGTGCATAATTACAAGCAAGTAACCCTAAACCAAACCCTAATCCTAATCATATAGTAAATATATGTATTTTTATTACTCAGTACTTAAATGTGTAATTTGACTGTAACAAGGACATCTTAAAATAAAATGTAACCAACAACAATAATAATAATAATAATCATAATAATACAAGAGACTACTTCTACTAATAATGTTATTAATAGTAAGAATAAAACTAAAATAATAATAATAGTTACTATAATAATGGTAACACTACAATAACAATTTGTTAAGATTAGTTAACTTGAACTAACAATGACCAGATTTTCTGCAGTTATTGTTAATTTCTACATTTACTAATACACTAAAATTGTATCTATTAATATTATTTTATGCACTTTAAACTAATATGAACAATTACAAATTGAATTTTATGGTAACACTTTACAATAGGTTCCATTAGTTAATGTTAACAATACATTTATTACAGTATTTATTCATCTTTGTTCACTTTAGTTCATGTTAAATCAAAGCGCATTAATTAATTGATTTTAATAATGCTGAAATTAATATGAACTAAGATTAATAAATGTTGTAGAAGTATTGTTCATTCTTAGTTCATGTTAAGTGAAGTAGTTAACTAATTAATTAAATAAATAAATAATGAGAACTTATTGTAAAGTGTTACCCAAATATTTGTAATATTAATAGTTATCATCAACATCAAAACAAACAAACAAAAATTGTAGTAACTGATGACATGTAAATTATGAAAAGTAATTAGTACATTTTAAAATGCTCATAATCAGATTACAGTTACATATATTTATGGATTACATGATTACATATTCACACAATGGCTGTATATTAATAATCTTTTGTTGATTAATAATATTTAACATTTTCCTTTCCACTTTCCTACTGTGTTATACCATTTAGCTTTGACTATATTGACAAATGTTGTATATGGGCCATTCTATATCCAAGGTACACATTTGTAGCAGTTAAGTCTCATATTGTATTTTCATAAAGTTTTGGAATATTTGTCCTCTCCCTAAATTTGTCACTACTGAAACATAGTAATATATAATTTAATTAGAAGGGTTATATTGACCTATTAAGATTCTGCTAAATTCTAAATATAGTTCTTACTACTTCATTACGATTTTTCAGTGGTAAATCAATAAGAGTTACATTTGTAACAATATTTCATGTGTAATTTATGAGCTTTGTTGTATTTTGAGTCCAAATTTTCTTTGTAAAAAAGTATTTATGGAATAACACCCAAAAAATCAATGATGTTACTATCGAAACTGTTTCGGTCGTGACAATTTTAGATACTTTTGAACCTCAAAGCTCACTTAGCCCCCCCTATGACGTCACCACAGATTCTGTTTGACCCACTCCAACCCCCCAAAACTTGTTGATTTTAACCATTCGATGCAGACAATCACAGGTGTATTTAAACTAAATTCCAACATGCTTTTGCGCCTTGTCTGGCGCTGAGCCAAATAGACGTGCTCAGTGCTTTTAGCCTATATCACAACGATTCAGTGTTCTCGACCACATAAAAATAATGTTTCAGACACTTAAATTAATTACTAGCAAAAAATACATTTGTTAAATACACATTGCTGTTTGTGAGTTTGTTAATGCACTGGTGTGTAAGGAAAGCGGCAATACTCCTTTCAATTAAAATTTGACGACATATTTTATTCATATATAATACCCCGATAACCCCCGTTAGCCCCCCCTGAGAATCATACAAGCCCCCCCAGGTTGCGTGTCCTGGCACCGGGACTGTAACAGTGGTACACATATAAAAACTAAATATGGAATAACTCTCAAAAAAGTGCACTTAATTGCAGAAAAAAATTTTTTGGTAGTGACGTTAAAGTTACACACAAATTTTTCAGACTTTTGAACAAATGTACTGTATCTACACTGTATCTACTCACAATGTAGCTATGAGAAAGAGTGACATGAATATTTCCTGATCATAAATGTAGGGGCGTATTAGTCTCAGCCATGGACTAAAACACACACTGTGACATGAAAATGACACTTTTTTTTTTACATAAAGTTTCGTAATTTACAAACAAAACATTTTTTTTTGAACTTCACTTGTTAAAAGAATCAAAAAGGTACTTTTAAAAACAACAATGGAAATATTATTGTTCAATATAATTTTCATAAGATTAGGGTGGGTTAAGGCCCGTTTTTCCAGTTGAAAGTACCCAATAAATGATGATTTTATATATATTAAGCTTACTAATATTTTAAGTATTATTGTGGGCTTCAATAGATAATAGAAGGATCTTAGTACATATCTAAGATTTGAATACTTAAATGCTTTTTAAATGTGTTTTTTGGTTGTGGGACAGCAGTTTGCACCAATTCTGTAGAATGGCCTATATTTAAATATGCCAAGTATCCAGATATATCTGGATATTTGGATATCCAGATGTCCAAATATCCAGAGACCTTCAGTAACTGTTGATTTTTTTTTTTTTTATGTCTGTGCGGTACATTTAAGTTAAAAACAAGTTTGATAAAACATAATCCAAAAGTAATATAAAAAGTAGTCAGAACACATTACCTAATATTAGCAACCTAGATTATGTAACAAACTACAGTTTTCTTCATGAAATCTGTAACCAACAGACTACAGTCTGTAAGTAATCTATTCTATATATGCTAGTATAGTAAATGTTAAACTATTATATAAAATATAATATTTTCTAATATCCTTTAAGGTCACCCACTAATACAAAAGGAAAAAGTTCTGTGTTGTATTTGAGCTCTTTAGGTTGCGTATAAGGTTTTCTCTCTTTCAGTGTATTTTGTGGTGAAAAACAATTTGAATTTATCAAAGCAGACTGCCAGCGCTATTGCCTGCACACTCTGATACAGTGTTTTCCCTGAATGTTTTGAGCGGGAGAGATTATGGAGGGAAACAGGGATGATGCTAGGCTTTTAAGAAGGCCGAATACCTTGTATTTAAATGAAAACAGCTGTGCTCGAATAGCATTAAGGCTGGCTTCGTCCTGTCAAGATTTCACATTTCTCTGCTTATTTTTTCCAGCTTTTTTTTCCCTAGCTCCCCGGGTTGTGAGAAGTTTAAGTTGAAAATGGTTTTGGGAATCGTCTGCAAATCTCCCTTGAGCGGATTAAACTGTGGGACTGGAAGAACTTAGCCAGACAATTTCCAACCACGGCTAAATTGCTTAGATATGAGAGCGTCAGAGGAATAAATATTATTTTAAACCTTTAAAACGCACTGCTTTTTTCATCTCTCCTATTCCTTTCTTCTCCTGTCCTCTTTCTGTGCCAGCTCCACGTGTTTGAAATTACTCAATTTAGCATAATGCTCATAATTGATCGTTTAGTGGAAAACGCAAACATATCGTTTGCTGACGGGTTCCATATTTCGTGAGTGCAAGTCGTTGTTTCTGCTGGAGTCAGGGGACAGCTGGTTGACGTTTCACACTCATCGGGAGTTGTGATCATGAAATGGGATGTTGGCCTTTTCTCACCAGTGATTTGCCTTAGTGTTTTCAAACCTGTCTAGCAGGCCAGCATCTCACAGCCGGACCGTCTGGTTGAACGCTGAGCTAGATGGGAAGGCTTCCCACGGGACGAGAGGGTCATCTCAGAGGGCAAGCATGAAGTTAATGGAAGGTATGGTGCACATGAAATCCTTTGCACTGTCATTCTCAGTAACAGCACAAAGACTGCAGATGTTTTGGGGCTATTTGCTGAATCTTTGTCTTAAGCCAGATCTTAAGGAAAGCCTGTTTCCAATGTATATGTTAAACTTTAGTTGCAACTTTACTTCTCATAAAAGATTCAATATCTCACAGTTAAGACTTAATTTCTCAGAAATGCAACTTTATAAAAATGTGACTTCATATCTCGCATTTGAAACTTACAGTCATATTAACCTCTGTGTAATTGCAACTTTATATCTAAAACTTGTCTATAAATCTCAAAACGTATCTATATATCTCACAATATGACATACTTGCAACTTTATATCTCAAAATGTGTCTGTAAAGACATTGCAATGTGACTTTCTCAAAATTGCAAATTTATCAAAATGTGACCATATTTTACAATTTGGACTTTGTTTCTCATAATTTCAATTTTATATATCAAATGTACTTTTTTCATACATCTTGCAGCTGTGATTATTTTTCCTCATTATTTCGACTTTATATCTTATGATTGTGATTTTGTGTCTTGTAATTGCAACTTTATATCTTAATATGTAAGAACTTTAAATCTTAAAATGAGAATTTAAATCTTAAATATGGCTTTGTTTCTCATTTCCCACTAATGTTTTATAGCAGAACATACCTTACTTCTTTCATTTGTAACTTTTTTTCTCAAATTTAGACTTTATATCTTGTAGTTGTAGTTATATCTCACAGTTATGACTTTGTTTCTCATACAGTAATTGCAACTTCATTAAAATGTGACTTGTTACATGTGACTATCAATGAAACTTTGTATCTCAAAATGTGTCTACATACACTGCCCTCCAAAAGTTTGGAAACACCCCTGGCGTGTGGTTTTGGATATTGTGGATATTTTGATTAATCGAAAATGTACGTTTTTTCTATGTATAAACTGTTTATGTAATAAAATATGTTTTCGTAGTTTGTGTTGTCCCTTATCAGTGCAAAATTATCACAAATAAAAAAGGATTCATGCCAATACTGTCCAAAACCCCACTTTTCTAGGGTGTTTCCAAACTTTTGGAGGGAGTACCTTGCACTGTAATTACACCTCAGGATTGTGAGTTTGTTTCTCATAATTGCAATTTTATATATCAGATGCACTTTTCTATATATCAAATATGTTGCAACTGTGACTTTTTCCTCTCATATTTTCGACTTTATATCTTACAATTGTGACTTTGTGTCTCATAATTACAACTTTATACCAAAATATGTCTGCTTATCTTAAAATTAAAATTTATGTCTCACTAATGTGGTTTTGTTTCTCATTTCTCACTAATTTTTATAACAAAATGTAGCTTGCATTTGTAACTGTTTTCTTAAATGTAAACTTTATATCTCACAATTGCAGCCATATCTCAGTTATGACTTTTTCCACATACAGTAATTGCAACTTTATTACATTGTGGCTTCTTACATTTGTGACTATCATAAATGCAAATTTGAATCTCAAAATGTGTCTTGCAATGTGATTATATCTCATCTGCAATTGTATATAGCAAAATGTACTTTATAGCTGGCATTTGTAACTTTGTTTCTCATAATTTATATTAAAATGTACTTTATATCTAGAATCTGTAAACTGCAACAGCTTTTTTTGCAGTGTGACTCCCACTGCGCATACATATATATATATATATATATATATACATATACATACATACATATATATATATATATATATGTGTGTGTGTGTGTGTGTGTGTGTGTGTTAGGGCTGTCAGTTTAATGTGTTAATTAATTAGTTATGAAAATGCAATTAAAATATTTTAACACAGTGGTCCCGCCCCCAGACCTGTACTAGATATTGGTGCAAAAACATGCCCCTCCATGGGTTTTGTCTCATATTTATATATATTACATATCACACGGGCAGCAAGATCAATATGACACGAGTGCTGATTTTGTCCCGATCTGTCACGAGCTTAAATGTGATTTTACACAATAGTTTAGTAAATAAGAAGTTGATATTGTGTTCTATTTTAAACACTGTATTTTGTGTTTTTGCTCAATTTTGCAGAGAACATATCTGAAGCCATAGTAGAACTGTTGCACATCTCCGAGCAACACAGCAGTGTTTAGTTTCTGAATGAATCCCGGTTTTGAACGAATCGTGTGAATCAACGATTCAAAGGCCCATTCATAAAGAGAGCCATTTACTTAATTCCTGAATGAATCAGCCGTTTAAACGAATCGAATGGAATGAGTGAATGACTCATAAAGACATTTTCCACCACCTATTTAGAGTATCATTTCATAAAAAATAAAATAAAATAATAACAATAACAACAAAAGATAGTTCACCCTCCCAAAAATAATAATTCTGTTATCATTTACTCATCCTCATGACGTTTCAAACCTTTCTTTTGTGAAACATAAAAGAACGTATTTTGAAGACTGTAACAAAGCTGTTTTGGTTACCATGACTTTCATTACATAAACAAAAAATACTGAGATGTTTCTCAAATTATCTTCTTTTATGTTCCATAGTTTACATTAGGCCGTTGCAGCCTAAAAGTTTATGTGTATATTTCTACTTGATACTTTCTTATTTAACACAAAAATAGCTTTAAAAAATCTTTTGTGTGTATTTTCACAGTCAAAATTACTTTGTAGATAAATAGATGTATTTATATATGTTGAAATTGTGACTTTTTTCCTCGTAATTTTAATATTATATCTCACTAAGATACTAAGTAGTCTAACCCACCCATTATTTTTTTTCCTGCACCGTGTGAATTTAAGTGACATTAAATTATACATAATAGGCTTTCACATGTGGTATGTTATAAGCCAGTGTTATATTTACACTTTGTGTGTGAGCGTATCTAGATATACTGGGTAGTATGTCACATGACTCTCATAGAGATACTAACCCCGATAATCGCCTTGTTGTTTTACAATTCCTGTAATCGTCTCAGCCAAGCAACCTGGCATATTGTGTTCTGCATATCTCACACAAAGCCTGACTCCTTTTCCACACTGTTTCAGGCTTTTGACAGCTTTGTCTGCAATAACAGGTGTCTCCTTATTCTACCACATGCATCCCTGAGTCCTCACTACCGATGGCACCAAAAAAAAACAAAAAAAAAAAACAGCTCAAATCAGGCAGATGTTGGCTCAGTTTTGGTTTTCAGGGCCTCCCTTTTCAGTTTCAGCCCTCTCCCGCCTGTTTTCCCCCCTCGCACCCCCCTCTGGAGCACGGTATCGGCGAGGAGCCGCGACAGGAGAATCAGAGAGGGCCATCTGATCTAACTGACAGGTCCCTGGCAGATGTTTGCAGCTTTGTTGACATTTTCCAGCAAGCCCACTGAGCATCTACGGCACGTCCTCATCTTGCAAACCTAAAGCCTAGTTACTCTGAGGAATACGCGGACCTCACTTTCATTCATTTATACGGGTTATTTATTTACAGATCTTTGTAACAGCCATTTGTGTTCTAAAAATCACATTTCCTCTTACATAATTTCATTTCTGACATGACGTACCTTGCATTTGTGTTGAAAAATCATGGCGGTGAATGCCAAGTCAGAACTTAATTAAATCAGACAGATGATTTCATGCATCAAGATTAAACCTAGGCTGGGAATTGCTCCAAGCTCTTTTAATACAGAATTTCCTTTCTTTCCCTTCCACAGAGATTGCAAATTGCAAGTGGACAGGTATCTCCGACCTCCTTAATCCCACCGAGCCGTCCCCCCATGTCACCTGGGCTCCATTGCCAAATTGGTTTGAACTCCTCCGATTTTACAGCGCACGTCCAGATGTCAGTAAGGCTGTGAGATCTGTCGAGGAGCTGTCAGGGCGAGTTTAGGCCCCTGCCCTCGCTCTGGACATGGCCCTTACAGGTCTCGGATCAGGGCGGAGTAAGAGGGGACTCGTGCTCCCCGCTCTCCTCGAACTGTCAGCCATGTTTAGCACCTCTGCGTGTGACAGAGTTAAGATGGAGAGAACCACTTTCAACTCTTCCCACTAGATCAGTCAGGGAACGGGTGAGGGTCGAATGCAAGCGTTTAGAAATGCACGTATGTCAATTCATTTTTCAAAAGTTTGAGGTGGGTAGGATTTGAGTGGGTGGGTTTCTGAAAGAAGTCTCTTTTGCTCAGCAAGGCTGCATTTATTTGATCAACGATACAGGAAAAACTGTAATATTTTAGTGTAGATGTGCCCAAATCCAAAAACATTGTTCAGAAAGGAAATGACATGTGGAATAAATATGAGTACTTACCACACAATTTACAAGATCCACAATTTGCTCAGGTTCTGCAAATGATTTGCCACCGTCCTATTAGTCATCCTTAATATGGAAGCCTATTTCCGCCACTGAATAAAAAAAAGGGTTATTGCAACTTTTTTATTTCACAAAAAAATACAAACTCACAATTCTTTTTTCCTCAGAATTTGTGGATAACTCGAAATTGCGTGATATAAACTCGCAATTCTGGCCTTTTTCTTAGAATTGCGTGATATAAGTGATAGAACTCACAATTGCAAGAAAGAAAGTCAGAATTGCAAGATAAAAACGTGCAATTCGCAGCTGCAAGTTTTTATCTCGTAATTCTGACTTTTTTCCGCAATTCCTAGTTTATATCTTGCAATTCCGATTTTTTTTCCCTCAGACTTCTGAGATATAAACTCACAACTGCGTGTTATACAGTTTAATTTTGAGGGGGAAAAAAGACAGAGATGTTCTTAGAATTGCAAGTTTATATCTCACAATTCAGATTTTTTTCTAAGAATTGTGATATAAACTGAGATATAAACTGAGATATATAAATTGAGATATAAACTCATAATTGCAAGTTACAAAGTCAGAATTGTGTGGTATGAACTCGCAATTCTAGCTTTTTCTCAGCACTGTGAGATAAAAACTCATAATTCTGACATTTTTTCTTGCATTTGCAAATTTTTGTCTCGTAATTCTGACTTTTTAGTGCAATTCCTAGTTTATATCTTGCAATTGTGACTTTTTTTCCTCAGAATTGTGAGATATAAACTTGCAACTACGAGTTATAAAGTCTAATTTTGAGGGGGGGAAGGCTGAGGTCTTCTCAGAATTGGGAGTTTAAATCTCAAAATTTCGTTTTTTTTATGAGAATTGCGAGATATAAACTCGTAATTGCAAGTTACAAAGTTAGAATTGTGTGAAACAAACTCTCAATTTTGGCTTTTTTTCCTCAGAACTATGTGATATAAACTCGTAAAAACTTGTAACTTGTAAAAAAAAATAAAATAAAATAATTCAGAATTGCAAAATATAAACTAGCAAGTTGATATCTCAAAATTCTGACTTTTTTTGTTCTCTAAATTGTGAGATATGAACTTGCAATTCACAATTCTGACTTTTTTTTTCTTGCAGTTGCAAGTTTTTATCTCGTAATTCTGACTTTTTCTCGCAATTCCTAGTTTATATCTTGCAATTCTGACTTTTTTTCCCTAGAATTATGAGACATAAACTATAATCTAATCTCTAGTCTAACTTTGAGGTGGGGAAACATGAAGATGTTCTCAGAATTGCGTGTTTATCTCTCACAATTCTGACTTAACTCACAATTGCATGTTATAAAGTCAGAATTGCAGATATAAACTCACAATTCTAAGGAAAAAGTTAGAATTGTGAAATAAAAAGTCGCAATTACCTTTTTCATTTTTTATTCAGTGTGGAAACGGGCTTCCATACTTTACTCTGTTTATGCGGTAAATGAAATTTTATGTACTGTAATGTAACAAGATACCACTAACAAACAGCTAACCATGCCACTTAAGTGGCTCCAATGAACACATTATTCATTTCCATGCCTTTCCGAATATGGATACACTATTGTGCACGTCCCTAATTACAATGACTGATGATTTAATGCATCCTTGCTGAAAAAAGTATTAGTTTCTTTCAAAAAAAAGTTTGACAGTAAACTTTTAAAAGGTAGCATAGATAAAAAGATTTTCTTTTTAGCCTAAATATGGCCCCAAAAAGGAATATTACATGCCAAAAACACATCTATCATTTATTCTTCCTGATTTATAATTTATTAATTTATTAATGCTATGATTTATAGTTCTATAAAATGAATATTAAGCCATAATTCACCAAAAATCTTCCTGCCCGCCACTACTTTAATGCCATTCACACTTGAGTTTACAAAATGTAAATAATATACTTTAAAATTGTAATTAAAAATATCAAATTAGACACACTATTGCAGGTTTGACATTGCTGACACCAAACAACATTGGTTTTTGCTCATGTAAACAACTATGGACAAGAAGCTTGGACCATCTCCAGGTTTGAAACAAGCTTGCGGTGAAGTAAATGATGTCAAAAGTTTCATTTTGTGGTTGTGTATCTCTTTTCTAGGATTTTACGGTTGTGTAGTTACAGTAGAGCTGTCATCGCTGTCTTTTTTTGTATGCGTATGTTCTCCACAAAACCAGCAAGTGTTCGGCGGGGTCAAGGAGCTTCTGTTAACACTTTTCAAACAGCATGTCCCAAGCCCTAATCTATTCTCCTGCTGTAATTTATATTTTAAAACCTGCCCTTATTTTTTATTTCACTAAGCCAACACATTTTTATCTTTCGCACTGCAGTTTGACAGCCACTGACAAGTGAAGTGAAAAACCCTCTCATGCAACCTGCCCTCACGAAACCCGGGAAGGTGAAATCAATACGGTTTGTATTTTAAAAAGGCACTGATACGTGAGTATGACTCAAAATTACTACCTTAGACTGACATGCAGAAGTTATGAAGATAAAAAGTGACTCAAAGCAGGGACAAAAGACGATTTGGCGGAGAGAATTGATATAGACACTGATATGCTGAAAGCGCAGCGCAAACGGTAATTGACAAGAGTATCAGAAACACAATGGAAAAAAAATAAGAGTGCGACGAAACAAAATGCCATTTCTGGTGAAATGGTGTTGGTGAAGGTTGACTGAACTTCAGGTTTCAGGTGACCCATTCACACTTGCTTTACTTCCCCTCTCTTTTTCACAGTTCTTTTTTCTTCTCCATTACTCGGACGCTGAATGATGGTGATTTGGTTGAGGCCCAGTGAGTGTCTGAGGAAAATTGGTTGGTTGATAAAAACGATGCTATCAAAGAGGGCTACTTTCTCATTTACATTTAGATGAGTATTGATTATTTATTTACTCAGTGGAGTGGGATTCTTTTCCAATCTTATCTCTCTCTCGTCTTGTGCTTGTCACCTGGTAGAGGGGGGGGGGAGAGAAAGCGTTCGAGAGATAGAGTTCTTGACACCACTCGAGGATAACAGCATTTTGCTGCACAGATAAAAGTTAGAAGGGTGCTCTCCCTTTGTCTCCTTTTTCTTTCTACTCGTTTCTCTTCTTCCACACCAATTTTGACAGAAGAAGAAAGTTCGCAGAATTAAAACTGATGGCGCTGGATGAAAGGGTATAGGTGGCAAGCTCTCAGTTTGCTATGGTACAGAGTGCAATTTGACATACAGTAATGGTTGGAGGATTTCAGCAAGCGGTGTGGTTATTTTTTTTTTATTTATTTATTGTCAATATATTGACGTATCTTATGTATTTGACCGAATCTAAACTTATATCAAGTGTATTTTTATTTATTTATTTTTCCTGATCGAGTTTCATTTCTTTCTTCAGACAGGTACTTATAAGTTGCAATGATTAACTGAAAAAAATTTGAATTAATTATCATGCCTAAAACTTGTGTACTGTAGGGGAGACTGGGGAAAGATGTCACATTATTTTTTGCCCAAGTAAATATTTCTTAGTTTAGTTTTAAGAGGAAAGATGTCACATTACTTTTTGCCCAAGTAAATATTTCTTAGTTTATTTTTAAAGTAGAAGTTTATTTGTAAAGTAACATACCTTAAAGTCTTGGCTACAAAAAAACGATTGGACTTTCAGATATTAACACCTAGAGTATAAAATAAAATAAAATAAAATAAAAAATAATTGAACAATGTTGTGCTGTTGTGACAGCGTGCCCCAAGGTGATACAATGGAACATGCTATTAAAGGCTTTACAGCCTAAAAATATAAAATAAAATAAAATAAAATAAAATGAGAAAATATTACAGGTACCTTACAAATATATATATATATATATATATATATATATAACTTTATAAAATTAAAATTCCATTTTAATTAATTATATGGAGTAATAAACAACATTTAAACAAGAGCTTCACAATTCTGGATAAATTGAGAATCCAAGTTATTTTATTAATAAATTGGAGACCATGCATGATTCTCTCACGATTCCGGAGACAAAAGATTAAAAAACTAAACAAAATAACACAATTTACTAGTGGTTCTGACAAACTGTTCATTGTTTAAGTCTTTTAAAAAATAGATTCATTTTAACTAAATAATAAAATAAAATAAAATAAAATAAAAACATTCAATGAAGGAGTCAGTGTCTCACTTCATTAAGACTTGTTTGACTATTGAAATCTGAATGAATGATTCAATGACATACTTTTTTTAAACGGGCAGTTGTCACCACCTCCTGGCGGAAGAGGATAAGCGTTACAATACATACAAGTGTTAAGATACTTTCGTTTTGATCGCTACTGTAGACAATAATTGTTTATACCCAAACTATAAACTTTTATCCCAGTACTTCTATTATTTAAATGTCTGTAAGAAATAATAATGTGGTTGAAAAGCGTTTGTGTTGCTCTTTCTGCGTTCACATTTACCCTGACCCTCTGATTCATTAACATGGGCAGCGACAAAACGTGCTTCTCACGCTGCACTGACACTCGCGATGTGAAACAGTCCTAATAGACATAGCTAAATCGTTGCCATTTATGAATAAGATGGCGTGGGGGTTTTAATCGGGATCTCCATATTTTAAGGATTAATCGTGCAGCTTTAATGTAAACACTGCAAAATGTTTTGCGAGGATATTGTCACAAGATCTCGCGAGATGTATATTCATACAGCATCTGAAAGCTGATAAATAAGCTTTCCATTGATGTATGGTTTGTTAGGATAGGACAATATTTGGCTGAGATATAACTATTTGAAAATCTGGAATCTGAGGGTGCAAAAGAATCAAAACATTGAGAAAATCACCTGTTGTCCAAATGAAGTTCTTAGCAATGCACGTAACTAATCAAAAATAAAGTTTTGATATATTTACGGTAAATTTACAAAATGTCTTCATGGAACATGTCTTTACTCAATATCCTAATGATTTTTAGCATGAAAGAAAAATCAATCATTTTGACCCATACAATGTATTATTGTTGCCTATTGCTACAAATATGCCCATGCTACTTAAGGTCCGGGCTCACATTTAAGCACGGTGGACAACTAGCCCAAAAAACTAAATACATTTCATGTGACAACTTGCCCCGGTCTACCCTATACTCGCAAGACACTTTGGATATTGCTGACTGTACTGTACCTGTATGTTTCCTCATTGTATGGATGGTGCGTGAAGTGACTGGGTTCAGTGGAGACAGCAGCAGGATGGGGGTACGCAGCTCTCTGCAGTGCTAGAGGACCCCTGACAGACCCTGCCTCTTCCTCTCAGCGCTGTGATGGAGAGTGAGCCGTCTCCTGAGGTGGCCTCTGTCAGCTCCGCTTTGCTTCAAAAGTAAGTTAGGTAGCACAGTCGCTGCGGCCTGCGTCAGCCACCCATCTCCCTGTCCTCTCCCCCTGGGCGACGCTAGGCATGGGATATCCCTGCTAACACATAGAGACTGGACTTAGATGGTGTCACAGGAAAGAGGTTTATTAGCATAATGTTCTTACACTCTTTCAGTGTAAAATACATTTAGTCATTAAACACATAGATTAATTTCCTCTAAATATAGTAATCTTCCATCTGAATCAACATCTGTTAGTTTATAAGGATGAAGTGGCCCAAAAATAAGTGAGTTTAGATTCAGGTGATTGATTGGCTAGGTGTGACCTCACAATAATTATGACAGCTTACCTCATGTATATTAATTAGGGTGATGCACAAATAATTTAACATTATCTTTTAGAGTTTATAGTGAACAGATAACCTGGTGACCTAACATAACTTGATAACAATCACAACAAACATGCAGCATTAAAAATAAACTCTAGCACCACATTGTTATATATAGCTTCATTACTGCCACATTTCATAAAGCTACTTCAAAATTGACAAGTATGTACAATACAATGTTTCGTGAGATCATAATAATCACAAATACGCACAGGCCATTTTGTTTCTATTATTTGATGCACCGCTTCTTCACTGTTCGAAAATATTACATTTGGTCTTGAAAGTATGTGCTGATTAGCACATGATACTTTTTTATTTAAAACATTTAATATATTTAAATATATATTTGGTGCTGAAGAAAACTGTCATTATTTTTATTATTATTAATTCATATATATATATATATATATATATATAATATAATATAATATAATAATAATAAAGCACCAAATCAACAATGGAATAAATTAAATTAAATTAAATTAAATTACATACATATTTCTGTAAGCCATATTTGTGATAAAATAAATGCAGCATTGGTGAACATTTTTTTCTTATTGTCTCTTATATCTTATTGTCTTCAATCTTACTGTCTTTAAACATGTTGCATCTTTGAAATCATGTTGAATGGACTACAATAAAATTCTCGCCATCCATAAGAATAAGAAAATCTGCTAAGTAAAATCTTAAAATGGTTCATTGATGTCAATAACAGGTGAGCTATACATAATGTTGCTTGACTTCCTAAATGGCATGCTGGATTGTTCTTTCTTTCTTTTGTAACTCAGTTACAAATGACTTCTTTAAACAGATTACAATGAGTCAAAATCAGGGCTAGACAAATACGTGTTGTCCAATACTTACCACACCACCACTAAAACAAACATCTGTCTGACTTACCAGACCTAAATGTCACTAAATGGATGTAAAGATGCATTTGGCAAAGCGCTCAGGGTGATTAACTCTGTGGGCCTAAAATGGGCACTGACTAGCAGAGACTTCCATCGCTACTCAAGAATGGGCATCCATTTTTCTTTGTTAGTCAGTCAGTCATTAGCCTAGTTACACATCTGGATCCCAATAGCACTTTAAGAATATGGACTGCTCTGACGAGGAGGAAAAAAAAAGCTAATTAGCCAAACTGGAGAGGAACATCTTGTTTTCCTAGCCCCCCTAATGGATTAGACCAAGGTCTTTTGAAATGCAAACTTATCAAGGAGACACAGTTAGAGGATCTGTCCCCTTTGGAGTTGCAAGTCCCTGTCTACCGTCTGTCCTCTGAGTTAATGAGTAAACATTAGGATTGGCTTTACTCTATCACTTGCTACACAGCTAAACCCGAGTAAAGGGTAACTGTGTTAAGATTCTGTGTTTGATTTAACCGCTCAGTCTCAAAGCCAAAATGTATTTAGTTTCACCTTATAACTGACTGTCTTTACCGTTATATTTGAAAAGAGGTGCTTTCAATGCACTTTGTTGAAAATGCCCTTGGGGACCGAGGCCTTTCCTCTGTTAGTGCCAAAGATGGCAAAGGCTCTCCTGACATTTTGAGAACCGTTTCTAAAAGGGTAAACATTGCCCTGAGTTTTTGCCCTTCATTGGATGACAGCTTTATTATATATTTCAAACATTTCTCCATCAATGATATCAAAATGAAATCGTTATGAACCCAGCTAACAAAAATAAGAAAGTTCAGCTAACGCCCTGTTTACACTAGTGCATTTTCATTTTAAAACGCATAACTTTTCCTACGGTTATGCCTGTCATTTACACTACTCCAGTGTTTTCGACCCTTGAAAACGGAGACTTTCGAAAATGCTGCAGATTCCGTTTTAGTTTAGTTTAGTTTAGTTAGGCCCTGTCCTCATCCTTGTCTACATTAGCGTTTTTACTGCTTTTCAGAAACAATCTCCATCTACATTACACAACCGAAAACGCATGTCACATGACCATTCATTCATGCAACCATAGATACGTATAGACCAATTATCTGTTTGTAAACATTCGGGATGCGAACGCAGCATGGTTGCAGAAAACCCGGAGAGATCGCCTTTACAGCTAGAGAATTACAAGGATATGGCACAAAATACTTAGATTTAAAAAGAGAATAGATTATATTGATTAGATGTCATTTTCAAAATGTTATTCACATATTACAAGAGCTTGTCACCCAGCGATAAGCACTGTTATTCAACGAAACTGACGTTAGTGGGATAATCTTACAGATCCGAAACAGGGATGATGTTTTTTATGGGCGGTTCAAGTGGCAGTCTATGGAGCCATGGAATAAAAGAATAAAAAAGGTAAATCGGATTTTCTATTTCAAAATTCTGACTTTATTTTCGCAATTCTAAGATTATATCCCACAACTCTAGAGGAAAAGCAACTCGTCATTCTCTCTTTTCCCCTCGGCTCAGAGTTTATATCCCACACTACTGCTTTTTTCCCCTCAGAATTAACAAACTCACTAGTTTTGTTAAATCGAGTCATAAAGTCCAAATTAGGAGATATAAACTTGCATTTGTGAGAAACAAAAATCAGAATTCTGAGATAAAATAAAAAAAAAAAAAACATTATGTTAAAAAGTTAATAGTAATAGGTTTAAATAATATTTCATGCTGTAACTGTAGGGCTAATACAGTACATCCCCTATGAACAGCATATGTGAATATTATGTAGACCTATTGTTTAAATCAAATTTACGCTTTAAAAGTAGAGTAATCATAGCAGTTTTCATCCATAGTATGTCCGTTTAAACGTCTGCGTTTCGCTTCAAATGGCGTCTTTGACTGCAGTATTGTATAAAAATTATTTGCATTCTGATTTTGACATCAAAAGGCACAAAAATTTTTTTTTTTCTCTTATTCCACAGAGTTTACCCATTTACCTCCACTTGCTACCAGTGTTTTTCTGCAACCACTATGCACACGCAGCTGCAAATGACGTCACTGTGACCTCTACTCGAAATTGGTCTATCCACAAATTTCCTACGCCCCATGAGGCCTTGCGTCAAAAGTGGGAGCGTCTTCCGGTTCAAAGTAAACAAGCGGGACGTGACACTCATTCATTCAAGCACCGAGACTTTCCTCTGACTGTTTCGGGAAAAGATTCAAAGCTTCGAGATTGTCGAAAACAGCGTGATCTGGTGGTTAGTAAAAAATGAAGCAGCCAAAACACTAAAGCTCCGTCGGAATAAGCATTCGCCACAATTTCCATAGATCGATCCATGTTATATGCACAAATAAAAGCCTAACCGTGTGTGTGTGTTTGTTTGTTGATTTTCTGACTCTGATAAATTAATTTACCCATTGAATATAGTGCCATTAAATGTCAGTACAAACATCAATAAGATTTAATAGAAGAATAATGTACACATATATTAATTGCATATATATGGCATATATTTAATTTTCCTGAAATAATTTGTATTATTCATATTACTCGTATGACTGGGTATTTAATAATGTAATTATTAAATAGGTCCCAATGAAAATGTACTCGCAAAGTCAGATCTGGGGGTTGAATATTAGGACAGGCAAAGTGAATCGCGCACATGACTGGACAGAAAGTGAGGCTTTTACGAAAAGGATTTCTACGTTAACAAGCCTCGAATCGAGGCTTCATCTGGCATGCCCTTTAAAACAAACTCTGATGTCTCAGTTCAAATGTCACTTCACTAGTTGACAGTCATTGTTGTGCATATAAAAAGGTAATGGCATCTCTCATAAAGGTGTGCATCTTTACAAAGTAAACAATGGTCTAAGAAACACTTAGGCTCTTCGCTAATTAGCACACAAATACCACTGGTATACTACGTCCGCCGCCTCACCGGAAGTTGTACCAACGTTCTTTTTTAGAGTAGCGCCCCCCGGAAACTTGTGGATAGGTAGATGCTCTTTTATTTAGATGGTGGACATATCTACGTGCCTGAAGTGGTTGAATGGGGAATCTACCTATACATATCTACTGATACAACAATGAGCATGATGTTATTGTTTACACAATCATCAAGGATACGCAGAGCCAATGCGGGTAGCCGTGCCATCGTTTTCAAAAGTCTCCATTTTGGTCTGTTTACACTGAAGAGCAACCCCAGAGTTTTCAAACTAAAAAGGAGTCCACAGCGTTTTTGAAAATCTCGAAAATGCCAGAGTGTAAACGATAGTAAAAGTAGCAAAAGTTATGCATTTTAAAACTAAACACGCACTAGTGTAAACATAGCTTTAGTGTAAATGGTGATCTTTTACAACCGCATTGGGGATCGTTTGAAGCTGCATTTAAACTGCATTTTGTAAGTTCAAAATCGTGGCACCATTTCAGTCCATTATAGACTATTTTGCTAGATGTAAACAACACTGGTCCAGAAGCACTTCCTGTTTTTTTTTCCACATATACAAATACATCTTAAAGGTGCTTATGTAACATTTTCATCCAGTCAAATGTTATGTTGGTTGTATTTTTTTTGTGATGTTTGTGTAAAGTAAAAAAAAAAAACAGGAAGTGTATCGGGACCAGTATGTTTACATCTAGCGAAATGGTCTATATGGAGAAAAATGTTTTCCTCAAAAAACAATTTCTTTACGACTGAACAAAGAAAGATCTTGGATGACAAGAGGGTGAGTACATTATATGTGAATCTTTGTTTTGAAAGTGGACTTCTCCTTTAAGTCGAACACACCTATTGTTTACACGGTCGTCAAAGATACGCAGAGCGAATGTGGGCTGCTGCACCATCGTTTTCAAAAGTCTCTTTTGGTCCAATTACAATAAAATACAACACCAAAGTTTTCAAAACGGGGTCTGCAGGGTAACCGAATCAAAAATTATGCGTTTTAAAACGAAAACGCACTAGTGTAAACGTAGCCTTGTTTTTTTGGTTATGTAGGGCCCTATAATTTCCGCGACGCGGAAAACGCGGACGGAATCATGAACTCCAGACATAAAAACAGATTTTACAGTATAATGCAGAATGTCGCAGAATTTGCTAAATTTTCGATGGATAAATCAAAAGCAGGTAAGTACAGTTAAATCAAAACGCGATATGGACTAGTGTCTGTGATTATTAAGCCGCAAAACACTATTTAAATGTGAATCCTACATGTTCAACGTGTCTCTTTGTGAATAACTGGCGCAGACGTTTTGTTTACAAAACATACTGAAGCACGCGTGATGCTTGCGGTGTTTTCAGCCTCTGCCGCACA
This sequence comes from Labeo catla, assembly GCA_012976165.1. Lineage (NCBI taxonomy): Eukaryota > Metazoa > Chordata > Actinopteri > Cypriniformes > Cyprinidae > Labeo > Labeo catla. The sequence continues at coordinate 482,919 of VONZ01000234.1, forward strand.
TGAACACACGAACAATCTCTAGAACTGAAATTCACTTCATGAGCATTTTACCATTTCTTGTGAGAAGAAACCGTCACATCATGCACAAACAGAAACTTAAAGGTCTTCACAGCAACCCGTCAAAATAAAAGTTGGGATTAACTGGGAACTCTACTACTACTAATTAAGTTATTATTAAACATTATTTTTAAGATATATTAACCAGATAAATAGAAAATAAACAGATAAATAGAAAAATATTTATCAGAATGTATTTAGCAGGAAAATGCAAATACACAAGCAATTCTGAAAAAAGTAGATATGCTTTTAATAATTACGATTTCATAAAACCATTAAAATTAAACCCAGAAAATTAATGGCAAACAGAATTTGGTAAAAAATAAATAAATAAATAAATAAATAAAACTGAATCTGAGCGGGAAAAAATAAAACATATTTCATAGGGCATCAAGAACGTAATTTTTGTTAAACTTTTAATAAATAGCTGTTAAATTGTGTACAAAAAATGTAAACAGAAAAAACAGAAACCAGAAAAACTGAAACAGAAAAAAAAAAAACTTCAAAAAACAAATTTCATAGGGCCCTAGTTATGTGAACATTAAGAAAACATTCTATTTTCTCATTTTTCAGACATTATGAAAATGTTACGTTTGATCGTTCTTTGAACATTCTGAAACAAGTAGCATTTAAAAAATTAACATCCAATTGACCCTTCGCAAAGTTAATCTACACTCCTGTCTGATTTGTTTGGAAGGGTCAACTAAAACGTAAAAAGTTCCATTAACAATGTACAAGTAATTTTTTTTTGCTTACGCTTTTAGAACATTTTTAAAGATCAGATAACTTTAAACATTCTATTAATATTACTGAAAGAATTTTAGTAGAACCTCGCAGAAACGTTCTGAGAACATTCCTTGTTAGCTGGAGTATCACTTAGTATTTTTATTCTTCCCTTTCAAATCTCTTAACTTCAAACTGAGAGATCTGGTTGTGATAGAAAACTATATCTAATTCACTTCCGAATGCAATCTTTTCTGTCCTAGTCTAAAGCAAAAACAAAAACAGCATGAAAGGGAAACTAATCTGATCTTCTTTCCTTTTATTGTATAAGTTTCATTTCATTTCAATGCATCTCTTCCTAGAGACTACTACACATCTGGGTATCTCTTAGATAGAGGTCACCTGTCCAACGCGGAAAAAAAAAAAAGAGTTAGCTGCTAGTGTTGGGCTGTGTGGAAAGGACTGTGAATCTAATTGGACTTCAGTTAGGGCTTTCTAAATCCAGCTCTTTGGCATGACCTTGGAATAATGGCAGCACTAGATGAATAGAGAGGCAGAGGGGTTCATAAACAGCTGAATCTGGTCTTTTGTGTGGGCTGATCTGCAGAGGAAAGACAGACAGGGCTGGGATTGTTCGCCAGACGGGAGAGCCGGGTTCACTATGCCCTTTGTCATGAAAAGTGTGGCATGACCTCAGGAGTTGTGTGCTCACAAAAACACACACAAACACACGAATAAATCGTTTCTGTTTGTTTGTTTTGTTTTGTTTTTCCTAAAATCACAATACATTTTTAACTTCTAACTTTTCTTGGTGTTCTGCTCTGCAGTAAATCATATGAAATGTTAATTCAAAATATTTCATATTGTAAAAATTATTCATGAAAAATAAAGGTTTTACCTGCTGAGCCACAAAAGATTAGATAGACAGACAGACAGACCGACAGACAGACAGACAGATAGATAGATCGTTTTTTAATAATAAATAAATAATTTTTAATAAATAAAAAAATTTAAATATATAAATTTGATTGCTTATGGTTTTCTGTTCTGCTATAGAACTAATTAAAATGTATTTAACATATTACCTTTTTAAAAAAATGTTTTACCCCAGAAAATATAAAACATAATGTAAAAAAAAAAAAAAAAAAGTATTGTTTTATTTATTTATTTATTTATTCATGTAATTTGCTGCGTTAATGGTTGAAATATATATAAATTGTTTCCTGGTCTGCTCTAGAACCAATTAAAATGATTTTTAAATAAATATAAATTTAAAGTATTTTTTTTTGTAAGGTTTGTAGTTGTTCATCCACAGAATGTATTTAAAAATTTACTTAAAGACATTTAAATACATTTGATTGTTATTTGTCCTGTTCTGCCATATGCATTTAATATATTAAATACATTTTTAAAATAAAAACCTGTTTTTGTTGTTGTTGTTTTTTAACCAAAGATATCCAAAAAAGTAAATCAAATAAATAATTATTAAAAAATAATAATATAAACAAAATTAGTTTTTTTTTTTTTAAAAGTCTTTGTTTTTTAAAAAAAACACAAGTATATTTGCAAGAGCATTTACCCTATGTGGGCCCCTCCCCTTGCCGTCCCCTGGTGCAGTTGTTGTGTGGAACGGTGAGCCTAGCGGGGTGTAAACAAACACAGTCTCCCTCAATGTCCTGACAAGGTAGGACCCCGGCCTGCTCTTGACCCCACATTAAATCCTCATTATGCCTAATGCAATCTGAGCCCGGCTCCTGTGCCACAAAAGAAAGATCAATTAACATGATTAGTGGCACAAACACCGAGACTTACTGGCCCATCAAATCTAAATTTGCTTTGTGTCGTTCTATTGTTTCATTTTTTTGCATTCACTTAGACATAAAGAGTCGTCTTCAGCTGTTTTCATTGTTTTACTTGACCAGGTGCATTTCTTTTTCTTTTTCTTTTTTTTTGGCACGCATAATCAATACATTAAAACTCACGGAGCACATCTGTACATGACACGCAGGGCTAATACATCACTGCACATCTAAAAGTGTGGCCATGGATATAAAGCCCCTGTTGCAGTGGCTGGCTGATTCATGGCGTCGAGTCCTCATTAAGTGTTGGTTGTGTTTTCTACCAGGTTTGATTCGGTTTTTAATTAATTTTCCGAGATGGCTCTCGGAGCTCCGTTGTCATATTAAAGTCCTGTGAGCTCTAGACCTGTCAGAGGGGAAGAAACGGTTATGGCTCATCCTGAGATTAATATCTCATCACTGGTGATGTATTACCTTGATAAACTGCGGCACGAGGTTCACTAATCAACATTTTAAAAATATTATGCATTTCCGCAGTTTGCTCCTGTGTGATAGATGAACATTTGAGTGGACAGTGAACAGTCAACAAGCTGCACTACCTGCACTACATCTCCAGGATTCAATTATTGCCAGTTATTTTTTTCAAAATTTTATATATTTTTTCCAGCAAATATGGGGAAATCTCACATTTATCACCCGGAGGGATCAAAATATTTTATCATTTGTGTAAAAAAGATGTCTGCAAATGTTTGTCTCATATTTTAACTGCGTGAAGTATGTTTTTGGATTTTCCTGATGGGAAAGTAGTTATGTACAGAAATAAAACTATGAATAAATCAGTTGATCCAATTAAGTCTTTTTCTAAACTATAATTAGGAATAACTTCTGATGAATTATACTGCAGCAAAAAAATATTTTAGGTAACTTTCAATCAGTGTCGGGTAAGTTACTCTAAAAAAGTAATTACTTACTACCTAATAATTGCATCTTTAACAATGTAATTAGATTACTATACTAATTACTCTCTCTAAAACATTGCATTAGTTACTTTCTAAATTATGTATCGCCCTCAACCAGTTAAACAATACAAGAACAGACATGAAACTGCTCTTTTAATTCTTTCTAATAAATAATAAAAAAATAATAAATTATTGTTGAACTGACGGTTACATAAAAAGGAACCCCAGGTATTAAGATTGTTATGTCTCTTTCTGAAATATGTAGTAGAAAACTCATAAAAGATTTACGCTATTTAAAAAATCTGCATCGTTTTACACACATGAAATGGTTGGACTACTGGCGCTACAAATGGTGGACCACTGGAGCTAACTGTTGCTATTTTTACCGCAACACAATTTGGAAAATAAAATACTGATACGATGCCATATTGTGCGGCTTTCGGTTGTAATTTTCAGTCGAAGGGCAACAACAGAAGTGATGCAAGTCTTCAATGCTTTCCTAACGATAAGAAGAGGAGAAAAGAATGGGAAGATGCCTGTGGACGAATGAAACTTCCTAAAGATCCACGTCTTTGTTCTCTTCGCTTTAGCCCTGATGCCTTTGAGGCTTTTAGTAGACCACAGCTACTGAAAGATATTACAAACGGCAGAGACAAGAAACACTAGATGCCATTCTGGCAGGATGTAAACATGCCAACGCTTGTCGTGACACTGCAGCTACTAAAGGAGTTTATCAGTGTGGATTTCACTGGATATCCAGGAGCGTTTAGACTCCATGTGGGGGAAATCAATGGTATGGCATTTGGATTAAGTCTACGCTTATATCCATCATCATCTGTAAGCTCTTTCAGTAGCTGTGCTCATCGTATCAGTATTTTATTTTCAGAGTTGTGTTGCGGTAAAAATAGCAACAGGTAGCTTCAGTAGCTCACGGAGTAGCAACCATTTCACATCATCGAAATAATGGCGTAATATAGTCCAAAATATGTATAAAATGATGTGGATTTTTTAAATAACGTAAATCTTTCAAGGGTTTTCTACTACATTTTTCAGTAAGCACCAACATTTACGTTACATTAAGCAATAAAAGTCTCAAAACCTGGGGTTCCCCTTAAAACACAGATTTCACCTTATATATTAAGTTTTGATGTTAAAAAAGAAATGTTTTATATAGAATTGTTCAAAAGTCTATACAATGTTTTATGCAACTACATCAGAAGTAACTGCAATTAAATTCTACCTGATCTCATAATGAAAACGTACTTGTGGGAATGTTTTCGGGAGACGCATATTACATGTCCATCAGATACTTTTTTTTTTTTCTCAAACTCGCTAAAATACCAGCCTCAGCCCAATCAGAAGTACCGGTACTAACATAGAAACCTACACATCTGAGCCTGATAAAAATGCATTTTTTAAAGAAAGATGTCAGATGGATTTAGCTGGTTTTGCATCTGAACTCTTCATATATATATATATATATATATATATATATATAAAACTTAGGGCTGTCAGTTTAACGTGTTAATTAATTACTTATGAAAAAAATAATGTGATTCAAATATTTTAACACAGTTAACGCACTAGCCCCGCCCCCAGATTTGTATTTGTAGATCTTATATTTAATATAGCTGACTGTTGACAAATATAATGCAGAGCAACAACTGCAGTTATGCCCTAAAGTTCAAGACATTGGTGCAAAAAAAATGCCCCATATGTGTTTTGTCTCATATTTATATATATCACATATCACACGATATCACAGGGGCAAAAAGAGTAATATGAGTGCTGATTTTGTCCCAATCCATCACGTGCCTAAATGTGATCTTATAAAACAGTTCAGTAAATAAGAAGTTGATATTATGTTATTTTAAACACAAAATTATATGTATTTGCTCAATTTTGCAGAGAATATATAGCCAACACAGCGGTGTTTAGTTACTGAATGAATCCACGTTTTGAACGAATCCTGTGAACCAATGATTCAAAGACCCATTCATAAAGAGAGCCATTTACTTAATTCCTGAATGAATCAGCCGTTTGAACAAATCGAATGAATGAATGACTTCTTTTGTGGAACAAAAGAAGGTATTTTGAAGACTGTTGGTAACAAAGCTGTTTGGTTACCATTGACTTTCATTGTATGAACAAAAAATACTGAGATGTTTTTCAGATTATCTCTTTTATGTTCCATGGTTTACATTAGGGCGTTGGAGCCCAAATGTTTGTGTATTACATTTTTATGTTGAATTAAATAAAATATTTCTTTCTAAAGCTACAATTTGTAACATCTGCTTGATACATTCTCAATTGACACAAAAATAGCTTTAAATATACTTTTGTGGGTATTTTCACAGTCAAATTTATTTTGTGATTAATTAGATTACAAAATGTAATCGACTGACAGCCCTGATATATATATATATATATATATATATATATATATATATATTTCCAGATATTTTTACTGAAAAATAAGTCAAGTGGCACTGGAGGTTTGGCCAGCAGGCTAAGTGTTAGTGTGTATATGCATGCGATATTAGCTTCCAGTGAAGTTTGACTTGGTGTATCTGGAAGCTGTCAGATGGGAAAGCTCTAAAAGGTCGGGACAGATCAGAGAAGATAAATGCTGAGTGGGGAGGACAGCTGTTTTGGAGAAGGGGGAACACAAGTGCCTCTCAAAACTGGGGCCAAGGATCATCCCCAACAGCACAGAAGATGCCGGGCCCAGCATGTGTCCTCCAGAAGGACTTGTCCTCCTCTTTGAAGACAGATTAAGCGGGCTAAACACATCTCTCCTGATACATACATATATTTTTAATTATATAAAAATTGTGTACAGTGTTGGGGTTAGGATTAGTTAATAACTACATTGCAGATGAACCAAACATTCACCTGATAATATTCAATGTTTTCTGACACTTTCAAATTGTGGTAGTGGAAGTTAAATCACAGCAGTATTTTCCTTATGTTCTGACATGAAAGAATCCATTCTGACTCTCAACATGCAGCTGCAATCTCTAAATCTCACTCTCTCAAGCAACAGCTAGTTATAATATGTCAGCAGAAATATTACAACCCCATTTGTTTAATGAAACTTGTTAACCGTGGAGCAGGAAACAAATAGAAGGGATTATCAGTTCACTCATTGGAAACATGTCATTTTGTGTTACCCTGAGAAAAACTCAAGGACTAGATCCCATGCCTTTGTCCTCTTAAGAGGGAAGACTGCTAATGGCCTTTGAAGGCAGAGATTGAAAGCAGTCATAAAGACGTGCCCAAATGATGACCGACGGAATATGGTATTGTAATGCTAATAGCATAACTGGATGATATGCCATGTATTCTCCTTACACTGTATGCCACATGAAGGCAGCAGTAGATTGAATTGTATTTGTCTTTTGTTTCTACAACCCTGTTCAGTTAGGGAGCAATCTTAGAGTGTTTTGTACAGACCCTTCCAATGGCAAGAATCTGGTTGTTTTATTTTGATAATCACAATAATGCAAAGGAAAACACAAATCTTTGTCTAAACAAATCTCATTAGTAAGTCACCTTGAATAAAATGATCTGCTGAATGAATAAACACGTCTTTGCTGTGTCGAATGATACTTAACGGAATAGTTCACTCAAAAACTAAAATTTGATGAAAATTTACTCACCCTCAGGCCAGATATAGACAAATTTGTTTCTTCATTGGAACAGATTTGGAAAAATGCAGCATTACATCACTTGCTGGCCTGAGGGTAAGTATTTTATGCAAATTTTCATTTTTGGATAAACTATTCCTTTAAAGTGCTCTGGGTGATTTTGACAGGATTATGACAGTTTAGGCTCACATGATTGAAAATGGACCCCATGTAATTCCTTAAAGGGATAGTTCACCCAAAAATGAAATTTACCCATTGATTTACTTACCCTCAAGCCATCCTAGGCGTATATAACTTTCTTACTTTAGACGAATGCAGTCGGAGTTATATTAAAAATCTCTTATACAAGTTTTATAATGGCAGTAAATGGTGTTGAGATTTTGAAGTTCAATAAAATGCATGCATCCATCATAAAAAGTACTCCACATGGCTCTGTGGGGTAAATAAGGCATTCTGAAGTGAATCGATGCATTTGTGTAAGAAAAATATCAATATTTAAAACTTTGTCATCTGCTGAAACGCCACTCTTTCATGAACATGTGAACGATAGTTAAAGGGGTCATATGATGTTGCTAAAAAGAACATTATTTTGTGTATTTGGTGTAATGCAATGTGTTATGCGGTTTGAGGTTCAAAAAACGCATTATTTTCCACATACTGTACATTACTGTTGCTCCGCTCTGCTCCGCCTTTCTGAAATGCGTAGATTTTTACAAAGCTCATCGTTCTGAAAAGCACAGTGTGCTCTGATTAGGCAGCTATTCAGTGTGTTGTGATTGTGACTGAATACCTCAAGCTTGTGACAGAAATGTTACGCGTTATGAAGCCGTGTTACGAAGCCGTTCCCGGTTCAACAAGACAAAACCAATAAGACCCATTATAAATTAGGCATTTGTTGCGTCCAGTGAGAACATAATTACTTATTATGATGACTCATACTGTCTTTTTACACATTGCGTTGTGTCGCGCCACGTAAACATAACACCATGTCTGCACTTGTGATCGTAGAAATGACAAACAAGCACTACTCTACACTGCTCAAAACTAGCCAGTAGCAAATTCTTTAAATATGAAAATGTAATTACAGGCTGTGAGTCAGAAGCACTGCTCTCCAAGGTTCAAGAAACAGTCCTCTGTAAAATGCACTGCACACACTCAAATATTTGCATTGTACTGTTCTGGAACAGGGTTGTAAATATAACCTAAGCCCTGATTTCTAGTTGTGTACTTATTTGGAAGGCTAAACAAAGTGCTTCCGCAACGAAACATACAGCGTCTCCACAACATGACGGTTTACAGATCTTATATATGCACAAACAGCTTATAACACTCCAAAGACAAAGGAAAACATGAATTCGCATCATATGACCCCTTTAACAGAAGCAAAAGAATATGGTTTATAAGGTTTTAAATATGTGACCCTGGACAACAACACTAGTCTTAAGTAGCACATTGTATGGGTCAAAATTATTGATTTTTCTTTCATGCCACAAATCATTAGGATATTAAGTAAAGATCATGTTCCATGAAGAAATTTTGTAAATTCCCTACAGTAAATATATCAAAACTTAATTTTTGCTTATTAATATGCATTGCTAAGAACTTAATTTGGACAACTTTAAAGGCCATTTTCTCAATATTTAGATTTTGTTCACCCTCGGATTCCAGATTTTTAAATAGTTGTATCTCAGCCAAATATTGTCCTATCCTAACAAACTATACATCAATTAAAAGCTTATTTATTCACCTTTCAAGCGGTCCAAGTTCACATATGGATATTTTTCTTACACAAATGCATCACTACACTTTAGAAGGCTTTTAATAAGCCCCCAAAGCCATGTGGAGAACTTTTATGATGGATGGATGCACTTCATTGGACTTCAAAATCTCAACACCCATTCACTGCCATTATAAAGCTTGGAAGAGCCAGGACATTTTTTAATATAACTCAGATTGTGTTCGTCTAAAAAAAGACAGTCAAACACACCTGTGATTTACTCATCCTCAAGCCATCCTAGGCATATATGACTTTCTTCTTTCAGACGAATCGGAGTTACATTAAAAATGTCTTTACTCTTCCAAGTCTTATAATGGCAGTAAATTGGTGTTAAGATTTTAAACTTCAATAAAGTGCATGCATCCACCATAAAAAGTACTCAACACGGTTCTGTAGGGTAAATAAAAGCCTTCTGAAGCGAATCAATGCATTTGTGTAAGAAAAACATCAATATTTAAAACTTTGTAAACCGTATCTCTAGTTTACACTGACTGTCGTATGCACATATACGAGAAAGTGACTTTCCAGCAGATGACGTAGGCGAACACGGTGATTAATGCCGAAGCGCAGAGTTCAAAATCTCAACACCCATTCACTGCCATTATAAAGCTTGGAAGAGCCGGGACATTTTTTTAATATAACTCAGATTGTATTTGTCTGAAAGAAGAAAGTCAAACACACCTAGGATGGCTTGAGGCTTTAATTCCATTCCTGGTCTTGTTGTGAAAAATCATGTCTGCGCGTTTTATTTGAATATCCTGTTTCAATCAGAATTGTACAGGCTAAAAATGTTTTCTGCCCCAAACGTCCATTTCCTACCATATGAACTGGGTTACAAAAGACTTGACTTTTAAGTTAACAACAACAATTTGTGATATTTAAAAAAATGATTATTTACTTTTTTTCCCTTTGTGTGACCCTCCTTTTTCTCTGTGTGCAAACTAAGTTTACCATACACACACTCCCTGCCTAAACAGAACCTCGTGGCCAACAAAATGTTTTACCTCCCAGTGCCTGGGCCTTGACTGACAGCTGTCATGTCTTCGCCACACTCGACATATTTGTCAGAAGCCATCTCCATGATGGACTTTATCTGAGGGGCTTTTCCTGTGATGAGACACACACGCACACACACACACACACACACACACACACACACACACACAATGAGACCTGAAGGGAAGATCAATGAATCCATGCAACCCCTAAGGAGCAACTGGGATTGCGAATGTAATATGATTTATTAATTACTGCAGAGGAAACGAGAAAGAGATGCTTAGTTTTTAATTTACTTAATTTGACTCTCTCGGATAAAAAAGTTTTTTTTTTTTCTGTCACGTTAAAACTATTTCGGGGCAACAGCATGTAAAATGCATTTCTATATTATTAAAATAATATGAAAAATGTATGTTTTTAGAATTTATATTATCGATTTTATATTTCTATTTCTGTTTTAAATAAAAAATGAATCGATTTTAAGAGTTCTGTATGTCCTATAATAGCATACTCAGCACAACTCATTCTTCATTCACAGGTTTTGATGCCAAGATTAGCCACTAGTGTCCTCTGTTGCATGCTGGGAATGGGGTAACAGTGTCAATGCTTCCCGCCTCTACTCCCTTTACAGTCCAATCTGCTGTCTGCGGCCTCTCCACCTCATCAATGCACCTGGCGTTATATTTGACGTAGCACTGATTCATGGCCCTCTGCCCACAATCAACCAGCATAAATTATTCTTATTTACTCTCACAGTGATTAAGATGCTGTCACATAATGTCACTCAAGCATATTTTTATAGATCAAATGAAAATTGGCATCAAGGAAAAGCAGGTCAAGTTCATCAATTAAAAGAGGTGCTTTTTTTATTTATATATTTACTCACTTCTCTCCCTCTCTCTCTTTTTTTTCTCCCCCTCTCTCACTAAATGGACTGGTACACATAAAGTGCTCTGTGAGTGATTGATTTTAGTATTAATCTTACATAAAGCATAACACACTTTTGCATGAGTAATCACAATGGCAAATATTGACAAAGCACAATTGCTCAAACCAAATGTATCTTAAGAGTTTCAGTGGACGGTACTGTAAATGCTTGACAAAAACATTACGTTCATGCTGTTTACATTTTACTCTTAAAGGGATAGTTCGCCCAAAAATGAAAAGTCTGTCATTATTTACTTATTCTTACTGTACCTTTAAGATGTTTTGGATCTGTACGAATTTCTTCTGCAGAACTCAAAAGATGAATTTTGGAAGAATGTCTGGTCACTTTTTAAATATAACGAAGATGAATAAGAACTGGATCTGAAAAGCTGTAAAAAAATAAATAAAAATAAAATAAACGTATATTAAAGGAGAAGTCCACTTCCAGAACAACAATTTACAAATAATGTACTCACCCCCTTGTCATCCAAGATGTTCATGTCTTTCTTTCTTCAGTCGTAAAGAAATTATGTTTTTTGAGGAAAACATTTCAGCATTTTTCTTCATATAATGGACTGATGGTGCCCCGATTTTGAACTTCCGAAATGCAGTTTAAATGCGGCTACAAACGATCCCAAATGTGGTTGTAAACGATCCCAGCCGAGAAAGAAGGGTCTTATCTAGGGAAATGATTGGTTATTAAGATAAAAAAGTAAAGGTAACATTTTAAGGACCAAAGAAAGAATGTTTTTTTTTTAATTAATTGTTAAAAAATAAAGATACAAGTAGTCATAATCAGTCATATGTTACGTTTTCTACATAACACAATTTTATGTTTATTATGGTGTCGCTTGAATCATATAATGTTGTTGAAAGAAGTCTCTTATGCTCCGCTTATTCAATTAAGGCTACACTTCTTTAATTAAAAAACACAGTATAAACAGTAATACTGTAAAATATTTAAAATAATGAAAATAATAATTAAAATCATTACCTTAAAATTGCATTATTGATTAATTAACAAAATATATTAAAATGTTTAAAATAATAAATACTTAAAACAATTTAAAACAACTATTCGGAATATATTTTAAAATGCAATTTATTCAAGTGATCAAAGCTGAATTTTCAGCATCATTATTCCAGTCTTCAGTATCACATGATCCTTTAGAAATCATTCTAATATGATAATGTGATGTTCAAAAAATGTGATGTGGTGTTCTTATTATCAATATTCACAACAGTTGTGTTGGTTAATATTTTTGTGGAAGCCTTGATACTTTTTTTTTTTTTCAGAATAATTTTTAATTAAAATCTTTGTAATAGAAATATTTTGTAATATTCACCTTTGATCAATTTAATGCATCCCAGCTTAAAAAAAAATCATATGTATATATACATATACATAACAAGGGCTTGTGGCAAAAATGGCACCAAAATGAACAAAAATGACCCATAAATTCAATAGAAAGGGGCAAAAAATACTCCTGCACAACTAAACAACGTATTGCTTTCAAATGCTTTTGTGCAGCGTTGAGCCTTATAACCAATCAAATGCATTTCTGTTGAATTTAGGAATGCACTGGCCAATCAGAGCTGCTTAGATTAGTCAGTGTTGAAAATGCCAGAGCGGTTGATGAATTCCCTCCTATCTTTAATGATTATAACTTGAGTTTTTGCATAATTTGTGCTAGTCTTGGCTAATGACATAAACCGACATGTTTGTCAGTGAAGCCAGAATGTGATATGCCCAAAACAAAACAAAAAAGGTTTATATTGTTTTCTAAATCAATATAAATAATCATTATTACAATACAAAGAGCAATAATCTACAATGAGCTCGTTTTTCACATGTATAATTTAGATACAATTTTAAACAGTCTATTGTTACTGACAACGGTTTAAAATAATGAATAAAGTAATTGGGTAAACGTAAGTATTTGACATGAAAGACAACGTGTGGTTTTTATAATAAGGTGGTTGTAAAAAATTGCCTCACAAATGTAAACAATGCCCCGGCAAATTGGAAAAGTTCATTTCTGACCTTGATACACATATATGGATAATATAGAATACACATACAATATAAGGTACACGTTTGTATATAAATGTATAAACATGCTTCATTTGCAATACATTTTAAAGGAAAAGCCTATCAAAGACGTTTCAAAAGGTCAAGGCTTTTTGTAGAAGGATTGTTATTTTTTATAAAGGCCCCTGACAGGGCCAGAAATGAAAGTGTTAAAAATCTATGATCCTCAGAGCATGTGTCCGCGGAAAAAGAATGAGGTTCACCCAATGTTTTAAAGATAAAAAAATGCAATGGAAGAGAATGAGGGAAAGAGGAGAAGTTGAATATATATTTCACATGATAAGAGAAAAGATGAAGCAGAGGAAAAAAAGATTCTATTACCGTGGCGACAGTTACAAACCTGCCCTTGTGTGGAGTAGCCTCTGCTGAAAAGATTGATGCAATGAGTTCTGACCTTGGCTTGGAGCTGAAACTGGTGATGTATGTATGAGCATCTCCTTGCTAAATGGACCCAGATTTGTTGCGCTAATATACATGGAAGCCCAGTACCAAACTCACCACGGCGATAAATCAGCAGCCATTTTAGGTGTCATCTCTGGTTTATATTCCACTTCTGTTTCTATTGCTCTAATCCATGTCACTAGCGTCATTTGAAACGAAACGCCGCTATATTACTCTGTCGTCGCTGAGTTAATCCCGGCGGTACATTAGCAATATAGGAATCTGCGTTTAAACATATCGCAAAAAGTTTACAAAAACGTGACCATCTTATTACAAATTTGTGTACAGCATCTATGTTATTAGTTCATCAAAGTCATCTGAACCCTTTTTTCGACCTGAGTTAACCACGAAGAACCCCAAAACAAGGGCAAACGTTAAAATGCTTTCGAATGTTGTTACACCACAATGAAACAGCGGCATAGACGTGAGACCCAGAGGTAAACAAGGTTAGTCCTACACATTGATATATGCTTGCTATTCTAATTCACCCAATTGAGTTGCAGGAGACATATGGAGGTGGATATGGAAGAAAGCGTGCGCTCTCTGCTTCTCTTTCTTCTACTTACCCTTCTTGTCCTGTTGTGTGCTTTTGAAAGGGCCAGCCACTTTTCCTCACAACCTTTCTTTTTTACATTCCTCCTCCGCTAGAGATGGGCGCAGCGGCACGGGGCTCTGTTTGATGACCTTTCAGTCTGTTTACATGTTTCTGTGGAGAACGTAACCTTTTGCTCCCGGTGTTTTTCTGTAATGGAATGGTAGACTGGTGAAAAGATGAAAACGGAGAATGTATTGCCATGCTTGAATTAGAATTTCAAAACATGCGAAAAACAGTGTGAAATATATTTATTCCTCACTAAAACAGACGGAATCTTGAAATAAGCTACTGCCAAAATATTGATCAGTAGATGTTACAAATTATAAAGTGTGTCAACTACAAAAGCAGGACTTCATTTATATGCTTTATAAAAGAAGATATTGTAATGTTTCTCTCAAAAGCACATCTACTTTGTGTCAAATTAGCCTTGCAACATTTTTAACACACACATAAATCAAAATGAACCAATAACTCATTAATACACATAAACCAAAATAACAAAAATCACTAAATAGAAATTCAATACGGTTTTTATATTTTATAGCTTTTCATACAGCAAATTTGTAAGATTAAATACTATTCGTGAGACATTTCATATAAGATTTTTTTTCCCACTTAGTCATTGGATGTACAATGAGATTTTTATTTTATTATATTTTTGTTCTGTTGTTATCATGTAAAAAAAAATAAATAAATAAATAAAAAGGATTTTTTTTTTTTTCAAAATTTCAATATATTTTAAAATATATATTTGAAATAAGCAACTGTCAAAATAATCATAAGCTAAAGTCTGACTTTAATTTATATGCTTTATAAAATAAGATATTGTAATATTTCAGTCAAAATGTACTACATGTCAAATTAGCCTTGCTACATTTTAAACATAAATCAAAATCAACAATACACTAATAATACAAATAAACCAAAATAACCAAAACTATTAACAAGAAACACAATTTTTATAGCATTTGATATGGCAAATTTGTAGCATTAAATACTATTTGTGTCTTTTAATTTAAACACTTTACAAAATGCATATCTGTCCATGAGACATTTTAACCAAAATAACCAAAATTATTAACAAGAAATACAATTTTTATATTTTTAATAGCTTTTGATATGGCAAATTTGTACCATTAAATACTATTTGTGAGACATTTCCATGAGACATTTTTCAAAATAAATAAATAAATAAATAAAATAAAATAAAATGTAAAAAAAAAAAAATTACATATATACAGATTTTTTTTCCAAAATTTCAGTATATTTTAAAATATATATTTGAAATAAGCAACTGTCAAAATATTCATAAACTAAAGTCTGAGCTCAATTTATATGCTTTATAAGGTAAAGAAGGTAATATTTCAGTCAAAATCTACTACGTCAAATTAGCCTTGCTACATTCTAAACACATAAATCAAAATCAACCAATAAACTAATAATATACATAAACCAAAATAACCAAAATTTTTAACAAGAAATACAATTTTTATAGCATTTAATATGGCAAATTTGTAGCCTTAAATACTATCTGTGTCTTTTAATAATTATATATATATATTTTTTACTAGCTTTTGATTTAGCAAATTTGTACCATTAAACACTATTTGTGAGACATTTCCATGAGACCCCCCCCCAAAAAAAAATTAAAAATGACATATATACAGTTTTTTTTTTTTCAAAATTTCAATATATTTTAAAATATATATTTGAAATAAGTAACTCTCAAAATATTTAGAAGCTAAAGTCTGACTTTAATTTATATGCTTTATAAAATAAGATATTGTAATATTTCAGTCAAAATGTACTACGTCAAATTAGCCTTGCTACATTTTAAACACACATAAATCAAAATCAACAATACACTAATAATACAAATAAACCAAAATAACCAAAATTATTAACAAGAAATACAATTTTTATAGCATTTGACACAGCAAATTTGTAGCATTAAATAATTTAAGCACTTTAATTTAAACACTTTACAAAATGCATAATATCTGTCCATGAGACATTTTGCAAAAAATAAATAAATAAAAAATCTTACATAATCTTACATAATCCTTACAAAAAAAAAAACTTACATATAAAGATTTTAAATATTTTATTTAATACATTTTAAAATGTCTTGAAATAAGCTGCCAAAATATTGATAAGCTAAAGTTTCACTGTAATTTATATGCCAATGAACCAATAATACACAAACCAAAATAACCAAAATTATTAACAAGAAATACAATTTTTTTCCCATTTTTAATAGCTTTTGATATGGCAGATTTGTAGCATTAAGTACTATTTGTGTCTTTGAATTTAAATACTTTTTAAAATGCATACTATCTATCCATGATACATTTTGCAAAAAATAAATAAATAAAAAATCTTACATAATCTTACATAATCCTTACAAAATTAGGATTTTTTTTACATATATAAGGAGTCATTGGAATTTTTTATGTTTTGTTGTTATCTTTTTTTTTTCAATTTTAATATATTTTTATTTTAAAATGAAATAAACTACTGCTTGAAATAAGCTACTGCCAAAATGTTGATCAGTAGTTGTTACAAATCAAAAAGTGAGTCAACTACAAAAGTCTGATTTTATATATATGCTTTATAAAAGAAGATATTGTAATATTTCACTCAAAAGCACATGTACTGTATGTCAAATTAGCTTTTGCTACATTTTTAAACAATGTCTGTACCATATCCATGACACTTGAATCTGTTATAACTTAATTTAAAAAAAACTCCATTGTTTTATTAAATATATTAATAAAAAATTCTAATTATTCAGCTTGTCCTGTCCATAATGATGGCTGAGTTCAGAGTGCCTCATTACACTCATTCAGAACAGTGTTCTTGATATTTGCAGTGATCCCTGCCTGCTCTGGCATTTGTAATTGAATGACACTTCACACCCATTTTAAACTCTAGCTAATCATGAGTGATCCTAGTAAAGGCCATAACTGACTTAGACGTGTGCTCTCTTTCTCTCTCTCGCACTATTTTTTTCCTCATAAAAAAGAAGAATCATTGCTGGTGTAGTATGATGTTTTAAGGTCAAACTGTATTAAAGCCATTGCTAATTTAAGCTCAGTGGTGCTTAATATTCTACTTATTGTGTAAGGCAAGATGGACGAATTGTAACCAATATCTACAGATGTACAATACCAGGCAAACGCTTTTGAACAATAAGATTTTTAATGTTTTTTTAAGAAGTCTCTTCTGCTCACCAAGCCTGTTTTATTTGATCCAACGTACAGTAAAAACAGTAAGAATTTGAAATAGTTTTACTATTTAAAATAACTGTTTTCTATTTGAATATATTTTAAAATGTAATTTATCCCTGTGATTTCAAAGCTGATTTTTTTTTAGCATCATGATCCTTCAGAAATCATTCTAATATTCTGATTTGCTGCTCAAAAACATTTTATTATTATTATGTTGAAAACAGCTGAGTAGAATTTTTTCGGGTTTCTCTGATGAATAGAAAGTTCAAAAGAACAGCATTTATCTGAAATAGAAATCTTCTGTAATATTATATATGCCTTTATCATTACTTTCAATTTAAAGCATCTTTGCTAAATAAAAGTATTCTATATATTTCTTTCCCAAATATATATATGTATATATATATATATATATATATATATATACATACATGTATATATATATATATATATATATATATATATATATAGATATACATATATATATATATATATATATATATACTCCAAAATTTTGAATGGTATAGTGTATTGTTACAAAAGTGTTTTATTTCAGAAAAATACTGATCTTTGCATCATTCTATTCATCAAAGAATGAAAAAAAGTACTTAACTCTTAAATATTGATAATAATAAAAATAATAATAAAAAAAAAATGCTTCTTGAACAGCAAATCAGCATATAAGACTGATTTCTGAAGTAATAATATAGTAAAGACTGGAGTAATGATGCTGAAAATTTAGCTTTGATTACAGGAATAAATAATATTTTAAAATATATTCAAATAGAAAGCAGTTATTTTAAATAGTAAAAACATTTCCCATTATTACTGCTTTTGCTGTATTTTGGACCAAATAAATGCAGGCTTGGTGAGCAGAAATGAATTCTTTAAAAAAAAAATCATTAAAAACTTACTGTTCAAAAACTTTTGACTGGTAGTGTACATGGCAGTAGTTTAGACTTAAAAAAATATTTTAGTAATACACATAAAATAAAATTAAACATAAAACTAAGAATGCACATAAACCAAAATGATTAAAAAGAAATAAAAATTGTATAGCTTTTGATATGCCAAATTTGTAGCATTAAATACTGTCTATTCGTTTCTTTAATTTAAATACTTTAAAAATGTATACTGTCTGGTCATGTGGCATTTTGCAAAAAATAAATAAATAAATAAAAAAATAAAAGGAATATTTTCCATATATAGTTATCTGATTTACAATGAGATTAAAATTAAATCATATGGAATCCTTATGTAAGGGTTGCCTATGAGAGAATTCAGTTGCTAGTTTAGGATCAACCCTAATGTTAACGTCCATATTGTCCTTCAAGGGTGCAAATACAGCATTTGGAATTACATTAAAGCCTTATATTAAGAAAGCGTAATGATGGAGCTTATCACTGTAAGACTTATTCAATTCAGCTTATGTTTTAATCAAATGTTTGCTTCATATACATCTTCTCTGACATCCCTGGCCCAAAATGTAACCGTCAAAGCCGTCACCTGAAATAGATCAATCATTATGCTATTCAAGTCTGTAACGATGCGTTTGGTTATTGTGAGTGTCCCCGTTATCTATGACACAGAGGTCAGAGAGGGGCGGCCTGTCTCTAACAGCTCTCTACCGCAGCTGCCACATGTCGTATGAAATTGTGCATATCACCAAAATCATCCTCTGTCCTTCTCTCTCTCTCTCTTTTAGGCCGCCACTACTTGTATCCGGGCAGAGAGTCAGATTCATTTAATCAGCTCAAACAGTGTCCCATTCACTCTGTATTACCAATTCTGTCTCCAGATCTCTTATCGGCGCGATGTATGTACGGACGGAGGCGGCATCCTCACACACTACAAATGAATGAATTATTGGACATGGGGTATTGGGAAGCGATAGATACAGAAATTCGAGCCCTGTAATATGTTTGCTTTCCTAGCCTTATCATTTCAGACAAAAATGCTGCTTATCTGCCAACCCACTGAATGTAAAGCTGTTTCCTCACACCGTCTCCTCCTGTCAAGAGCTTATTATTGCCTGATCTTTGTCTGGAGAGAGTAAATGAAATGTGTATATTATTTTATTGCACATGAGGATGTTAAGAGTTGAAGTCAAAAGTTTACATACACCTTGCAGGATCTGCAAAATGTTCATTATTTTAACAAAATAAGAGGGATTATACAAAATCCATGTTGTTTTAATTTAGTACTGACCTGAATAAGATATTTCACATAAAAGACATTTACATATAGTACACAAGAGAAAATAATAGTTGAATTATATATATATATATATATATAATATAAAAATGACTCTTTTCAAAAGTTTACATACACTTGATTCTTAATACTGTGTTGTTACCTGAATGATCCACAGCTGTGGGTTTTTTTTGTTTGTTTGTTTGTTGGTTTTTTTAGTGATAGTTGTTCATGAGTTCCTTGTTCGTCCAGAACTGCTCGCTGTCCTTCAGAAAAATCTTTCAGGTCTTACAAATTCTTTGGTTTTTCAGCATTTTTGCATATTTGAACCCTTTCTGGGAAACATGTAAGTATCTTTTGTAGCTTCTAAAGGGAAATGTACAAAATGAAAAAATATGACATTCGGGCAAAGTAAAAAACATTTATACATCTTTATTCTGTTCAAAAGTTTACACCCCTGGCTCTTAATGCATGGTTTTTCCTTCTGAAGCATCAGTGAGTCGTTTGAACCTTCTGTAATAGTTGCATATGAGTCCCTCAGTTGTCCTCTGAGTGAAAAAATGGATCTCAAAATCATACAGTCATTGTTGGAAAGGGTTCAAATACACAAAAATGCTGAAAAACCAAATAATTTGTGGGACCTGAAAGATTTTTCAGGGGTCAATTTAACTGTTTAGGACAAACAAGGGACTCATGAACAACTATCACCAAACAAACAAACCAAAAAAATGCTGTGGATCATTCTGGTAACAACAGATTGTGTATGTAAACTTTTGAACTGGGTCATTTTTAAAAATTCAACTATTATTTTCTCTTGTGGACTATATGTAAGCGTCTTTTATGTGAAATATCTTATTCAGTTCAGTACTAAATAAACAATAACATGCATTTTGTATGATCCCCCTTATTTTGTTAAAATAATTAACATTTTGCAGGGTGTATGTAAACTTTTGACTTCAACTTTATATGTACACACTTCTAGTCAAAAGTTTGGGGTCGGGTTTTTTTTTTAGCTCAGATGCATTGATTGAAAAGTGACAGTAAAGACAGTTATTTAATCTTAAATGAGATTTCTATTTCAAATAAATAGTTCTTTTACTGTTAACATCATTGTTTGAAAAATATATCATGGTTTTCAAACAGGTTTTTCATGGAACAGTGTTTTATAACTTGCTGGAGAGAA
Source organism: Labeo catla (assembly GCA_012976165.1). Lineage (NCBI taxonomy): Eukaryota > Metazoa > Chordata > Actinopteri > Cypriniformes > Cyprinidae > Labeo > Labeo catla. The sequence goes on from VONZ01000234.1 coordinate 503,541, forward strand.
GCTATTAGCTGTGGTGAACAAATGCAATTTGTTTGCATGTGTAATGCAAGAGCAGCACCTACTGAGCCGCCGAGGCCAACAACACCGAAGGACAGCGGGAGTTTGACGTGACGTCAGCAGGTAGAGATGTCCTGTTGGCCCTTGTCATGCTCCTCAACATCAAAACTAAAGCACAGAGAGAGAAGGAGAGAGAGAAACATCACAGGTGCATCACACAAATGCTACTTTGTAGTAAGGACAATAAGGACTGAATCAACACTCATTGTCTCACTCCCAAAGCATCTGCACAGTAATGGTGTGACATTTTCGTTACAGGGCATTTAATATAAAGCTTGTCCCTAAACAAAAAACCCAGGCCCATGGGTCTGGCCAGTCTGAGCCAGGCCTATTTTAATCACCTGGAATTAAATAACTGCACTTTACAACAGCACTGAATCTGACAGCACTTATTACAAGAGGATCACTCCACACAAAATCCCTCAAGTGAAATGATGAGAGAAGATGAAAAAGAGAAAAACTTTTAAAATTCATTTGTCACAATGTAGGACGTAAAACATATACTAAACGTACATTAAACATTTATTGACCTGGAGAAAAATTACATGTCAACTAGCCATTTGCTACTGAATGATATAACATTAAATGACACATTCACATTTACACTATACTAATGTTTTGCTGCATGTTGCTTTATTTAAAGGCAGTAACTGTGGAGTTGCTGATACAGTGATGATCTTTTTACTAAGTACTTTACCACATACATGTGTGCTATTGTTAGTTAGTGCAAAAATTTGAGTAAAAGCCATGTTTTGATTTCAAATGAAGTTCATAGTACTAGCATCATAAAAATACTCGAATGGTTTGAAGCAATCAATTTCACAAACGAAATGAGTGACTTTACATATTATAACAGTAACATACTGTATATACATAAATATATACATATATATGTGTGGGTGTAGCTGCAAGCAGCGATTTCCAGGGTTCAAGTGCTTTAAGGCATTTAAGCATATGAAAAAAGACATTACATATTATTTAAAGCAAGCCTGTAACCAACTAAATCAATGATTTCAAAAAGCATTTTTAGCAAATATGGGTAATTTGCCATCGAAATATGATGTTTTTTAACATTTATGACTGTTATAGTGGCAGCTGTGGTCCAATCTTCCTAAAACTTTGCATGCTTGTTTAAAATCACCTGTCACATGTGCTCAGCAGCAGCAGCTTTTGTGAAGTTTTGAGTTTTCATTTAGGCTTTATAGGCTTTTGGGTAAATTTGGACAGGCCCCTTTTCAACAACCCTGACATAGCTTTTTTCAAAGGGTAAATGTCTGGTAATATTGATAATATTGACCTAGAAAGTGCAGAGAAATGTACTGCAGTATTGTTGTTTTTTTAAGCGAAAAACCTAGAACTAGGTTTTATTCATTTAGCTAACGGTTTCAGCTGAAGTTGTTCGAAACAAGGTTGATCGTATGTTACGAATATTGTGCGTATGTGTGCCACACAATATACAATTGTTTACACCTTTGAAAAATGCTATAAAAATTTGATTTTTTTCCTCTTATGGTACTACCAAGTGGCCAAGCTCCACAACTTTTTTCATGTGACCTCAGATTCAGCTCTCATACACGTTGTGAGACTGTCAAAAATATCTCTTTCTGTTCAAAAGTTATAGCTGTTTTGGTAAAGGCGGGCCTGCCCTAATTATTGATAATCACTCTCTAGAGAATCTTCCTGCACTGGTTTGGTTCCGATCGGGTGAAAAACCTAGGACTAGTTCACAAAAGTAGGTTTTTTTAAAAAAAAATGCAAAATACCCAAAAATTTCACCAAGGTGATGGACGAATCTGAGGTGTGCGTTCTGTCCGGCGCGAGCCAAGGATTCCAACGACATAAGACTTTGAGCCTGCAGGAAACCATTTAGGAGTTTTGATCGATTTTGTATTTTGATTACTGTGGTGCCCCCATCAGGCTGATTAGGGCAAGCCATGGTGACGTTGTAGACGGTGGCCATATTACCATCTCTCAAAGTTTTAAGTCTCTACGAACTACAGTTTGGTCTGCACGGTCAGTTTTACGTGGAGAGCGCTAATCCTTGACCATTCTAACAATTACAATAGGGTTTCAGTGCTACATGCTTGAACCCCTAAAAAAGGAGAGCTGTAAATTACACAGCTGCCAGTATCTTACCATTATTTTACAGCCCGTTTTTTTTTAAAATTAAAAAAATGATCAAATGTGACAGTTTAGACATTTATAATGTTACAAAAGATTTATGTTTTTATAAATCTTTTTCTTTTGAACATTCTATTCAAGGATTCCTTTAAAAAAGTTTCCCCAAAAAATATTATCAACATTAAAAATGATTCTACTGCTTAATAAGCACCAAATCAGAATGGTTTACATAATGGCATTTTAACCTTTAACAGGAAACCAAAAGAATGACTGAAGAACAACAACGTCGCATTACTCTGAAATCCTGAGTTTCGGTATTGTTTAGTTATCACAAAAAATGGAGGTAACATCCTATTTTCTGTCAACCTCTCCCTCTTCTTCTTTTTTTTTTCTTTCATAATGCTATGCATTGCTCCCCTGCACCCCAGATATCCTCCAAGATCTCATTCCTTTGTTGCAGTGGGGCTGAACACTATGTTAACCTAGTAATTGGCATCGGGCCTTCCCCATTATACGGCCCTCTATCGAGCCGTTCTACATGACTAGGTAAAGAAGATGGCATGAAGATTAATGAGGGCAGGCGAATACAGGAGGGGCTACCTCCCTCTCTCTCTCTTTCTCCTCAGCACTTTTTACAATGTGGAGATATCGGAAGTCAGGCACAAGCTGCCCGATTTCCCTCCATCCGCCCCCCTCCCCTCGTTTCGTTCCCTCCTCCCTCCATCGCCTGCTTTAACCTGTGAACTCTGGACCCCGTCCTCCTCTGTTCCTGGCCGCCAGTGCGTCCCCGGCTTTGATTGATGTCAGTCCAGCAGTCACTCTTTTCTTCCTTTTGATTTGAAGGGAAGAAGAAGGGGACCGGGGTGAAAAAGGAGGGGGGCCGCTCACTCCAAAATAGATTTTCCAACGCAATTGGTGGCGGCTGCCAGCGCAACGGAGTGGCAGGGGAGCCCTTTATGCCGTTTCATTTAAAAAAGCCAAAAGGTAGCTGACGTGTTCATTCAGTGTGTGTGCCACTCTTGCTTTTGATGGGGTCTGCCCTGCTGCTAGCAGCGGCGTATCGTTCGCCTGCCTTTTATTTCATGTCTGGAGCCCGTGCAAAGAAACCATCAAGTGATCCGGAGTGGAAAAAAAAAACGCTTCTGATGGATATCTACCATTGTTTTTTCCGTGTTCCCTATGGACACGTTATTATTCTGAAATGTAAAGATGGCTTCCATATTCACAACAGGCTATGATGAGCACTGGCGTTATTGACAGACTCCGTAAATCACTTTAAGCGCTTCTTGCTCCGGTTTAGCAGACTTTTGCATCACAGGCGTGAGAGGTGGAAAGTGCGAGGTGTTCTGGCAATCAGATAAATTAGCTGCAGCTATCAAAGATTGCAATAACACTGAGCGCTGCCATAAAACTGAGTGCTGTCTGTGTGTGCGTGCGTGGATGCGGCTCTTTGACAGACAGCAGTTGAACATCATGATTTATTTCGGCACCCCTGTCCTATTGATCCACCGTGAGGGGTCTCAGGGTTCATATCTCTAGAGGGTCGCCCACCAATGAGCAGCACCTTTGAGTGGCTTACGCTACCCCAACATGGGCGCATCAGAAAGGGTAATGGGGTTTGTGGATTAAAACAGCTGAACGTTGATGATAATCGTGGAGGGCGATGCACCATGAAACCTAAAACTCAAATGTGCTAATGAAACTCACCTGTTTTCTTCTTCTAATGATCTGTATACTACATAATCTCAGGGTACGTTCCAACCAGCTTCACAGGGTTTTATCTTAGGCGAAATTTTCATTCTGAAGGGCACTGCAATTGGCAGAGGGAACAAATGTACAGTAATATATCATTTTACAGGAAGTGGAGAGAGAAATTTACTCGGTGACTTTTATTTTGCATAATTCACCTGTGGTGTGATTTTTATGTAGCTTCAGGTTTGAAGCATGTGAAATGGTACTTAAATCATATTTATTAACAATACAACATTTATTTTCATATTAAACACTGCAATACTACCATTAAATGTAGAGGGTTTAAGTATTTAATTTAATATTATTTTAATGATTTTTAAATATGTTAATTATATACACTTTAAAAGATTTTTGTTTTTGAAAGAAGTGCTCACAAGGTTATATTTATTTAATGGAAAATGATAAAAATAAATTAATTGGAATTAATTAATTAAATTAAAAATATTATTATTATTCCTGTGATGGTAATTTTCAGCAGCCATTACTCCAATTTTCAGTGTCACATGGTGCTTCAAAAATCATTCTAATATGCTGATTTAGGTGCTAAGTATTTAATTTAATACATTTTCTTTTAATATGTTAATTATATACATTTCGAAAGATTTTTACGTTTCTGAAAGAAGTGCTCACAAAGACTGCATTTATTTGATTAAAAATATAGTTAAATAAATAGATAAATAACAATAATAATAATAATAATTACTATTATTCCTGTGATGGTAAAGTTGAATTTTTAGCAGCCATTACTCCAATTTTCAGTGTCAAAAGATCCTTCAAAAATAATTCTAATATGCTGATATGGTGTTAAGTATTTAATTTAATACCACTTTTTGTTTATTATATACACTTCAAAAGACTTTTTTTATTTTATTTTTTATTTTTGAAAAACATAGGCTGTATTTATCTGATCAAAAATATATTGTATGTGTCAAAATTATTAATTTTTCTCAAAAATCAAAATCATTAGGATATTAAGTAAAGCTTATGTTCCATGCAGATATTTTGTACATTTCCTACAGTAAATATAACAAAACTTAATTTTTGATTAGTAAAATGCATTGCTAAGAACTTTGATTTTCTCTGTCTCTCTCTCTCTCTATATATATATATATTTTTTTTTTATTTTTTTATTTTTTTTGCACCCTCAAATTCCAGAGTTTCAAATAGTTGTTATTCAGCTCATTATGTACATTTTTTAAAAAATGTGGTTTTGTGATTCAGGGTCATATTTTCAGGATTCTTTGATAATTAGAAAGTCCAAAAACAGCAATAACAAATTTTCATCAGTTTAATGTATTCTTGCTGATTGGGAGTATTTATTTTTTTCAGAAAGAAAAAGAAATACTGACTGCAAACTTTTGAAAGTAGTGAACATTTCATGAATTTATTATACAGTGATTATTTATATAAATTTTTATACAGGTATATTATGTCATCATACCTGAAACTCTTAATCTGTCAGTTCTTGTCAAATTTTGTCAAGTGAACTTCTTTCCCACCAAGTGCGTAAGATGCAATGAACACTGCATGAGGACCCTGTAAATCAGATCGCAACTTTAGTCTTCCCATTTCAATCGGCAATACAGATGACATTTCTTAAAATGCTTGGCACAAGAAAAAAAATGACATTTCACAAATGTAGCTAAACGGACTCAAAGTGTGTAGATAATCAATGAGAACAAGCTGCAATCTACAACAACATCTTTTCTGATTACCATTGTGTAATAAAAACAATTATGCTTCATTCCTCCACTGGCATCTCTTTCAAGTTTTTGTGTAATTGAATACAAGGAGCCCGTTTCATTGGGTTTTAATCATAAAAGAAAACTCTGACACATAAGGGCAACCAATCATATGCCCACATATTGCCTCATCCCTTTTAACAAATATGTTTCATAGCCCTATTAAAAGGGGTCTTCATCCGTCCTGTCAAAAGGCAGTCCAGCCGGGTTTTTTAGTTTAATTACACTACTCAATTAAAAAAAAAAAAAAAAATACGTGTGAGATAGAGCAAGAGAGAGAGAGAGGGAGAGAAAGAGAAAGAGAGAGACCCTCTTCAGTGGGTGCATTCTGATTCGCCTCTCCTTGGGTTTGAGTGGAGATGACATTTACAAGGCTCGCCTTTCAGGCAGACAATGGCGTGATTGATGAGGTGCAGACGCTATGAAGGAGGCCGATTGCCATGTGGAAGCAGTGCTTAGTGCACTTTGATTTATTTATCATCTGTTTCTAAAACAAGGCTGCCTGCTTCTGCCTGGCCCCTAAACCGCTAGGTGGGGACTAGAGAGGTGTAAGGCAGCCTTGGTGCGGGAACGTGTGTGTGTGTTTGTGTGTGTGAGAAAGACAGAATGTGGGGATTCACAATGTGAGTTGGGCAGAGTTTGGTTTATGTATACTTGTGTTTTTTTCTCACTTTGTGTCATTCAGTGATGGATTAACATCAACCACACTGTCCAGCTCAATGAAATGATATAACTTACTAAACAATGTACGTTTTTATTTACTGCTGTAGACATAAAATACTTTTGAGGAAGTTTGCATGTCTTACGGTGAGATATGTTCCATCTTAAGTATATAAAATATTCTTAAATATACTGCATTGTTTTTCTTCTTATTGTTATTAGAATCAATAATTCAACAACTGTATTTAATATCATTATTTTAATGCAGCATTATTATTTGAGTTACTATTTTTGTACTTTTTTTTTTTTTTTACATCAGTTTAAAATGAACTAGCAAAGTACAAAAAAAACAACAACAAAAATTAACAAATAATAATAATTTATTATTATTAAAACTGGAAAATGTGGGCTAAACATCCATGCATCAGTTATCTGTTAACTGGTTAACGTACATTTTGATCATTTATCAAAACCATAAAGCAAAGAAAGGCAAACAGTACAGAAATCTACTGAAATGTGTTTTAATGAAGGCGTAATATTACTGAGACTTCCATCTCTCTTTATGCTGCTCTCGAGATAAAACGCTTTTTCAATGTCTAAAAATAAATAATGATAATCCAGTAAAAACCACAGGTCTTTGTCAGGACAATCATTGTGCTTTCTCAGGGCAGACAGAGACTCATAAAAACAGGGTATTTTGAAAATGAATGGAAGCGTGTTAGCAGGAGTGCATCGTAGGAAAATAATGTGCCGTTTTCTTGATGGACAGCGCGTTTCAACCAGGGTTTATGTACACACTACAGCCAATGAGGCTGAAAAAAGCAGCAGGAGGATGTGATGGATCTGTTATTGTCTTTCAGACCCCCCATCTATCTGTAGTGGTCAGGGATGCGCTCTTAAACCACTGCAATGTTTTTAACTTATCACCCAGTGAGCACTGTGGATATAACTCAGAAACTGCCCATTCTCTTGATTATATGCAGATAGTCACTTTAAACCATGACAGAGGAATGTGATCACGTTAGATGATATTATAAACGATGATATCATGTCAGATGATATTATTAAGGTCTTACACACACATCATAAACTGTGTAGGATGTATCCTAAGGGTTTTGACTGAATTGGATATGATTGAGCCTAACTCGCTTGTCACAGGACAGATCACACTCTAAGAGACCAAATTTTAATGTCGGTAAAAAACAATATTTGATTTCTCGATTTTAATAGATTCTTATTTTCATGAAATTATATTGATTGTTAAATCCCAAATATCAATTAGTCTAGCCTGTTTTCAGACATATTGTAGCGCACCTCTTATTCAGTAAATCGCAATAAGCTTTGTGCTTTGTTACTTTTGATATTAAACAAAGTCTCAGATTTCAAATCCTGTCTACTTTTTTACAGTATTCAAACAAAAAATGCTGTTGTGGCGCTGTTTGGAGTGACAAATCGCTGTAGCGCCTCAGTTCAAGAGAAGTGGCAGCGTGAGGCACGTATGAACTGATCATTTCCTCCTATTTAATACCAGTTTCAGCATGAAATAAACATGAATAAACATTTGAAGGTATGTAAAAGAAAGAGTAGGGTACAACAGGGCTAAAGACACCCCGGGGTAAAAGGCACCTTTGATAGTATTTTTCTCTAAACCACTAGAGGGCACAAAAACGTGGTGTAGCACTTTCCAGAACATTTGCTTTTCAATATGCATGTGCAAATTTTCCTGATCCTTGCGGGTAGCAGCGCAAAGTTGATTCTGTGCTTACTTGATTTAATATTTGATGTTTTTAAAATGTTGTAGATTTAAGTAGCAAATGAGAATCCCTGAAATGAATGCATATATTTTTAGACAAATGTCTTCATTTAGTTTTGTTTAAGATAATTAAAGCAACAGTTTTTAAATAACAAAATAATATGTAAAAGCATGGTGTTCTGGGTAAAAAGTGCCCCTGCTTTTGGGGCTAAAAGGCACCATAATTAACATGATAATTAATAAATGGCTGACTTTTCAGTTTGTTGAAATGACATGGTTGGATTCAGATGGTAAATATCATGTATCATGTTGGGTGTCCATCTTAGAAATAATCACCATTTTTAGAATTAAACCATCATATTTAATATCATTTGTTGTTACTACTGTAAATCTATATTCAATTATTATGGGATCTCCTTCGGTGCTTTCAGAATCTTTACTTTTTACAATTATTTTGTTTCTGTACTTTAAAATATATTTTTTATATCAACATATTTTAACGACAATATATTTATTGAACAAAAAATTCTTTGAATTTTCAAAATAAGCAGAAAATAGTACAAACTTTGCCAAAGTGGTTGTTTTGAACAAGTATTAACTTAGACATTATTAAAAAAAACTAGCTAAAGTATTTATATCAATACTGTGTGCCTTTTGTCCCATGCTGGTGAGCCTTTTACCCTCTGTGTGGGGTGGCACCTCATACATTTACAAGATTTTAAAACAAAATAAATGACTTTTATGATTTATTGTCAAACAAAATCTGTTGCTCCGTAAATGTTCAATACAAACGTATATATTTTTTTCTTTGCAATTTTACATTTTAGACACAGTGAACAGCACATTATTTCTGAAGGTGTGCCTTTAGCCCTGTTGTGCCCTACAAATCACTGAAATCTGTATCCTGTCTCATGTAATCGCTCAATCAGTGTTTATATAGTGTGTGTATATATATATATATATATATATATAGCTCGTATACAATATGGCATGTAACATAACATTTACCTCAGAAAAAAGCATATTCGGTGACCATAAACTCATTAGTTAGTTATAAAAATGAACTCTAGAAGGAGCATTTTACTAAATATATAACCATCATATTTACTGTTCTTCAATGCCAAGCCAGCAGAAGGAGCCATCACCCGAGTACTGACTGCGCGCTCCCTCTGCTGCTTCTACATTCACTTCCTGTTTGGGATTACTTAAAATGAGACCATGTGCTTTCTCATTGCGAAGTATTGCCAGTTTACCTGCCTTACCGAGCGTTTTCCTGAATTATCTGATTGTTTACACGTGTATGATTCTGCCTCGTTCTCTGACTACTGTTTTCACGGATTACCCCTTCTGGATTGTTTGCTTGTGTGGACTGTTTTCAAGGTTTGACTTCATCACCTGGTTTCTCACTTTCGATTCACAGATTACCCATTGGACTGTTGAACGATTGGACTGCTTTATGGCTATTGACCCTCTGCCTGTTTACACGTGTATGTTTGCTGCTGTTTGTAATAAACTTCTGCATATGGATTCTAACGCCGCCTCAGCGTCTCTATTACAGAATACTTCGCCTACCTTGAATCCAGCGGAGGTTACCAACTTGCAAGCAGCATTTGCTTATCAAAGCGAATTACTGAAGAATTATCAAGAACAGCTCACTAAGCCACAGTCAGTCAACGAACACCTGACGCACTACGTACGATCTCTTCCACCTCCCATGCCATCAACGGTAAGCTTTGCTCTTCCTAATAAGTTTGACGGAACTGCTGAGCAATGCAAGGGGTTTGTTCATCAAGTAAAGCTGTATTTTGATCATCAGAAAGATCGATTTGAATCTGAAGAGAAGAGATGTGCATTCCTCATGACTTTGCTTATGGGAAGAGCTCTCGATTGGGCTTCAGCAGTGTGGGATACCGATCCACAGTTCAAGAAATCTGTCGATTATTTTTTTGCAACAAATTCACGAGGTCTTCGAATATCCTGCAGGGTGCAGGGATATTTCGACCCAAATCATTCATGCTACAGAAGGTAACCGCACTGCAGCCGATTATGCTATTGAGTTTCGTACTCTGGCAGCCCAGACCGGATGGAATGATGTTGCTCTTAAGGCCATCTTTTACAACAGTCTTAATGTCGATCTGCAAACTGAGCTCGCCTGTCGTCGAGAGAATTCATCGTTTTCAGAACTTGTTAATCTCACCATCAAGATCGACAATCTCATGAGGCAGACACCAAGGCAACGTACCAACAAGATTAGTCATCGCAATTCCCCGATCGGCGGTCCAGCAATTGAACAATCATCTGTCGAACCCATGCAACTTAATACCTCAAGGCTAACTGAGGAAGAGCGAACAAGACGTCAACAAAATCATCTGTGTTTTTACTGCGGTGAACCAGGCCATCGTAGTGTGGGATGTCCTCTCAAGTTCAAGTCTTCCTCAGGGATAAATATCCAAAATTTCTCTGTCCTTCAATACAAGTCACTTACATTGCCAGTCACCATAAGAACTGATACTCTGTCTCTTGATCTGACAGCGATGATTGACTCTGGAGCTGCACTGAATCTCATCAATAAGGACATCGTCAAGAATTATAACATCCCAACCCAACCATGCATTCCACCTATCCAGATTAAAGCTATCAACGACACTCTCATCGATCATGGTATCTATTGCCAAACAAAAACTGTGAAACTTCAAATTGGTCTGCTTCACCAGGAGAATATCACCTTGTATGTGGTTGACTCACCCAAATATGAGGTCATCCTAGGATTTCCCTGGCTCTCCATCCACGATCCTGCCATTTCCTGGTTTCAAGGGGAATTAACTCACTGGTCACAATTCTGTATGAAGAACTGTTTTTCCATCCAGCCACAACCCTGTCTCACCACAAGCATTGAGAGCCCAGAAACACAGGTAAAAATAACCATCCCCAGTCATTATCAAGATTTATCTGAGGTTTTCAGCAAAACCAAGGCCACACAACTCCCTCCACATCGTCCTTGGGACTGCGCTATTGATCTGCTTCCCAACGCTATGCCTCCCAAAAGTAGAGTTTATCCATTGTCCCGGATGGAGGATCAGGCTATGGAGGAATACACTGAAGAAGCGTTAGACTCTGGTTTCATTCGTCCGTCCACATCCCCTGCTGCAGCAGGGTTCTTCTTCGTGAGCAAGAAGGATGGTGGTTTAAGACCCTGCATAGACTACCGTGGGCTCAACAACGTCACGGTGAAGTTCCGCTACCCCCTGCCTTTAGTACCCCCGGCTCTAGAACAACTACGGGAAGCCACCATTTACACCAAACTAGACTTACGAAGTGCATACAACCTCATAAGGATCAAGGAGGGTGATGAATGGAAGACTGCATTTCTCACCACTAGGGGCACTATGAGTACCAGGTAATGCCGTATGGGTTAGCCAACGCCCCAGCTGTCTTTCAGTCCTTCATCAATTAAAATTCTCAAGGAGTTCATGAATAGGTTTGTTATCGCCTACATCGACGATATTCTGATATATTCCAAGACAGAAACTGAACATGTTGCCCATGTGCGTGCTGTATTGTCTCGTCTGCTGGAAAATCAACTCTATGTCAAGGCTGAAAAATGTGAGTTCCACATCCACCAAACATCATTTCTCGGCTATCAAGTCAGCCACCAGGGAGTTAAAATGGACTCATCCAAGGTTCAAGCAGTCACAGATTGGCCTCAACCCACTACCATCAAGGAGCTTCAAAGATTCCTGGGCTTCGCCAATTTCTACCGCCACTTCATCCGAAATTACAGCACCATCGCTTCTCCTCTTACCTCACTCCTCAAAAATAAACCCAAGAAACTCTGCTGGACTGAAGAGGCAAGTCACGCTTTTGTCACACTCAAAACAAGTTTCACATCAGCTCCCATCCTTAAACATCCTGACCCTGAGTTGCCATTTGTTGTGGAGGTGGACGCGTCGGATTGCGGGACAGGAGCCATTCTCTCCCAACGTCATGGTCAACCAGGCAAGCTTCATCCATGTGCCTTCTATTCCAGGAAACTCACGAGTGCGGAAAGGAATTACGACGTGGGAAATAAGGAATTGCTGTCCATGAAAGCCGCTATCGAGGAGTGGCGACACTGGCTAGAGGGCGCTCGCCACCCTTTCCAAGTCATCACCGACCATAAGAACCTTGAATACATAAAAGGAGCCAAAAGACTTAACCCTCATCAAGCTCGATGGGCCCTCTTCTTCACTCGTTTCAATTTCACAGTCACTTATAGACCAGGAAGCAAGAACAGTAAGGCAGACGCTCTGTCCCGTAAGCATGATCCTCCTATGGATTTTCTCAAACCTGAACCCATCCTACCACCCACTGTCATTCTGGCTCCAATCTCATGGGACATCATGGAAGAAATTCAACGTAGGCACGAACAAGATCCACCACCACCACCACAATGCCCCCCAAACAAACACTATGTCCCTCAAGAAATGCGTCACCAAGTACTACAATGGGTCCACACCTCCCTCAGTGCAGGTCATCCAGGTATATCACGCACCCTACACCTGTTAAAGAACTCATTCTGGTGGCCATCAATGACCAAGGACACAACCACATTCATCAAATCATGCCAGATCTGCGCACAATCCAAGACCCCCAAGGAATTACCTTCCGGCCTACTTCAACCACTACCCATTCCACAACGACCCTGGTCTCATCTCTCCATCGATTTCATCACTGACCTGCCACCTTCCAATGAGTTCACAACCATTCTAGTAATCATTGACCGTTTCTCCAAGTCATGCCGATTAATTCCATTAAAAGGTTTACCCACAGCCATGGAAACAGCCTTAGCCCTCTTCAATCACGTCTTCCGCGTCTATGGGTTACCTGAGGACATTGTAAGTGATAGAAGAACTCAATTCACCTCCCAAGTCTGGAAAGCCTTCTGCAAGCAACTGGATATTAATGTTAGCCTCACCTCTGGATATCATCCTCAGAGTAATGGCCAGGTGGAAAGGCTAAATCAGGAGATCGGCCGATATCTACGCACTTATTGTAGTCGAGAACAGCATAGATGGTCAGAGTTTCTCCCCTGGGCCGAATATGCCCAAAATTCACTCACCCATTCCTCTACAGGCCTTACCCCCTTTCAGTGCGTCCTGGGGTTTCAGCCCCCCATGTTCCCGTGGTCAGGTGAACCTTCCTCGGTTCCGGCTGTTGACAACTGGATTAAGCGTAGTGAGAGGGTGTGGGACAGTGCTCATGTGCGTCTCCAGCGGGCTGTACGGAATCAGGAGATCCAAGCCAACAGACGCCGCCGTCCGCACCCTCCCTACCAACCTGGACAGCGGGTCTGGCTCTCTACAAGGGACATCAAGCTGCGGCTGCCCAGCAGGAAGCTCAGCCCTAGGTATGTAGGCCCTTTCAAGATTCTTAAGAGAATTAATGAAGTAACCTACCAGCTTGAGCTTCCTGCTAGCTACCGTATCTCTCCCTCCTTCCATGTGTCTCTCCTCAAACCGGTCCACCCGGAGGCTGACCCCGGCCAGATGGCCCCAGAACCACCGCCACCCCTGGATGTAGACGGCTTGCCCGCCTATCAGGTAAAGGAGTTACTGGACTCTCGGCGTAGAGGGGGTCAGGTCCAATATTTGGTGGACTGGGAGGGCTATGGACCTGAGGGGAGGTCATGGGTGGCCGCCAACGACATTCTGGATCCATCTCTCACTGAGGAGTTCCATCGAGCCAGACCCGACCGTCCGGCACCACGACCACGGGGACATCCTCGCCGAGCTCCATGTTTGAATAACTCAAACATTTTTATGAGAGCCACCATTTAAATGTTTATATTTCAAAAATTGTAGAAATTGTAGTAGCAAAATAATTATAATAACTTTATTATTGTAAAAACTTCCATGAGCATAATTTAAACGTTTGTATACAAATCAGTTCATTTTAATATTATAGCAATGCAGTACCAAACTGACTCTCATGTATATTTTTCAGAACTGTTTGAGAGATTTTTTTTCCTTGAGAAAATCTGGCATGTACTGTACCTGATATATATCCAAAATAATCAACATTGAATCGAATCGCAAGCTTGTGTTTGGCATGTTCTATAGTCTACAAAGTTGGTACAGGTATATTTCAGAAATTAATCTCCAATGTAACTGGTATTAATGCAGGTCCACTTTGTACAGCACATCCTTCAAAACCTTTTCATATCTTTAGAGAGAGTTTTTAAAATATGTATGATCATTTCAGGTATTCTCATTACCTATTTAAAACTGCAATATTTTAAACATTGTTACAAGTTCAATTATTGATTATTTTACTTAAATGTATTGATCAGGAAAATGTTGCAATGCATTGCCCTACTAAATAAAGACATTTCAACAGTGTTCTTCTTCTCTCAAATAATTTTGAAAAAAAAAATATATATATATATATATCTAATTATAAAATAATTAACTTTACTCTGCAAATTGTATTTTAACTGGGAAACAGGGCTTGCTCTAAACCAAGTAAAATAATATCCACAGTGATGTTGTCTTTTTTTATTTTCTTAGAGCGTTGTAAGCTCTCTTTAAAACTCATGAACGCAATTTTAATTATATCCTGAAATACTCCCGCTCTCTCGTGTTTCACTATTTTCAATTAAACTGTACTTGTAGCAATTTACCCAGCATCTTTTTTAGGACATTGACCACATTTTTTTGCGAAGGTGTTCAGCGGCAACGAGGAGATTTAAATCATTCATAATCTGTCTTGAGAAATTAGCTTGCCTTTTCAAATTTCCAAGGATGACATGCTACAGTTCATTACTTGTTTACAGCGACTACAGTATTGCCTCATCTCAATTAAAAATGACTTACTGATGTTCCTTATAAACCACACAGCCATGAAGTCCTGATCATTAAATAGAAACTAATTCTCACTGTACAGTGAACAACCTGAGAGACTAGCATGACAGCTAATTAAAATGTGTAAGACTTTAATAAACAGCAAAACAAATAATGCATTGTCTGCATTAGAAAGGGGGAAAAAAACTTTTAATTGCACAGAGGAATATCAGTCGGCGGAATCAAACAATACGTCAACTGTCAAGCCTCAACAATGGCGAATCTGCAGGAATAATTCAATCTTGATGGGTAAAGTGCGCAGACAGTGCTTCGCTACAAACACCCTAATGGCGTCTACATAGAGCACTGGACCAAGATTCAGACTAATTTAAACTTGAAAAGCGCCGGGAAAATAAAATGATCCGAGTTACATCTTTTAATGAAAAGGGGGGGTGGGGGGAGGAATTAATTTTTTTATTCACTTGCACCGAGACACGGGAGCCGCGTCTCCGTAGCGTAGACGTTAAGAACAATGGGTGGTCGACTTTCATCAAAAAGACAAGCCTGGTAATGAATCCATACTCCCTTTAATGAGGATACACATAAAAAGGCTTGTCAGAGTTAATGAAAAACTACTCTCTACACGCTCCTGTATGACAGCAATGGAAGATAGCGGCCTTTGAATGGTCATCATCATCCATTTCAACAAGCCTATTTTTACCACTGCTCAGGACACTTGATCTTTTGTTGCTCGTCATTGCATTAGTTAAATGGAATCGTTCACGCGGGGAACACACACGGGTTTCGCTCTTATCTGTCCGCTTTTCAGAAAGCCAGAATAGAAAAGCGTCTTGATTGGAACATATTGAGAAGGGAAGGTGCATTGAGACCCAGTGGAGCATGAGTGCCCCTTGCAGATACCTGCAAATGTCTAATCACAGCGCTCTGATGAACCTTGCCTCTGACAGGCCTCTCGCCTGCCCTCCGACGTGTAACACGACACACTTCGTGGGGGAATTATGCCGTGGAGGTCTAACTCCATGAGCAATGGAGCTTGACTGAGACAGTGTGACTGTAATGGAGGAGGACAATTGATGGGGCTTTTCCTGGCTATAAGTGTCCGTCAGTCCCAAATTTTGATGCCGGAATGGAGCGGCAACCCGTCCGCGCTCGCATCCTGGTCAGCGAGCTGTAAGGGAGCTGGGGAACGAATGTTTGATTAACCCAGTAGGAAGGTGATGGCCGCGGTAGAGAGGGAGACACGCCGCAATTTGTTAGCTAAGCGTTGTCTGCGTGGTTGCTCCTCCCCAGCTGAGGTCTGAAGGGAGACGGGATGGAGAAGGGGTGTGGTGGGAGACAGATGCCTAACGACTCCCACGGGGCCCCGTTTCTGGCCCCTTATCTCATCCGCGGTTTGTGCGGGTTGCCATAGAAACGGCCCCTTGCACATAAAACCATGAGCCCTTTGCATTAGATCAACAGCTATTAGTTGGATTTAGTTGGATTAGTTGGACTTGGCCATTGCGGGTTCAATCTTCAAAGGGAAATATTACAGAAATCTCTACCTGGAAAGTATTCAACATACTTAACAGTACTAGAACAACTTAGTGTAATTGTTAGTTACTCAAAGACAGTACTTTGCCACCACCTACTGTTTTCATTGAACACTAATTTGTTCAGGGTAGAACCAAGTGACTGTGACTTTTATGAGTGAGTCACTGAATCATCCATTTAGCCGATTCATTCAAAAACACTGATCCGTTCAGGAATGAAATAAGTGACTGCCTACATCAAAAACTGCATACTTTCTGAGTAGGGAAAAATTCTAAGTCTTAAAAATTTTGAACAAGTCTAACGTCTGTTAAAAAGTATGTTCTAAATATCAGTGGCATGCGATGGTGTTCTGAAATGAGGAGGCAAAGTCCTCAAAGTGCTTTTTTTTTTTTAAATCAAATTTAAATTCATGTCCCACTCACATTTTCTTGGTTAAATAAACTATATTTACACTATCAGATTCTTTTTTTTTTTTTACATTTTTACATGTACAATGCAATCAATATTCTATTTATTAAAGACAAGTATGAATCTTAGTGTTTTTAAAGGAGAACTCCACTTCCAGAACAAAAATTTACAGATAATGTACTCACCCCCTTGTCATCCAAGATGTTCATGTCTTTCTTTCTTCAGTCATAAAGAAATTATGTTTTTTGGAAAAACATTTCAGGATTTTTCTCCATATAATGGACTGCTATGGTGCCCCGAGTTTGAACTTCCAAAAGGCAGTTTATGATGCCTCATTTAAACTGCATTTTGGAAGTTCATGCTCGGGACAACATTGAAATCCACTATATGGATAAAAAATGCTGAAATGTTTTCCTCAAAAAACACAATTTGTTTACGACTAAAGAAAGAAAGAAATGAACATCTTGGATGACAAGGGGGTGAATACATTATCTGTAACTTTTTGTTCTGGAAGTGGACTTCTCCTTTAAGTATTTTCCATTTATTCCAAAATAATAACTGAAGTCAGTAACAGTTTAAACAATATATTTTATTTGTGAACTTATGTTATTCTATTCTTTTTAATAGTTAACTTTCAACCATTTTTGAATTTTTTACAACATAGCCTCATTGGAAATACATGCCTCTTTATACATCTCTGCAAAACTGAAAAAAAAAAAGATTATTCGTATGTATTTTACATAAAAGGTGGTTCTATAAAACACACATTTACTTACGTTTTTACAGGCAATAAAACGTACAATACTGACATATTTACAGCATCTAAATGTACAAATACATATTTTCAGCATTTAAACATACAATAACGTATTGGCAACACCTAAAAATAAATCCTTATGAATACTGAAATGGCGGCATTCATTTTATTATCATTGTTGTTTTTATTGATAAACAAGAGTACACTTAAAACACAAAAATTTCTGCAATCGTTTAAACTTTACTTGTCATGTAATGTTTAGTTTGTTTTCCATGGGCCACAAAAGGCGTTTTCCCCGACATGCTGTGACTAACAATAGAACCACAAAATACACCAAAAACGCAACATAGTTACGAAACCAAACAATTTTATTTGTGTGCTTCAATCCAGAATCTTAAGAATCCATACAACCGCGGATGACAGACCCAAATTCAAGCCTTTATCTGGCGATCTTCATCTCCATTCCGAGCGACCACAAGCATCAACGCCCGCGCTGACTGATGCCAGGGTTGCCAGGTTTTTACAACAAAACCCACCCAATTGCTACTCAAAACTAGCCCAATTGCGTTTCGATGGGGGTCCTCCAGTTAACAGTTTGCATTCCAGGGACTAAATATAACATTACTGGGGTTGCTTTAACTCGCAGACATGAAAAACAACCTGCGGCTACAGTTTAAAAGTAGTCAAATTCAGCGGGAAAACAGCAGACTTGGTAACACTGACTGACACGCTCTTTACAAATTCAAATGTTGCTGCTTTAAACGACAGGTCTTACGGCAGGATAATCGAACGATCACTGGCTTACTAATATTATAGTATGGCTTACAATTTTAACATCTGGCACGATTTGAAAACTGATACTTCTTGATACTTACTGTCACATATTGAACGTGTCTTTTAGCACCACTCTCTGGACATTTCACTTTAAAACTGTCACAAAACATGCAGTAAGGTACGTAATTACAGTGTTGCAGAAATGTATATAGATGCATGTATTTCCAATGAGCCTGGGTTGATTTTTCGAATCATCAGTCAACAAAGCATTGGTAAATATTGGTCACAGACACAGAGATTTACTTGAAATTTCACCAAGCTGATTACTCACACAGATCACGTTTTCATGCCAGTTTAAGTCTCACTTTGACATAACAACGTGGTTATATCTAAGTGTGCGAGTTGTTTACCTAGTTTCCAAAATTAGTCTTCCCATTAACACAATTATATTGTTTATTGAGGTTTCAGAATGTGAAATACGCATGAACACAAGAGGAGGGATTTATTGCATGAACCAATCACAGCCTAACATAACCAGTCATATCCAATCATATCATGATGGAGGCCTTGCCTCCTCTCACGTGACATTCCCCCATTCATTCTCAATTACCCCCCACCAAACTCACTGCATGCTTTGAGTGGTCTGTTAAAACTCAATGGGCTCAGGGGAGATGAGAGAGACGCGGACTCCTGCTGTTACTTTACCTCATGGTGTTGCTGTTGGAGTGATTTATACACTTTTTAATGTTACATTTTGTAATACTGGCATTGTTTTATTTTTCTACTACAATCTTTTTTTTACATACAGTATTTTGAGAAGACACTGCCTCCCCTGCCTGCCTGAAAAAAAAAAAAGCCCAAGCATGACTCGAATAAAGATTTGTTTGTTAAAGATTTAGCTGAACAAGTTTCAGTAAAATGATATGATCGTTATTGTGTCCAAAATGTAAATTATCTAATACTAACAACTTGTTTATTGATTGAGTCACATGAAATCAATACCACATAACACTGGATTGTGGAATATCGATAATATACAAAATTGTTGGCAGTTGCAGAGGCGTCATAATGATCTCAAACTTATCAGCTTTGCTCATGAATATTAATAGCCTAACATGACCTTTACTCCAAACTGATTTTCTATAAGGCGCTAGCCACTAGCCCAATCAAAATTAATATAATGATATATAATGATGTCGTAACAGTGGCTACTCCATAATGTGCACAGAATCAACCAACATGTGATCCAACAGGTAGTGCTAACATAGCAGTGATCTACATAATGTTAGATTTTCTGCAGAATGAGTTACGCTTTGCATCGGAGAACATATAGAAAGTAAAAGCACAGGTTTTCTCTCTTTTTTTTTCCTTATCTGTACAGACAGCTGTTTCTTCATCCTCCCTTCTCATCAAAACAGGAACATCTGGCAAAGCCACCTCCGCACAACAGTTAAACGTAAGGTTACCTTGGAGGCTGACAGCAGCTGAGCGCAGACAAAAAAAGGGAACAAAACAAAACACACACATGCACAAATACATTCTTTGTGTTAGAAACATACAGCTTTTTGTAACATAGAAGTATAGCTCGTGCATTTCAGCAGACAATACATGACACACAAGTCTGTTAATTGGAGCCACCTATAAATACGTCACTGACTAGCTAGTAACCTTAACACTCATTACAGAGAGTGTTCACTAATAAGACACTAAGGTCAACGCATGCTAACAAGGGGTATCAGTATGTTCAGGACATGATACAGGTTGCGGTTTATGTCTTAAAATAGTATCTGTACTGTTAATCACAACCTACAAACAAACTAGCGAATAAGCGGACGGGATCGCGGAGTCCATTCATAAAAACAGAATTTACTCTATAGCGCGGAATGCCACAGATTCCGTCAATTTTTGGATGAATAAAGCAAAAGTAGGTCCCTCACTTAATTCAAATCGTAATATGGACTAGTGTAGATAAATATTAAAACGCAAAAAGACGGTTTGAATCCTCCATGTTCCGTTTGGCTCTGTATGAATGAATGGCGGAGACGCAGTTTTGTTTACTAGACAAATACTAAAGCACACGTGATGCTCGCGGTGGTTTTCGGCCGTTGGGCCTCATTATATGACGACAGAAACACATGAACTTAATCTCCAGAGCTGCTGTGAGAATCACTTCATATAAATTGTACCATTTCATTTGAGAAAATTAGCATCTTATCATAGTGTATACACACAAATCTAACCGGCAACCTGTCAAAATAAAAGTACGGTTTAACATGTAACAGAAATGTATTAGTTTTGTATTACTTTAGCACATATATTCCTATTTCTGAAACAATTAAATGCTAAAAAAAAATAATAAAAAATATATATTACAACAAGGTTAACTGTAGAAAAAAAAAAATTCTTATTAAATTATTATTATTTTTTAAACAGAATATTCACACAATTTTTCTTCCATGTATTAATTTTAACAGAAAAAACTCTGTTTGTTTGGCAACAAATAAAAGGGATTAATTTTAATTTCATTAAAAATAAATAAATGTTTAATGACTTCATTTAATTATCAGAAAAATTAAAACAAGAATTTAAAACAAAAAACAAAAAAAAAAAAAGAAAAATAAAAGAAAACGATTGTAGGGCTGTTACCGGAAAAAGTACCGTACCGTACCATAACCCCCCGCCCCCCTAAAACCGGAATCCTAGGGGAAACTGAGTATTAAGGTGAATGTGGCATGCATGCAATGGCATGGAAGTTGAGAGATTCTGTAGCCCCAAAGTCCCTTTTTTTTACGATAAAAACAGTGAAGGTAGGTTAAACATTTCAAATTGAGTTGCTGATGCGATAGAAAGCGAGTGGATTATATTAAAAGCAGCTGAATGATTTATTCTGTAGCAGGCAGAGAGAGGCCTGGGCACTAAGGAGTTAATGAGAGACCTCTCACAGCCCTTATGACAGAAAAAGATGTTTACTTGAAATGACGTCAAATGGGCAAATTCATGTAGCATTTGCAATGAACAATTACTTAAATAATTGGTCCCCGCACCAAAAGATTGATTGCATAAAAGCTGTTTTCGTTTGAAAATCCATTAGCGGGCACCATTTTTCCAGCACTCTTTGACATCCTATGATTTTATTAATTTTTATTCCCAAAGATGCATGATTCTCTCGCTCTGGTCCTTTGCCCTTTGCAAAGAGCACAGTAAGAGAGGGAGGGAGAGATGAAGAGAGAGAAAGAGTACCACTTAGATGCCGTCATTGATTACGCCAACTATCAGGACCCTTGAATATAAAAGGTCTCCATTTGGGAATTGAGAAATCTCCATATGCTAGCTTCCACTTGCTTACAGGCCCCGCTGGTTGATTTACATTAGTATTCATTAATCTATTAACTGTTGAAGACGCCGAGAGCGTGATTGGATCTGAAAGGAAAGGTGTTTCGAGTGGCCCTTGTGGTCGAGCGAGAAAACCGCAGACTGACAGAGGCAGAAAGAAAGAAAGAGAGATGGAGGAAAAGCATGTTGCGACGCCACCTCGTACCTCTCCTCCTCATCATTCTCTGCTCTCTTCTCGTTCTTACTCATCGCAGACACCGTGCATACATTAACATACTAATTAAACCTCAATTAGTAGTTGCGCTGACTGTTCTTTTTTTATCAGTGAGATGTAAAATATGGATTGGACATTAGCAACACCAGAGGCTAATTTATCAAATGCTTTTCAAAGGAATTTTTTTAATTATTCAACAATTTCTGTACAGGGAATTTATGTTAACGATTGGTGTATCATAATGATGTTTAATTAACATGATGATGAAATGCCAAGGTTTTGGAACTTTGACCAGTCATTCTTCAAAGCAGGGCTGTTTAAAGACAGTTTGAAGCTGAACGTGATCACGTGCGCGCATATGAATGCAGAAACGCACCTAATGCGAGGTGCAAAGTAGGACATGCTTGAATTAGCATCCTTGTTGGTCTTTCAACAATATTTCTAGAAACCACTCCAATTAAGGGTAGGTTATAGGTGGGAGATATTCCATCTTTGACCTCTGACAATAAAGATGTTCCCTATGTCTAAAGCTCAAGGATGATGTGTAAAAAAAAAAAATGGCTAGGCTGAGTTTTACAGTCGATTGTTGTAATTAAAATATTGTATTTTGGCAAACCCCCATGTCAAGCTGTCATAAATTACATCAAAGTTAGCCATAAATAAATAAAAAAAACAATTCTAGATCTTGCAGGATCATTTAGCATGCTTTACACACCTGCCTCTGCAAGCATTTGCTAAAAGGTTTTATTTTGCAAACTTTGCTTTGCAGATGCATTTTATTTGCTTAATTTAAAAAGGTTTGTGAACATTATACATCTGCATGTTAGCAAAAAATGTAAATGCTTCAATATAATAAATTCACAAACATAATTTCTCAATTTCTCAATGATAAGATAATTTAAAAAAATGATAATTTGTATAATTTGTCACATAACTCGAAAACAACAAAAATTGTGATTACGACTTAATATTTAAGAAAACACTGTAGGTCTGAACAATCTGAACAAACAAAATGTGTTTACATTTTAATATTGGTATTATAATAATAATAATAAGAAGAAGAAGAAGAAGAAGAATCCAAAAGTATTTATTATATTATTATTATAACTACTACTACTAGTACTACTACTATTAAAAATTATTAAACAATAAGACTGAATAGCAATAAATGATAAAAAAAAAAACATGAAAAAAATAACAATTAAAAATAAAAATTGTGATTGCAATTTAAAATTTAAAAAAAGGGCTGAACAATTTGAGCAAATATGATGTGTTTATATATTAATACTTATATAATAATATCAAACAATTAAAAAAAAATGTATTATTACTATCATACAAAATAAGTAATATTACTATTGTACTATATTACTGCAAAATAAAAAGAGCAATAAAATAATATTACATTTATTTACATTTTTTCTATATATATATATATATATATATATATATATAAATATTGTAAAATATTTTTAATATTAAAAATAACTGCAATCTATTTGAATATATTTTAAATGTAATTCTTTCCTGTGATAAAATCTACATTTTCAGCATTATTGGTATCATGATCCTTCAAAATTCATTCTAATATGCTGATTTGCTGTTAAAGAAACATTTATTATTATTATTATTATTATTATTTAAAACAGTTGAGTACATTTTTTGAAATATCCAAAGATCAGCATTTATCTGAAATAAAAAAAAGCTTTTGTTACATTGTTTTGGGGGAGAGAGATTGTAGAAATTATTTTATGTAATTACTTTTATTTAGCAAGGATGCTTTAAACTGATCAAAAGTGATGATAAAGGCATGTTACAAAACGTTATAATGTTACAAAAGATTTCAAAATCAAAAGAATGTTACAAAAGATTTCTATTTCAAATAAATGCTGTTCTTCTGAACTTTCTATTCTTCAAAGAAACCTGAAAAAAAAAATCTACTCAGCTGTTTTCGACATAAGAATAAGAATAAATGTTTTTGGAGCAGCAAATCAGAATATTAGAATGATTTCTGAAGGATCAAAAATTCAGCTTTGAAATCACAGGAATAAATGACATTTTTAGATATATTCAAATAGAATATATTGCAGGCTTGGTGAGACTTCTTTAAAAAACATTAAAAATCTTATACTGTTCAAAAAGTTTTGACTGGCAGTGTACACACACACTTATATATATATTATATATATATATATATATATATATATATATATATATATATGTATATAGGTATGTACATATGATAATCACAGCCGTATCACAAATTTGGTTTAATTTTGATTATTCATGGAAACCTCTTTAATTTCTGACCCTAATTTGTTTTTTTTACATAGATCACTTACATTGGATAATTTACATTATATGCATAAACAAAATTAAAGACTGTGTACCATTTAGTACAGAAAAGAACAGCAAATGTCCAGTTAGATACTTATTCCAAAATAATTAGCTCAGATACGGCACTTTTGTCGTAATTCACAACACAACTTAGTGTTAATTAAAGCCAGACAGTTGACACTGTACACAAATATAGATTTTGTCACTCTTAACTTTAAGACAACAGTTATTGAAGGATGTCATACACAAAGAAGCTTCTAAGGTTTGACTTTCATTGGAAACTTTTGTGTTTCTCAGTGCCGCTGCATTATCATTTGTCTTCACCCCGTGAACATGTCACTTCAGAAGCATGAGTGAGAACATGTGCACGCGTACGTGTGTGTTCAGAAACTATCCAGAGGATTGTGTCTGCATGTCCCTCACTCTGATTAACTCTACCTTTTTTTTTAGACAGTTATTAAAACCGAAGCTGCCTGCTAGACGTTGCATATTCTCCCAGAACGCAGCTGACTCTTACGAGTGCTCTCGCCATCTTGCGGCCCCCGTCTGTTGTGCTGAAGAGACGGGGGCCACAGCCATCTGTTCCCTATCCTCCTCCTCTTTTTCCTTCTCTTCAGCCCCCACACCAAAGCTCCTCTCGCTCTCCTCCATCTATCCACCCCTCCTTTCCTCTCTTGCTCAAATTGTCTTTGCCTTCTCCTTGTAGGTCATGCAATATTCAAGCTCTCATATCTCAACCATCATGACTAAATGCCTCTTCTCTTTCGGTCCAGTGTCTGAATGTGACCAAGGGTCTGCTTCCGCCCTCCAGAATAAATTGTAGCACTGTCAATGGAGGAGAGGCTTGTTCTGTGTTAAACTGTCCATTTACAATAGACATTACACACAACTACAGTAATGTAGTTCACCCAACATTATGAATATGAAGCAAATTTATCACAACATTAATGATAAAAGGTTATGGCAAATGAGGCCTTTAACCTCAAGTACTGAACATACAGACCCAACTTTTTATGGGGGTAACAACTGCATTTGTTGGAAATTGACTTCAAATATGAAAATTAAAAAAAAAAAAAAAAAAGAAAAAGATTAAAAGAATAGTAAAAAAAAAAAAAAGAAAAAAAGTTAACTGTAAATTGTGAAATATATATAAATTATATAAATTATAAACTCAATGTTTTGAAAAAAATACTGTTAAATTGGACAGTCTGTAAATTGTAAAATTGTAAAAAAGAAAAAAAATATATATATAGCAATTATGTATCAACTTGATCAAAAATGACAGTAAAGACATTAATCAAATCAAATGTTGTTTTTTTACTTTCTATTTGTCAAAGAATCTTGAACGAATATCCACAAAAATACTAAGCAGCACAAGTGTTTTTAACATTGAAAATGATATGAAATGTTTTTTGAGCAGCAAATCATCATATTAGAATAATTTGTGAAGGATCTAGTGACACAAAAGACTGGAGTAATGATGCTGAAAATTCAACTTTGCCATCACAGGAATAAATTACACTTTAAAGTATATTAAAATAGAAAAATTGCAATAATATTTCACAATTTTTAATTAATTTTTGATCAAACAAACACAGCCTTTACTGACTCCAAACCTTTGAACAATGATGTAAAAACAGACTTGATGTTTAATATCACTAGCTAAATTTTTAGGTGTGAATGCAGTTAAAATAACTAAACTTAGCGCTACAGAACATCACCGGCAACATATTTATTGCAGCTGGAGTGGGCCACACTCTTTTTGTGAAATGGAGAGACCAGCAGAGCAGCGTTAGGGCTGGTCTAGACGTGTGAGTGAGCCTCTGTGTCTGAGGCCCCCCACAGCCGGGCTCCTCTCTCTGCCCGGGGGTCTGGGAAAGTAGGCCAGAGAACACAGTATCACTACGACTGTCTGTGAATGAGGTGAAATCTGTGCTTTGTCTTACTACAGATTCAATGGCTGTAACTATGGGTGTTCAAATTCATAGATTAGTGGATAAGACAGTCTACTATATATCAGGGGTTTTCAAACTGATGTCCAAGGTCACCCAGGAAAAAGAGGGGTGCTAGTGGGTCCAAAAAATCTTTTAAGAATACAAAAAATATATACAGGACAACTGTGCGATGTTCGATTGGGCCACTGCCGGTAATCGTCACAGACGTTTATCATTTGCACACATGCCTTGTCTGGTTGAACATTCAAGTGTGTTTTGAACGCATTCTAGCGCAAGAGAACTTAATTCAGTACTCGAACACCAAACAGAGTTCTCTTTTACATGTACTTGTGCTTTAACAAAAAAATACACCTTGCTGATTTGAAAATTCAAGAGATTTTAAATCATTCAAGCGCAAGAAAATCAAATAACAGCTCCATTCAGTGTTCTATTTATGCACCCAGAGAGCCACATCTCAGGCAACGTGTGAGCCAATTTTGTTTCTTTCTGTGTCTTCTTGCGCTTGACCTTGACAAATGCATACAAACAGTGTTGGGCATGTTACTTTAAAAAAGTAATTAGTTATAGTTACTTCTCACAAATAGTAACTGAGTTAGCAGCTGAATTACATCATCATAAAAGTAACTAATTTCCAGGGAATGTAACTATTGTGTTACTTAAAAAAAAAGTGTTCAAATATGTCATAACTGTCAGGCGTCGTGTGCGGGGAATGAGGAGTAGTGATGAGGAGATAAGGAACATGCACATTTATTAAATAATCCACGATAGGAACAAGAATAAACAGGAACAGCAGGGAATCCACACGCACGCAAGACTAGGAGAAAATACAATGAATGACAATACAAGAACCGACCACCAAACGGGGAACTCAACCAAACTTAAATACACAGACTAATCAGACGGGAGACAGGTGAGAATGATTAAACAGTGACATAATAATTGAGGACGGAACAAGAAAGACCAAATAAGGGCATACATGGGGAAAACCAAAGAAAACAGTCCACAGGGGTGTGACAATAACTTGGATGCCCCCCAATATTAAATATGTTAAATGAATAAAACATTGCACACTTATCTACACTATTTTAATGTTGCTGTGGGACAATGTGAGAGACACCTTCCAGGGGCTAAATATCACTTCATAGGGGTCGCTTCAACCGGCGGACATGAAAAACGTCCTGTGGCAACAACGCTCTAGGGTCGAAAAACGCTCCGGTGCAGTCTGTCTCGTTTTTTTCTTGATGAAGCGAAACAAATTCAAAATGGTTTGTCATTTTTGATCGTACAGATAAGAATAACGTATCGTTTGAAACTGCAAAGGGTCTACTTTTATTTGTGTATAACAACAAAACAATGTGCTTTTGTAAAATAAAGAAAATAAACAGGTTGCGCTCTCTGCCGTCTCGGTCTGCGTCACCTCTCTTCACAGACACGTAAATAAACCTGAATCTCAGTATATACCTACCTTACAGACATGAGAACTATACGTATAGAAAGCTTGAAATGTCTACTTTTAAATACAAATATACTCAAATAAAGTAATCCACATGATACCAACGCAAGCTCCAGTTTTTCCCGTCTAAACTCATCTCTAATGTAATCAAGCCCACGAGTGGCTCCGTTTTTTAAAAGTTAAACATCCACGTGAGACGCACAGACATGTAGGTAAACACCCACATCACCTCCGTAAACAAATGTGAATATTCATCAGGTTTATTGTTGTTATCTCTGCTACTGTTCATTTCTGGAAGAAGACTCAATGAGAGGAATAGGCCAGAAATGAGCTCAGAAGAAGAACGCAACACGATGGAAGCAGATGAAATTTGCTTCAGTGAGCTCAATTATAGTAACACCGCATTTTATTGTCAGTAACAGTAATGGCGTTGTAATGGGGGAAAAAGTCAGTTGTTTGATTACTCGTTACTGAAAAAAGTAATGCCGTTAGTAACCCTGTTTATTTACAACGCGGTTGTTCCCATCACTGCATACAAAAATGTCAAAATACCCATCTTGGCGAGTATCCTTGAAAGCAGTCGGTTATGTCTTAAATGAACTTAAACAACCGATGAAGTGACCGCACCTAATTTCCCAGCTGCTGTCCTTAATGTTAATCCAAAAAATAAATAAATAAATAAATAACTCACATTTGTAGCTTTAACAATGACTGGTCTCTATTTAATTTATAGTCATTTTGAATATGCATGTTATTTTACATTTGATTATTGCATTTATTTGTGATTATTAAACGTCTGTACTTGAATGCCTACAAACCTAAAACATTGTTTAATTTGTATATTTGTTCTATTGTTATTCATTATCTTTATTTTAATATGAAACCTTTATTGAGAATTGTAAAATTTCAGTGTTAAAGTTTTGTCATATAAGCTTATTTATTAGTATACAAAATAACAGGGGTCAAAAACAACAATACCAACAACTATTTTATTTATTTATTATTTTTATTTATTTATGTTTTGTGGCAAGGCCAGAGGAAATGTTGACAGGACAAGTAAAAATTTGACTGGTCTATTCCGGGCTAGTGGAAAATCCTAGGGTTGAGCACTTAAAGATTTTTAAAAACAATATTATTTAAAACTTGACATTTTTGTTTGTTTGTTTGTTTTTAATTCAAACATTTTACAAAAAAAATATATGCTTGAAATGTTAAAAGCAAATAACCAATATACAACACTGTATATAATACTATATAACCCGTATTATCATATACTACTGCTATATGGATAATACTAATCCTCTAAAAAATATATATATATATATATATATATATATATATATTTATTTTTTTATTATTATTTTTTTTTCCAGTAATATTTTACAAATTTGCTTTGGCTTTAATAAATGATCAAATAAAAGCTATTTAATCTTAAAAACCTGTCTTTATAATATCAAGCTTCTTGTTTTCACACACAACATAAATATATGGTCTATATGTACATAAAATGTATTTCTGGCTTTATAGTAACAGGGTCTCTACAAGGGAAGGGAAACATCTTTATTTTGCCTTATACAAGTAAAAAAAAAAAAGAAAAAAACTAGACTATATGATCATTTATTTTAAGTCAGTGTACATATTTATTTCTCAATGCAAATTGCTGTTCAAACACAGTGTGTGTATTGTGTTTGAATGGGATAGGTCAGTGTACACTGATTAATTGCGTCTCTGTGCTGGGTTGATTTTACGAATAACCAGGTGGATTAGAGAGGTCAGAAATGCCCTGGTAAACATTAAAATTTTATCTTGCTACACATTTCTGACAGTAGAAAAGACAGTGAGCATACATACACCAGAGGCCAAAGTCTCGCACGTGCGCGTGAATATAAATTACTCATGTAGCTTTGCACAAACCGAATCCGAAAAGTACACTGGGATGCTATTAATAATGAAGACGACAGGGCTCCATTTATTAAAATAGTGAAAAGTCATGTTTTCTCTGATGTGGCCTATTTAGGAAGGAGCAGCACTGGGAATAACGTGGCCCGCCAATTGCCAACTGTTCAGTCCCGGGCCCTGAGAGAGAACCGGTGAGGACGAGACGCTACAAAGAGCCTCAGCACAATCCAGCACTCCAGAGGGATCTTAAATCTTGGGTGATGGGGAACAGTTTGAAGTTCCTTGCACGCATTGGTTTATCTGGACTACTCGCTCTTTCTTTCTCTGAGCTTCTCTTTCTTTCTTTCTTTCTTTTTTTTTCCTTTTAGTCTCTCTCTGTCATGCATGGATCTTACATTTTATTGTCCATGAAAATATTCAGTATATTTTTATGCCTTTAGCTATAAAGCGTAATGAAAGGGGAACACCCCACGGTGCATAAAATACTTGTACGTTTTTTTCCTTTTTTTTTTTTGCAGCTATACTGTAGACAGCTCTCTCACAAAAGGCCAAAGGCTTTGGATTTTATCTTTTGATTCCCACATTAACCTTCCATTAAAAATTATCTATGTTATCGTCACCTCAAATTTGAGCTCGTAAATTGCCATTTTATGAGCCATCTTAAAAGGGAGAATTATCCTGATGTTATAGTTTAAGCAACATATGTTCCAATTTACTGACATCTACCAGATTTGACGCGACACCAGCCATCCATACACATCAGTGTCATTTGGTGGCACTAAATTGCCCCGCAATAAGTCGCCCCGTGGAATTTTTTGGTGATCAGGCAGCACATGGAGCTAGAAATTAATAGCCCGCAGCCTTTACAGGGGAGACGGGGCCAAATCAGCTCCTCTCCAAAAAACTGCTCCCATTCTCACAGACTGTCCCGTATGGTGCACAGTTTCCTTGTGGCACTCTTTCTCTAATGGTTAAAGGACTAAATGCTGAGACGTTTTATCGGTTTTGGATAGTCACTTTGAACGTTTTATTATTTGGGCTATCAAGTGATTAACCAAATTAATGACATGTCAGTTAATATGTAAATGTGAATGAATAAATGTAAACATTAACATAGAATTTAAAGTAATTAATTGCATTGCGTCTATAAAACAACCTAACATAGAGGCAGATGCAGTCATTGAATACAGATTTTTGTCTGTATATTTAAACCAATTTAGCCAATGGGTTTCTCAATCTGTCCAAGACAGACTTAGGGACCATTCGCAAAAAACGTTTTTACATTCAGTCTGAGATATTTGTAAAATGTTGGTCAGCTGTATAGATGTAGATGGCCGTCTTTAGCCGCTGCATTGTGTCTCGCTTTATTTCAGCATCTCAAGCCATATTTTCAATGATGGAGGCAGTTAAAAGTAGCTAAATCTGAAAAATGCTTTTTCAAACAATGAATTCTTATTATTTTTTTCTTGGTAAATGTGATTGGTTTGGTTACATACAAATTCATTTTTTATTGCATTATTTTATTTATTTATTAATTACCCTAATTGAACAAACTAAATTTGGCAGTTAAAAGTCCTTTTCAAACATACGGTCTTTACTGGTAAATTACCCGTAAATTGCCGTTAAAGGAGAAGTCCACTTCCAAAACAAAGATTCACATATAATGTTCTCACCCCCTTGTCATCCAAGATGTTCATGTCTTTCTTTCTTCAGTCATAAAGTCGGAAATTATGTTTTTTGAGGAAAACATTTCAGCATTTTTCTCCATATAATGGACTGCTATGGTGCCCCGATTTTGAACTTCCAAAATGCAGTTTAAATGCGGCTTTAAACGATCCCAAATGTGGTTGTAAACGATCCCAGCTGAGGAAGAAGGGTCTTATCTAGCGAAACAATCAGTTATTTTCATTAAAAAAATACTATTTAAATACTTTTTAATGGCAAATGCTCATCTTGTCTTACTCTGCCTGTACTGTTTTTTTCTGGTTCATGACAGTTAGAGTATGTCTCTCATTTTCTCCCTCAACTTCAAAATCGCCCTATATCGCTGTTTTACCTTTTTTTGTTAAGGGTGTTTGCTCTGTGTTTGCAAAGACTGGGTCGGTACCTCTGCAGCGATGTAGGATGATTTTGAAATGATTTTTGAAGTTGAGGGAGAAAATATGATTGGATTGGATATACGATTGGACGAGCGTTTGATATTAAAAAGTACTTACATTTTATTTATTTAAATGAAAATAACCATTCGTTTCGCTAGATAAGACCCTTCTTCCATGTTTATCCTAAAAAAAATTTACCTGTGAGAAATTCTTAAGTACATAATACTGCAGTTTCCAACAGAAATGTCTACTGAGTGCCACTAAAGGAGTGTTCGGTTTTATTCCCCAGAACAGATGAATGCACATAGGGTACGTTTTATGGTAAAGGCTAGATGGTATACAGATGTATTGTACAATAATTACTGTTTTTGCATTATCGTAAGGGGCTGGGGTAGACGTAAAGCCACCTGTAAATGTCTGTTGAATGATGTTTTAAAATAACGTACCATCAGCACTACACCTAAACCTACCCAACAGTATGAATTAAAGTAAATGTGATGTAAAAACGCAATTGCAAGAATGCCATTTTAGCTTGTTTTTCAATCTCTCATCTTTCAGCTCTTTCATCGTAAGTCATGTTTTTCACGGGATTCGTACCCAAGGATTCCACATCCTAAGTCCAATTCCATGCCAGCTGGGCTACCGAGCAAGCTTGTTCCGTCTGGTGTTCTGACAAATTTGTGTTACCCTGTCATGTACATCTACTCCAACCTTAAACCTACCCTTACAGTATTAAAAATGCAGTGTTTGTAGCATAATCTGACAGGTAGCATTATTTGTCAGAACACTGGAAAGCGAAGCATATGGAGTTGTTATAATAACCACCTCTGGTGTCCATTTCTGTTGGAAACTTCAGTGATATGCACTTATTGGTACGTATTTTACATCTCGCAAAAAAGTTCCCACAGGGACATTTTCATCATGAGACCAGGTTGGGTAATTTTATGGGAATTTACTGGTATTACTGTGTGAAAGTGGCTGTTGTTTTCTTTTGGTACATTTTTAACTCTTTATCCTTATTAAAAACCAAGAACATTAGATTTCCACTGGCTGATTCATTGGTGAATCTTAAAAAACAAAGTGTTTTAATAGACTTCGGGGGCTCATCGTTTCAGATGAGACAAGACCCATAAAGCGGTCGTTTTGTACCCTTTGGTTATTGCGCATGCAATCAGTCTGCTATAGTGATATTATAATGCATTGAATTAAAAATCTATTCCAGTTGGGTGACCTCACACTAAAAAGGTGAACGGGTCAAAGGTTAGGGTCATTCTTATCCATTTCTCTGCACTCATGCACAGCTCGGGACGGGTTCATGAATAGGAGAGAAATAGGCGCCAAGCGGAAATGAACCCTCACTGGACAGCTGAGGCAATAACCTGAATAGATGTCGTCTCCCAGTGCAATTAAACCCTCCCTGATTACACCTCTCTAGCTATCGATTGGAAACTTTCACTTAATAACCACTAGCATGGTCTCTTATGGTAACCCAAGGTCTAGCCTTCAAGAGCGGGACTGCTTGAGATTTATGTCCAATGGCTTAGTGACTCCTAAGGGAGTCTGTGTCATTTCTTTATTCCAATGTGTAGAGTGGGACTAACTCAGCTTTTTACACCACGTTATTAAGAGTCAGACATCTATAGACAACAGGATATTGTTTTGAGTACAAAGATATATTGTATTTGATTTTAGGGTGTGGTGTTACATTATTAAGAATGGTGCATTACTGCGTATCCTTTTTAATAATGTAACAACAATATATCTGTTGACATGCCTAACTAATGCATTAGATGTATATATCAAGATACACATTGCATTATATTATAAATTCCCAGTATATATAAAATATATACACGTTGAAAAAAAAAAAACCTGCAGTAACGCAGTATGGTATTGAAACCTAAAATGTGAGCACAATGACTTAAGTGCACACAGACTACAACCAGCAGAATTAAGAAAAGTGAAAAAGGCATGGCATAATCAAAAATTCATGCCATTTACACCCGTGAGGCAATTTTATTCAAAACAGTCAGTTTGCAATGCGTGTGAAAGCTTCTTGAGTCAGGTCCAAACAGCAAGACTGGCTCCAAAAGCACCATTACCTCCACGTAAGAAAATTCACCCTTCACAGCCCGCGTCTTCCCATCATACACCTGTTTGGCTGAGCGTGCCAGCTCGGATCCCTGGACCGCTCGCCGCTCACTCATGTGAGGAGAGCACAGGTTGTCCACGCTACTGCCCTCGGGCACTGCAATGTGTTCACAGCCCCGGCTGGGGAAAAGAAACGAGGGATGAGAGGGCTAGGAAGAAAGGATTAGAGAAACAATGCTACGGCCTTCATGTCTTGCTGGATGAGGACATTAAAGAGGTGAATCTAACATTGAGCCGTTCACAATATTCCCTGCAAAGAGATGTAGGGGTCATGGTCTTTTAAAATGGTGTCTGTAGCAGTATCCAGACAGAATTTGATTACTAAAAAACATGTGATTTAGAATTACTAACAAAGGATGTGATTTCATATACTGATATGGTCAAGCGTACTCGACGCATGCATGTAGACCTATGTGGCACGTTATAAAATTTAAACACCATGGTGGTCGGTGTAAACAAACAGGAACAGGAGATTAGCAGCAAAATAATAGTGTCACAGCAAAATAACTTACATATAAAACTGTAAGTCAGCAAACTAAGGAGGCTTTTATACATAACATGCTCTTGTGTTTAAAATTTTCTTGACTCATAAAATAAATAAAAACAGTAAAGTAGCGTATAAAGAAAGTTTTTCTAACTTGTCAGTGTCTTAAAAACGTGAATCAAACTAACGGTTATTTACACAAAAATACAATTAAATTATCTCCATCTAACGCATTCTGAGTGAACTTTATCAACGGCCCTATTAACCATCTGCAAATGAAGCTGAATATGAGGTTTTACTGCACCTGTTACAGCTCATGGATGACAGCCAGGGAGAGTGGACAACAGATTCAAACTCGTAGTGTTTCCAGGGGAAGGGCAGCTGGTCATGCTAGTAGAAGGTGACGAAGGAGAAAGAGAGATAATATAAAAGGTAACAGTAAACGAGTCCTCCACTCGCGACAAGCCCTTCAAGTTCAACAATATAGTGCATTTATATATGGACAACATGCTGTGAATGTGCAAAGTGATTGACACGTAGGAAGTGCCTCAAAAGCCAGTCACTTTTTATTTGTATATCGTTTACATTTTCCATATGCCATTCCTTAAAAATGCCCACAGAACCTTTAAACAAGTGACAATTAATTTATTACTAGCCTACACCAAAGTGGCTAAATTTACAATTAGTAGAATCAAGTGCAATTTAGTATAACATCATTAAAGCGGAAGGTTACTTTAACCTTCCTTCTAATTTTAACCTTAATAAACCGGCATGGTTTGGTCAAGCATTGATAATACCATTATACCAAGATCAAAAGTGATGCCTGTCCCCCTAAATGGAAGCTTGTTGAGGCTCATAATTATGGAAAGGAGTTTTTAAAGTTATTTACAAGCTATTTAAGATGCATATTGTAATCTAAAATGCACAACTATAAGCAACATAATCTACATATGAAGAATGTTTCAGACCAATGGCACTCTGTCCAAGCCAGCCTGTCACACCAAACGGAACCCTAAGTTAAGTTGTGCAAGTAAACCACAAATCACAAAAAAATGCTATTATAAAACGGATAGTTCCAGTGCTTGACTCTGATTGGTTGAGCCGCGTTCAAAGCTAATTTACCTGAGGTAATTAGTGAGATCTATTCCCATCAAAATAGAATGCAACAGTGCTTGTCCACTTTTTCAGCAGCGCTGACTCCAGAAGTATTTTTCCCATAGGGATTTTTAAAATGTCTTCACAAAATTCTACACACACACACACACACACACACAAACGTAAGAGGGTGCAAAAAAACTGAATATTGAGAAAATTGACTTTAAAGTTGCCCAAATTAAGTTCTTAGCAATGCATATTACTAATCAAAAATTAAGGAAACTTACAAAATAACTTCTTGGAACATGATCTTTACTTAATATCCTAATGATAATATCCTAACATTTTGGCATAAAAGAAAAATAGATCATTTTGACCCATAAAATGTATTGTTGGCCATTGTTACAAATATACCCCTACTACTTATGACTGGTTTTGTGGTCCAGGGTCACAAATATAGGAAAGCTTAAGAACACTCAGCAGGGCTGTGGCTCTCCAGGACCAACGTTCGACCTCTATTACATCATTAACAGTGCTTCATGGCACAAGGTGAGTGCTAAAGAGGCCTTTTGGTGCAATTTGCTTGTTTCAGTTCTCCGATTGGTGGAGATTTCTCTGCTGAATCATGGGTAATGTTATTTTTCACTAGGAATCCTACTGTTAAATATGATTTTTTTAAAAATAAGCTGAAATAATGCAGGCTGATGACTTTGACAAAAGCATATACAGTTGATTAACAAACTTGTCTTTAAAGGGTTAGTTCATCCAAAAATAAAAAAAATTCTGTCATTAATTATTCACCCTCATGTAGTTCCAAACCTGCAAGACTGTTGTTCATTTTCAGAACGCAAATTAAGATATTTTTCATAAAATCTGAGAACTTTCCAACCCCTGCATAGCAACGCAACTGACACGTTCAAGGCCCAGAAAGGTAGTAAGGACATCGTTAAAATATTCCATGTGACATCAGTGGTTCAATCATAAGTTTATGAACCACAAGAATGTGTTTTGTACGCAAAGAAAACAAAAATAATGACCTCGACATGAGGGTGAGTAATTAATAACATAATTTTCATTTTTGGATGAACTACCCCTTTAACATCTTAAAACATTTAATATCAGTTCCTCCATGGAGAAAATGAAGAGAATTTTTACTTTGGAAACTCCACTGTTGCACTTTAAGGTCTGATTTCAGCATTACGGCCTAGAGATTCATTGGATTCTTAGTTTCTTACTCTTCATGGTGGAGTATATTCTATATTGTGTAAATCCCTCTGGTACGGTCCTACCTGACAGCACGCTCTGTGCTCTATATGATGGTTAATCTTCATAAAACATCAATGGCTTCCTGTATTCCACACACCCCAATGATTTCACCATTAAGATCTGCTTTTATGACAAATACAGGGAGGCTGATGGGAGCTCATATATAGCGCACTGACAGACAGGAGTGAGTTTGAACGTTTTAGACTACTAACCCATAGACACATTAACATGACAAAATATGTACAGACTCCTAGAGAAAATGAATATGTTGAATTAAACCAGACTTGTTGAGGATGCTCCTGTTCTTTTTTGAACCGTCCGAGGTGCTTTTCTTCAGCATGGCGGTGTAGCAGCGACTGCTGCATTTATCACAGGGATCTACGGTGATTTGAAGACAATAGCTAATGAGAGCTTGCTCCCCGTTGGGCTGGAGCTCCAGACAATGCAACAACATCTGTGCTGGCGTGCTGAAGTGCCTCTTCCCCAGAGTCACGGGACAGGAAGGGGGGGGAGGCAACAGCCTTACCTGTCCTGTGTTTCCAGACACCCCCTTCTCCTCCCAACCCCCACCCTCCTCCATCCTTCTCCTTCTTCCCTTGATTCCTTCCCTCCATCCTGCCGATTGAGGAGCCAAGCTTGTTGAGGGGACTCCCAGGTCAAATCCATAAAGCATCTCCCGCCAAGGTCACTGCTCACGCTTGAAACCCGAATCCCAGAAAAGAAACATTTAAAACGTCAGGAGTTTTGAGTTAGCACTGCGAGGAGAGAAGGATGGCCTACCCCAAGAGGGAGAACGAGAGAGAGGGAGAGAATGTGTGAAAAAAAGAGAGAAGAAAACCAGGTGTGGACTTCGGTTTTAAGTGATGTTTAATGAATAGGCCCCCGGGGTGGTTTAACACATGAGCAAGGCTCTACATTTCCCCCTTTCCCCCATGGAAATGCACTGGACATATGATTCAGGGACTGAGGAGTGCAGGCTGTAAATACGTCAAGTTCTCTCTCGGTTTGAGGATAACTCAGGAATCACACTCGGACTGCCACCTTGGTATGTGGATCGTCACAATCCAAAACACAAACTTTTGCTTGCAAAAATTTTACTTCAGTGGAAAAACTGGCTTTTTTTGGATGACTGAAGTTTTCTCTTGTGCTGAAAAAGTTAAACCTACCTGATCTCATCACAAAAACGTACCTGTAGGAACTTTTTGCAAGACGCGAAATACGTTCCAATTGGTACATATCACTGCAGTTTCTAACAGAAATGAACACTAGAGGTGGTAAAACAGTGAGTGCTTGTAATTGTTTTCACAGTTAGGATTATTACAGCTCCATATGTTTTGCTTTTCGAACGCAACAAGCTTGCTCTGTAGCTCAGCCAGCACGGAATTAGACTTATGATGCGGAATCCTTGGGTACGAATCTCATGAAAAACATAACTCATGATGAAAGAGCTGAAAGATGAGAGATCGGAAAACAAGGTAAAATGGCATGCTTGCTTGCGTTTTTACATCACATTCGCTTTTGTTCATACTATCGGGTATGTTTAGGTGTAGTGCAGATGGTACATTATTACAGAGTTATAGCGCCACTCAATGGACATTTCATGACATACAAAACCAACATCACATAAAAGGTACCATATGACCATGCATCTGTTCCGGGGGAAAAAACTAACACTCTTTTAGCACCACATTTCACATCGAATATGTCACGAAATGTACGTGTAGTATTTCATGTCTTGCGAAAAAGTTCCTACAGGTACGTTTTCGTCATGAGATCAGGTTGTGTTAAACATAGGTTTCCGGAAAGAATGGTCCGTTATACAGTGTTGCCATGAAATCACTATTCAGAAATGTTTGACCCCTCAATAAGGCAATTAAAGGAGAAGTCCACTTCCAGAACAACAATTTACAAATAATTTACTCACCCCCTTGTCATCCAAGATGTTCATGTCTTTCTGTTTTCAGTCGTAAAGAAATTATGGTTTTTGAAGAAAACATTTCAGGATTTTTCTTCATATAATGGACTTCAATTGTGCCCCCGATTTTGAACTTCCAAAATGCAGTTTAAATGCGGCTTCAAAAGGCTCTAAACGATCCCAGATGAGGAAGAAGGATCTTATTTAACAAAACGATCAGTCTTTTTTTTTTTTTTTTGAAAAATAAAAATTTGTATACTTTTTAAGCACAAAAGCTCGTGTAGCACAGGCTCTGGGATGCACATTCTTGAATGTTTCATTCATTTTGAATGGATCTTTAATGTGACTCGGGAAGTGATTCGTTCAGTTGCGCATGCGCAACATGCTATTAGGTTCTGTACTGGAATTAGTTCACCTGTTTCGAGTCTTCGGGTTTTACGAGTCATTCGTTCATCTTATGGTGCTGTCACGTGATGAACGAATGACTCAAACCCGAAAACTTGTCAGATAAGAGGTGAGGTGAGCTAATCATAGACTAAAGACCGAGGTAAATAATGAATTAATCTTTTCTTATAGCATTACAGTTTTGTCTTGTTTGTAGTGTGATCAACGTTTGTGTAAGCAGTAGATGTGTTAGGGAAGTAACATGTAACATTTTAATTATATTTTGCTAAAATGAACGAAATGACTCGAAAAAAGATTCGTTCATTTTGCTGAACGAGACTCAAAGGTCCGAGTCGATAAAATGATCCGAACTTCCCATCACTACTACGAATCATGTCTAAGTTTATCGTCTGTGTACTCCGGCTCAAAAAGGTAGAGAATGACGAAAAACTCCATCTTATTTTCTCCTACAACTTCAGAATCGTCCGACATCGTTGTAGCTTTTTGTTTGTAAACAGCGTTTGACTTACTTGCACTCTGTTAGTCTTTGCACGTTCACTTTGTAAACACTGGGTCTAGTTCCGCGTGACCTTTCGACGTGATTCAATAGCACGTAGTGTCATGAACGTGCATCTCAGAGCCTGTGCTACACAAGCTTTTGTTCTTAAAAGGTATACACATTTTTATTTTTCAAAAATAAAATGGCCGATCGTTTCACTAGATAAGACACTTCTTCCTCGGCTGGGATCATTTAGAGCCTTTTGAAGCTGTATTTAAACTACATTTTGTAAGTTCAAAATCGGGGGCACAATTGAAGTTATATGAAGAAAAATCCTGAAATGTTTTCCTCAAAAACCATCATTTCTTTACGACTGAAGACAGAAAGACATGAACATCTTGGATGACAAGGGGGTGAGTAAATTATTTGTAAATTGTTTTTCTGGAAGTGGAGTTCTCCTTTAAGGCAGAATCAAGTATTCCAAAGTGGGATAAAATGCAATAATGTCTTACATTTACCCACCAAAATTAGAATATTAGAAAGATTACACTGTGTTGTCGTTTATATAGAAAGAGAAAAAAAGAAGAATTTTAATTTTGGAGTGGACTATTCCTTTAAATAAACCTACTATCACAGTGAATTTTAATAATACAAAAACATTAATTCATTATTTGTGTTGAGCCTTATATTGAGGCTTCTTCCAGGGGTCCATATAATCTCACACACACCTTATCCATACATTAATACCTGTAAACATTCGCAAACTTTACCTGTACTGCATCTCCCACCTTCAACTCCAAGAGGCACACGCAGGCTGTGACCCCTGTAAAGGACGGAGAAGAAGTGGTTGGTAATTAAAATGCAATCTCCACCACTTCAACCCCCCAGAGCGGGGCACGCCGCAACAGCGGTGTCGCCCAGGAGCCCGAGGGCGTGAGGTGCCACCTGCCCAGCCGTGCCACCTGCGCCCATGTCCTCCCTTCATTAAAGTGTGTATTTATACCACTCCTGCTGGCCCCCCGTTCCGCAACCCCACCCCGCCCCCCACGCGGGATTCTCGTTCGCTAAAGCGAGGCTTTATTAGAATTAATGTGCTGCCGCAGAGACGCATGGGCAGGCCTGGAGCCGGGGTGCCAGAGGAGAGGGTCCCCAGCCCTTGTACTGTCACTTTGAATAAAGGCGGCCGGGCAAGCTGAGCGTGGAGATGAGCGTGGACGGGCACATGACAGCCATGTTTTCCACTGGGCAGAGGGGAAAGCAAAGTATTTTTTCTGTACAATCTGCTCCCAAGCACATGACGAGCTGTCGCGTGTGCGGAATAAATGAACGGATCGAGGA
Organism: Labeo catla; assembly: GCA_012976165.1. Lineage (NCBI taxonomy): Eukaryota > Metazoa > Chordata > Actinopteri > Cypriniformes > Cyprinidae > Labeo > Labeo catla. Next base: position 544,359 of record VONZ01000234.1, read on the forward strand.
CAGGATTGAGCAAGTTTCGAATTTGATTGGTCAATATGTGTATGCGAATATGACATATGTGCTCTAAATTTGTCACACCAAGGAAAAACGTGTTATTACCCACCCAGCCAAACTTGAATTTGACCACCAAGTAAATAAGTTATCAAAATCTAAAAAAAAAAAAAAAGCAGTATTCTCTGCTCTTAAACGCTGGGGGCGTGTCCACTGTCGACATTGAAACCACACCCACTTGCGGGAAAGCTGCCACCTCTCTCAACTGTCAAATTCCTCTACAACCTTAATGGATGACCAGGCTGTTTTGTAAATTATCGCAAGCAGGTAATATGCATTTACATGACGAAGGCATAGCTAGCTATCAAACTAGGCTGTAGTAACTAACAGTATTGACAGTAACTCACGATTAAGCAGATGAACCAATGATGCTAATGCCCTCTAGTTAATATACTATTAGGGGAGGACCCATGCTCAGTGGCTCCATTGCATCAGAGACATGATTTCAGGCCCACCCAAAAATTCTGAACACAAAAACGGTGAAAAACTGTATAACTCCACAATTCAGTACTACATAGTGCACAGTCTTTGTAACGTGTTTCAGCAATACATTTCTAACATTTATGTGTTTAGAAACAATTCTCTGAATTGCCTTTACAAGGACTTTAAAATTGATATGTAGTAATGAAGACTACACTATGAAGATCACCTTAAAACTTTTTTTTTTTATTAACGTTTTTGCTACTTTTAAACTTTTTACAGTTCTAAACTATTCAAATCTATCATAAAAATATTAATTTTCACAGTTAAAACTATAAACAAAGTTGTGTAAAAAGGAAAAAAGTTCAGAAGCCCTAAAGAGGCCATGGATTATTATTATATTTCTTTCTTGTTTAATGTGATCACAGCTTTTTTCTTCTCAACATAAAAAAGCTGTTTTCTCTAGATCACAACCGAATTTTCTGGAAATGTTGACATAACAAAAGTTGTTTTCTCGTTATTATTACAACTTCATTTTCTTGTGATTTCAACTTAAAAAAAAAAGTTACTTTCTCATTATCACAATCTAATTTTCTGGAGATTTTGACATAAAAGTTGTTTTCTCATTATCACAACTTAATTTTCTTGTGATCTCAACATAAAAAGTTGTTTTCTCTAGATTGCAACCTAATTTTCTTGATGACGACATCAAAAAGCTGTTTTGTCTAGATCATAAACCAGTTTTCCGACATAACAAAAGTTGTTTTCTCTTTATCAATTTGTTTTTGTGATCGCTACATAAGTTGTTTTTATTTTAAAATTATTGTTTGATTCTTAAAGGAGAAGTCCACTTCCAGAACAACAATTTACAGATAATGTATTCACCCCCTTGTCATCCAAGATGTTCATGTCTTTCTTTCTTCAGTCGTAAAGAAATTGTTTTTTTTGAGGAAAACATTTCAGGATTGTTCTCCATATAATGGACTGGTAAACTTCCAAATGCAGTTTAAATGCGGCTTCAAATGATCCTAAATGCAGTTGTAAACAATCCCAGTCGAGGAAGAAGGGTCTTATCTAGTGAAACGATCGGTTATTTTCATTAAAAAAAATACAATTTAAATACTTTTTAATCTCAAACGCTCCTCTTGTCTTGCTCTCCCTGAACCCCCTGAATGTTCATGTCTTTCTTTCTTCAGTCGTAAAGAAATTATGTTTTTTGAGAAAAACATTTCAGCATTTTTCCCCATATAATAGATGTAATGCGACTTCAAACGATCCCAAATGCGGTTGTAAACTATCCCAGCCGAGAAAGAAGGGTCTTATCTAGCGAAACGATCAGTTATTAACATAAATTTTTTTTTAAAAATTGAAATACTTTTTATTCTCAAAGGCTCGTCTTGCAGTCCTTGAACTGTGTATTCTAACTCCAGACAGTTAGGGTATGTCAAAAAACTCTGATCGTATTTTCAACTTCAAAAATCATTTCAAAATCATCCTACATCACTGGAGAAGTTCTGACCCAGTCTTTGCCAAGTGAACATGCAAAGAAGATCAAACACCCTTAACAAAAAAGGTAAAACAGCAATATATGACGATTTTGAAGATGAGGGAGAAACTACGTTAAGAGTTTTTCGACATACCCTAACTGTCTTGAGCCAGAATACACAGAGTTCAGGAAGAGCAAGACAAGACGAGTGTTTGACATTAAAAAGCATATAAACTGTATTATTTTTATGAAAATAACCGACTGTTTCGCTAGATAAGACCCTTCTTCCTCTGCTGGGATCATTTACAACCGCATTTGGGATCGTTTGAAGCCACATTTAAACTCCATTTTGGAAGTTAAAATCCAAAATGCACCAGGAGTCTACTATTGATAGTAAAAAACAACTTTTGTGTTCATCTGACAATGTTTGATAAACCGTGTGCTCCTATTTGTTATTAATGTTTTGGATATTTCAGCAAAACGTTTGCTTCACTTAATAAGAAAGTCTACAATAAATGAATAAATAGTCTTATTAATCCCTTCAGTTTTTTTTCAGAGACAGTACACTAAACATTTTATGTGTGTAATTAACATGTTTCAATGGTCTGACAGCAGAGCTGTCTATTTGACCATTACATGTATGACAGCTTCTGATCAAAACAGACTTATGATTTGATGACATCCTTACTGCTTTATTTATTCAGAGAACTACATTATTGATATTTATGTATTTTTTTATTTCATCTAGTTAGTCTACACTTAGTGCTTTTGTATGAAAACAACTTTTGTTATGTTGAGATCACAAGAAAATTAGCCTGTGATAATGAGAAAACAACATGTCATGTTGAGAACACATGACAGCTGTGATCACAAAAAAAAAAACAAAAACGAAAAATAATAATTCGCTTTAAATGACCTTTTAAGGCTTAGATAAGCGGATCAGGCACAAGACTGAGCAAGTTTCAAACTTTACTGTTTAGTAACAAGCCCATAAGTTGCTATTTGGCTTGCAGAGTGTCTCTATAAGCACAAATATTCTTGGCACGCTCATTATCAATGTTGCTTGGTCTGCTTTCTACATGCGGTCAATTGTTGCAACTAGTTGCATTATGTCCGACTCGAAAATTCGGCATTCATCAGTAATGTACAGTTGGGCCTAATTGGAGACAGCTGCAATACATAATGCAATTATTGAAGAAGTTTCCACATTATAGTCCTGAAACGTGTCCACATGGTCAATAAGTCGAGAGCGCCGGGGCAATGGAGAAGCTACGTGTGAGCTTGCGATGCTTAAAAGGGCATTTCAGTCAAGTCATTATCATTCCACCACACCAATTAGACACAAATAACCTCCATACAACTCTATTCTGAGAAAGGGCAATCTGCGGCGTGCCGTACTCTTGCATCGTAGCCTAATCCACATTTCATGTGCACACTCACTACTTCACACCAACCAAGACACTATTGACTTCATTAGTGTTAAAAATGGCTAGCATTTTATAGGCAGATGTAGATTTTAGCATTATTAGCCCTCTGTAATGTTCTCCTAAAGGGCGCGTGAGGCAACCAATTAAACTAGAAACTCTGAGAAAGAACAGACAGGGGAACTCTGAAAGATAATATTTACCCCCCACACCCTCCAGAATGTGACTGTATTTTATTTCCCAAGGAATGAATAGCTCGCATTGGCCTTATCAAATGGGAAAATCAAAGAGGGTATATGGATTCCACACTCACAAATAATACAATGCCCACTTCGCTGGGATTGCCTCAGATTGAATTGTGAGATTACAAGGTAAGTACCTGAGAGAGAACGCACATAATCTTTCCATTACCACACAGATGTCTCGCTAACACGGTCATTGCATTGGACGTATCTTTATTTTCTCACACATTGGGTCACTAACTGTATGTACACATGTATTTGTATATACCCTGTGTGGGAGCTTTTTAACACAGTAATTATGTTTCGTCAGTGAATTTAAACTTGAGTGTTTCTTCAGGTTCAGGTACTTTTATGCACCAGGGGTTGATTTAACTAAAAGGGATAGTTTGCCCAAAAACGAAAATTCTGTCATTAATTACTCACCCTCATGTTGTTCCAAACCTGTAAGACCTTTGTTCATCTTTGGAACACAAACTGAGATATTTTTGATGAAATCTGAGACTGATTTCTGACCCTCCACAGACAGGTGTACTGACCTAAAATCAAGAGAAGTTATTTAAGAACGAGTCCTACAAAGTAGCAGTTAGCCAAGATATCTTATTTCTCATTCTTAAAAATAATAATAATAAAAATAATGACCAGTTTTTAAGAAAAAAAATTAAACGAATAAATTGTTATATTGCTTCACGCAGTTTATGACACAGGCCCCAGATCTAAATTTTTTGTTATATCACACAGACATCACATCAGGGCTGGGAAATATGGGCAATAAATTATCACAATAATTTTTTTTTTCATATCACACCAAATCAATAATGATCACGATAAATGTCAAATTTTTATTTCTTTCAAGTTTAAAGGCACATTTCTGCTACAATGTGAAAGTTAATTTTGGCTTTAAAATATTCTTTACGGTCAGAACATGACAAACACTTCATGTTTTTTGAATTCTTCACACTTTTTTCCAGTCATTTTTTCTTAACAAAATAAATATTTTAATAGAAAAGATATTAATAGAAAACTGTGTTACCTGATAATATTATTAATAATAATAATAATAATTTTTTTTTTTTGTCTCTTAGAGATACACATTTGATAGTAACTTGAGTTAGGATGCAGATGTAGATTTATGTTCATTATAATCAGTATTCAAAATCAGTAATATCTTGAATATCAGTATGTTCATTCAAAACCAGTAATATCTTGAAAATTGTAGCAACCTCATTTTTATATAGTGAAATGTAATTATTCTGACAGTATTTTTGGTTTTTGTTTTTAAGTAACCATTGCTCTTCCATCGTATCATCCACAGATCATGATGATAACAGTTAAAACCACAAATACAGCACCTTAATACCATGGTAAAAATGTAATATGGTTCCTTGGTATTTGTATGAAAAACAGTACTAGTCTAAATACATCTAGAATAAATGCATAAACGCTATAGCTTAATCACAAAAAATCATGTAATTATATTCCATTACTCCTTTCTTAGTACATTTAATACAGTGCTACTACAGTAAATCTATGGTAAATGATGGCGATTTGTAGATTTAAAAGTCTTCTGACAGTGTTCTTTGCTAAATTCAAGCGCTTCGCACTGGCGCTGTACAGTGACCCAAGACGAGACCGACCCTGCGTTCCATTCAGAAGGGCTCATCCCTATGCCCTAATCCCTTCAAAAGGTTTACCTTCCAGAGTAAGAGCTTCGAAGGGTTGAAGGGTGTAGGGGACCAAACAACTGTTTCTTGAAGTGCCCTTTTGCGTCATCATCCCGTGACCACACAGAGGCACCGTCATCATGGAAAGAATCAGCGCAAAGGATCATGGGGGCCCGAAGTGTCCATCATTTGTACCCTTCGAAATCCTTCATTCCGAAGGGCCCTTTGAAGTGGCCAGTTTTGAGCACTTCGGTTTGGAACAACCCTTCAACATGGTGGCCATGATTGTTTTCACTCCAAAGTGCCCTTCGAAGAGCGATATATCCCGTTTGGAACACACCGCAAGTTTGCGCTGTGCCACCATTTGAACTTTGATCTGAGCGGAAAAACGGTCCAAGTGGCGCGCTTTGACTAGTGCTCTTTTGTTCCGCTCTCTAACTCTTGTTATTGTTTGTTGAGGAAATTCACATCCCACGACAATTATCCTTATTGATTTATCGCCCAGCCCTGCATCACATTAAAAATGTTTGACCTTAATCACTTTTTTGCTACTTTTAGACACCTTTTATATATACTTTCACTCTTAAAATATAAAATTCCATGATAAAAATATTAATCATGACGTTTAATACTATGATAATCTAAAATACTGACATAAACATAAACCATTTCAGTCATTATTGTGTGAAAAAAAGATTTCAAACTATTTTTTAACTATTTTGTTGCTTATTCATTTGGATAAACACCTCACCATCCTGAAAAAAAAGGCTTATTTTTGATATAAGTAAAAAAATCTGGTAATTAAATAATCTATGTGTATACTTTATACACATAGTAAAAACATTTATGCACAAATATTAATAAATGAGACCCCAGTTACATTTCTAACCCAGGTGCTCAAGGGGGCCTCAAGAGGTTTTATGAAAGATGAACAACTCAAAACAGCTTAAATTCAAGATATTTCTTATTTTACTTCATGAGTTGCTCATGAGTCCCTTGTTTGTCCTGAACAGTTAAACTGCCCGCTGTTCTTCAGAAAAATCCTTCAGGTCCCACAAATGGTTTTTCAGCTTTTTTGTGTATTTGAACCCTTTCCAGCAATGATTGTATGATTTTGAGATCCATCTTTTCACACTGAGGACAACTGAGGGACTCATATGCAACTATTACAGAAGGTTCAAACTCTCACTGATGCTTCAGAAGGAAACAAAATTCATTAAGAGCCAGGGGGTGAAAACTTTTTGAATTTGAAGATCAGGGTCAATTAACTTATTTTGTCTTCTGGGAAACATGCAAGAATCTTCTGTAGCATCTGTAGGCTGTACTAAATAATAAAAAAAATATGATAAGGCCAACATAAGAAAAATGTACACATCTTCATTCTGTTCAAAAGTTTAAACCCTGGCTCTTAATGCACCATTTAATCAACATTTTAGTAGTAAGTATACGTTTGACCTCAACCCTCAAAGTCTGGTTTCTAGAATTGAAAAAGTAATGGAAATAAATAAAATCTTAAAATGTAATTTTTTATAAAAGAATATGCTTTTGGTTTTTCCCTAAATTATTTAATTGGGTAAAAATGTTTTTGTATTTAAAACTGTATTTTTTTAATAGTTTATCATATAAAAAGAGTTTCTAAAAATCATTTTTAATTATTATTAATATTTTAATTCTACTTTTTAAATGTGTCATATAGTGAAGCCTACATACATATAAATTGGTCCTTTCCACCTTTAGTCTTTATTTAAATGCATTTTAATATGACATTAAAGTGGAATTTATAAACAAAAGTGACCTGCCATGACAGCGGTCGGTGTGAAGACCTCAGCGAGCGAGATAAGCTAAACGTAGCACCAGCGTGAAGTGCGGAGGGATCCAGACGCCCGCTTTCCTTCCCTGCTCTGCGGTCTCAGTGCTGTTACAGTGCTGTCACTTCTCATTGGCTGTGCCGGTTTCCATTGGGTGCCACCACCTCAACAGGGGCATCACTGCTGATAGAAAACACAGCGTGTGATTTGTGAACTCTCACCGTCTTTGTAATTTCATCAGGGTAATGGGATTATATTTCAAATCACCGCTCCTTTCTTCATTACACCTCTAAGCTCCTCTGACAGACCAAAAAACTTAAATAAAATGTGCGCGTCAGCCCCGCTTGACTTCGCCCGCCGCTCGCACTTGATTAGACAAACAGCGCGGAACACGAAGGGGGGAATAATGTGCTCATTTATTCATTTTCCCGACGAGTCACAATAGATTTTTAACGACCGATGTCTGACCTCCCTTAGGTCCCCCGTGCTTAGGAGGGTTAATAAAGCCCAACAGTCTGGAGCTGAGAGGAAGTGAGCGAGAGAGTGCAGAAGAACAGGAAAAGACCGGGCTCCCGCAACAATATAAAGACAGCCACGTCGCAGGCCCCAAAACAAACTGCCACTCCTTCCTCCATCTTGTGCGCCACCACCCTAGAGAGATGGAGAGAAGGAGGAGAGACAGAGGGATGGAGAGTTAGACTGCTTTTCCCACTTAGATTCCAATTCCACTGGTCTCTGAGGGACAATTAAAGGCAGTGTGGTAGAAGTGGATTCTTTTCTGCGAGCTCTCTGGCGTGCATGTTAAAAGTTTTTCCCCTGGTATCACTGACACGGAGACTCTGTAGCGACAGGGTGGACGGGAGAGACAGAGCAAGGAGGGGGTGGAGGGTGAGGAGAAGGAGAATCTTGCATCTTAAAAACAACAAACTTCAGAGGCTTACCAGCAGAGGGTAATGAATGTTTAGCAGGACCAAAACTTGTTTGGTTTTTAGAGGTCTTGAGGGAGAAGGAACTTGTGTGATGATGGTGGCATTGCGACAGAGGATAATAAGTGGTGTCTACTTGAATGTGATATTGTTTTTATACAAAAAAAAAAAAAATTAACTGTAAAGAATGTTTTTTCAATGTCAAAGTTCCACTGAAATCAAAAGTTGTTTTTAGTATGAATATGTTAGCCTTAATGTTAGCTAAAATTTGCATTTAGAAGATTATTATTTAATTATTTAAAACTTAGTCTCTAACTTCCGCCAATATGAATCAGCGATTTTAATGACATCATCCTGCACTTTAGCTTCTCATCAAATTTTCTGTCCAATCAAATGCTCTAGAATCTGAAGCGTTCCGGCCCCACTGCGAAGAAGCTGTGGCTGAAATTGGCTGCTTGTTCACAGAGTTCGTATTACTGAACAGTGATTGGCACGTAGTCCACTATATAGGGGACAGGGAACAATTCAGACAGTGTAACTTTAGATACAGTGCTGCTTGAAAGTTTGTGAACCCTTTAGAATTTTCTATATTTCTGCATAAATATAAACAAAAGGTTCATCAGATTTTCACAAGTTGTGTGTTTTCACAAACACAAAATGAAATAAAAATATTTACTTTGTCATTTATTTATTATGAAAAATTATCTAGTGTTAAATATTTTTTTGAGTTCCAAAAGTATGTGAATCTCTAGGATTAGCAGTTAATTTGAAGGTGAAATTACAGTCGATCTGTTCAGAAGTGTTTTCAGTCAATAGGATGACAATTAGGTGTCAGTTTATGCCCTGTTTTATTTAAATAACAGGGATCTATTAGAGTCTGATCATGTTTGTGAAAGTGAATCATGAAACAAACAAAGGAGATCTCTGAGGACCTCAGAAAAAGAGTTGTTGTTGCTCATCAGGCTGGAAACGGTTACAAAACCATCTCTAAAAAGTCTGGACTCCACAATAGTGCCCTCCACTAATATTGGACACTTAAACTCTCCTCCTCACCATGCATTAGGACGATATAGACACACATCCTTTTCCAGGCAGATTTGTAACATCTTTAGTTGATTGGAATTCTTAATTATTGTCCTAATGATGGAAATTGGGATTTTCAATGCTTTAGCTCTTTTTTTACAGCCACTTTCTATTTTGTGAAGCTCAATAATCTTGTTCTGCACATCAGAACTATATTATTTGGTTTTATTCCTTGTGATGGATGATTAAGGAAATTTGGCCTTTGTGCTCCTCATATTTATAATCCTGTGAAACAGGAAGTTATTGCTGGACAATTTCATACTCCTAGTCATTCTAGTGTGCTAAATAAATGCAAATATGAATGGGAATATACTCCAGAGATATTTTACTCATTATAATTTCTAAGGGTAACAAACATTTATTTCATAACGTAAGTTTCCCCCCACTTTTAATTGTTTTACTTCAATGAAAGGTTAGCATTTTGTGAATTTTTTTGAATGTAAGATCATAAAGATAAACAAAGCAGATTTATTTTCATAGTCGTCTCTGCTCATATTTACCAAGGGTGCCAATATTAGTGGAGGGCACTGTAACTTCTAAGCAACTAAAGGCCTTTCTCACATTGGTTAATGTTGAAGTTCATGAGTCCATCACCAGGAGAACAATAAACAACCATGGTGTGCATGGCAGGGTTGCAAGTAGAAAGCCACACCTTTCCAAAAAACACTGCTGCCTGTCTGCAGTTTGATAAAGATCATGTGGACAAGTCAGAAGGCTATTGGAGAAATGTTTTGTGGGCGGATGAGACCAAAATATAATTTTTTGTTTAAAAAAAAAAAAAAAAAAAGTGTTATATTTGGAGAAAGGAAAACACTGCATTCCAGCATAAGAAGAACCTTATCCCATCTGTGAAACGTGGTGGTAGTATCATGGTTTGGGCCTGTTTTGCTGCATCTGGGCCAGGACGAGTTGCCATCATTGATGGAACAATAAATTCTGAATTATACCAGCAAATTCTAAAGGAAAATGTCAGTACATCTGTCCATGAACTAAAATCTAAAGAGAAAGTGGGTCATGCAGCAAGACAATGACCCCAAGTGCACAAGTCATTCTACCAAAAAATGGTTAAACAAGAACAAAGGTAATGTTTTGGAACGGCAGAGTCTAAGTCCGGACCTTAATCCAATTAAAATGTTGTGGAAGGACCTGAAGCAAGCAGTTCATAGGAGGAAACCCACCAACATCACAGGGTTACTTTGTTTCTGTGTTTCTCTACGTCGTCGTGCAGGACTGATCAGCAGTTACAAAAAAAACTTTACCTGTAGTTATTGCTTCAAAAAGGGGTCACACCAGATACTGAAAGCAAAAATTCACATAGTTTTGCACCTCACAAATATTTAACACTTGTACCATTTTTCTCAATAACTAAATGTTTTAGTGGAAAATACTGCTTCAAAACGTACTGAGTAATTCAATGTAATACTTGATGCTTTATAATTATTTGTGAAATTTACTAGCAAATAGAATCTGAACTATCAACCTTGTGTCATCTAAGCATGACATGGACTGGAACAGTGTATGTGAGTAGAGTGGGTAACCCAACCCAATCTCATGGCAATTTGTACATATTTTATTATTTAACCCCACCTGTAAATCTACCCATCATTGGCGTCTAGATAAATCCCACAAAATCATACAAATTACCCACCTTGTAAAATAGTACTAATTGGTCATGAGATAATGTTGGGTGACCTGTTACACCTGTTACACCCTAAATTACATAACCAAACAAACCAAATCGAAATATAGTGCATAATACAGGGACTTGAATTTGAGAATCATGTTTGTGAATCCTTTCATGTAAATGAATCAACCAAACCAAATCACTAGACTGAATCAGCCTTTCCAATGTTACACATGAGAGAGATAATTGCTGAGGACCTAGAACCTAGAATTCACTAGAAGGACTTTCCATCACTACATATCTGAAGGAAAATAACTTCTGGAAGGAAAGTAAGTTCACTTCCAGAACAAAAATTTACAGATAATGTACTCAACTTCAGCTTCAAAGTACAGCTTCAAAAGGCTCTATCCCAGCCAATGAATAAGGTTATTTTCTAAAAAAAAAACAAGACAATTTATATACTTTTTCACCTCAAACGATCATATTGTCTAGCTTTGCGTGAACTCTGTGTATTCCGTTTCAAGACAGTTAGGGTAGGTCAAAAACTCCCATCTCATTTTCTTCTCCAACTTCAAAATCATCCTACATATATAAAATAAAATATAAATTATAATTTTTTTCAGAAAATAACTGACCGTTTCGCTAGTTAAGACCCTTCTTCCTCAGCTGGTATCATTTAGAGCCCTTTGAACCTGCACTGAAACTGCATTTTGGAAGTTCAAAATCATGGGCATCATTGAAGTCCACTATATGAAGAGAAATCCTTTATGACTGAAGAAAGAAAGACATGAACATCTTGGATGACAAGGGGGTGAGTAAACTGTACATTTTTGTTCTGGAAGTGAACTTCTCCTTTAAGACGAACCAATTCACTAGAATTCATACTTTCCATCACTACATATAAAAAGGAAAATATTTTAAGACAAACTGATTCACTAAAATGAAGTAACCCGAGTAACCACAGAGTACCGCAATGATGGATTTCTAAGTTCTGTTTGGATGTTATCATGTTCTCATAGGATACAGCTGTTTGTATGTTATGAGCTCCCATCTATTCTCAATGCAACTAACCTCAGGCCGCTTCATGTCATCTACCCACTCATTAAACTTTGACAGTTGAGTCGCTGCAAAAAGGCAGTCATTGCTACATTGTAAAGTGATGAAACTATGGAGCAACGTGCTTTTTAAATGTTTAATTTTCATAGGTCTATCGTTACATTATCAAGTTGGGAAATATGTTAATTTGGATCGAATTTGATTTGAACACCAGAAACTGGAAATGTAAAGCATTGTTTCGGTGTGACTCAAGCCAGACTTCTGCAAGACCAAACTGAATCCCAAAAATCTTTACAACACAACAAGTGAAGTGATACAACCAGTGAAAAGCCTCAGTGTTGTTGGACTGTATTATAACAACACTCAGCCAATTAGCCAATTAGATTTGAGGACCAGAACTGTTGTGTAGTTATAATTTAATAATTATTTAAGTTTTAGTACTGTATGTCTTTTCTCTTCCTCCCACATATCCTTTATCTGATAGGGTGTCCTGCTATTATCAGGATCCCCTTGGGTGTTTAACGATCACATAATTTTTCCATGATAATGCTAAGGACTTTGAAATGGCTTGTGATGTTGACACACTGAACTTTAAAGGCCACTCAAGAAGCAAAGACCATTACCAAACTGGCATGAAGTGACACCGGGTGTCTATTTAAAAGACAGAACAGAAATTTTATCCTGGCACTCTTGGCATTTGAATATATTAATGGGTTAATGCAGATGGCAATGTCCTCATAAATGTCCTGGCAAATGCCTGAATCCTGATCTTATCATGTCACACCTCTTCCATAATAGATCACAAAAATGAACATGCACAAAGCAATTCAAAGCCATTTGCTAGTGCACACTCTTCTGCTTTCACATTTCTCAGACACTTTTCCATCCAAAATGACTAACAGTGAAGACCATGAGCTAACAAGTATGCTAAAGTGTCCTTATTTAACTGGTATCTGAGGGGAAAAATAGCATGCTATCATAATTATATCATCTGCTTTGGACTTATCTTTAAATATATGCTAAATAAGTTTGATCATTGCATCATTGGCACAACGAGCCATCCCGTCATCAAATGTGCATTTAAGTCTAAAATCCAGCGCATTATAATGTCTCCTTCCGATCTCATTCATGACTTTAAAACAATGAGCGCTCGCCGGGCAGCCGAGCTTATTCAGAGTGGAAAATGAAATATATCCATTCGCTTTTCACCCCCCTCTCAACATCTATGCATCATTTTCATCTAATTGTTCCCTCTATTCTAGCAGCTCTTTGTCAGGGGCCACATGGGAGAGGGGAAAATTACAGACTACCTGATAATTAGCAAAGTTCACAGTAGAACTTGGATCCGTACAGAACTAGCA